>CM023200.3:64158815-64758815 GCA_004115045.4 Sinella curviseta | reverse complement strand
GATTTTTTTACCACATATTGCACACAGGTTAGCGTCTACACCGACAATAAAGCTAGAGTTGTGCAAACCTCCACTTTACTTCTTCCTCTTCAACTCATTTTCTCTCTGCCTTCACAACAAGCCATAACTCAGTGATCAAAAAACGACTGTAAAAATCATTCAATTTAATATCCCATCCCAACCTACGACAAAACAATAAAGCCTAATGAGTGAGTACCATCATGCAAACAGAATACTCCCATCTACAATAGGTTCCTCTACTCCTGTCATTAAAATATAAAAAATGACAGCCAAAAAATTACCGACAATTGACCTTAAACAAACCACTTTGAATGGTAGATCAGTGAGTACTGAGTGATTGGAAGTAAAATGAAGGTAGAAAAGAGTACTGAAACGGAACTAAAGGTAATGCATCACTTGTGTCAAAGAGCTTTATATAGAAAATAACGTGGGGTATACCACTACTTTATGAGACACTTACTACAACAATAAATCTAGTAAAGGAAGAAAGCCAACATAAATGCCCAGTGTTCGCCAAGCAGAGCGCTCAATACACATTAGATGATATTGACAGAAGATCGTAATAGTAGCAGCGGTTATAAGAACAACGGAGAAGAATTCAATATCGTTAAAAGCGTCCTTCGCAGATTTGCAATTTTGACAAAAAAAAGCGTGCTCGTTATCGTCGAGAAGCTCAAGAACGCAAACACTACAAACACACACACAGCCACTTGCAAACTTGACTTGCGAAAACGGAAGGAAGGAAGAAAATGAGAGATCTCGCGTTATTAAGCAGGGAGCAATCTACGCGATGGTGGTTATGTGGGACGTTTGGGTGTTTGCTTTCTGATGATGATCATCATTATTATTGCAAAGTGTATCAGTATCAAGCATTTGCAGTGTTTTTTTTCTCTCTCGTGTTTGGTTTAGTTGGTATTCCACAAAAAGAAAACTGATTTCATTTCGGAGTCAGTCAGTGGGTCACGTCACATGCTAAATGGAAATCTATACGACGACGACGGGTGGAAAGTGGAAATGTATATATTTTACTTGTGTCAGGCTTAATAATGTAGTATTTCTCTTGGAATTGAATGGAATAAAATATTACCATTATAAATGAGCTGTATCTGCAAAAGCGGGGGAATATAGGAGCAGTAGTGCAGACTCATGCAGTTTTTATCTGGCTCTCATCCAATCCTGAAAAAAGCACATGCCACGCCATACACGTTAACCAAGACGGTAAAGTAGCGAACGGATACATTTTTTTCACTTGTCGACTAAAAGATAAGTCGTCCTCGTCCGTGCCATTTCGCTAATGAAATGAAAATCTTTGCCTTGTCTACTGACACACACACACGCTTCAGGATGATGTCTCTTACACTCGTCTGCTCTTTGTAGATATGAATTGTTGATAAAAAAGATGGCCTATATATAAAAAATGTAAATTAAGCTAACCTTATTTTTTTCGGATGGATATCAGCAGAAGAGCTTATACCTAACTTATGGGTGCGGACATGAAGTGTTGAATTATTTGCCAACCAATAGAATAGATGCACTTTTAGATGGATGGTGGATTACAAATAAAAAATTGAAGAAACTTTATGTGGACGGTAAGTATACAGACGGCGCGGCGTATCATTTACCTTCATGACAAGGATGGGATTACATAAAAAAGTTGATTTAATTGATGATCAGAATATTAACAAAAAGCGGACGGAGAAAGGAAAGAATTTATCGACCGGAGAAAACACCTCATATTTTTTTACTGATGAATCGAGGTCAATAAAAGTGTATAGAGAAGTACCGTTTTCTCTGGTTATAATCTCTTGAAAGTATATATATAGCTATGAGAGTAATCTCGAGTGACTAATGTTGCTCGTTAGTGTTTGAGTAGCATCTAGTGTCATTAGAATGGATGAGAGAATAATGGTTTGGAAAAAGTCAATTTTAATGACACTCGCTCTCTCTTGGCTTGTCATGCTTTATTCACTACTTACTCCATTAAGTGATTCCTATTGCATGTGTGGATGAGTGAAATTGTTGGCGTGAAAATGGAAAGGTGATGAAGGTGAATAAGCCGAGATTTATAAATGTAGTTGAGTAGCTGCCATCATTATCACTTCATATACCTCACGACGGTACAGAGAGGCTTTAGCATGACTTTTGTAATGAAAGATGTAATTTATGTGGTGCACACAGCCTTTTTTATGCTAATTTCTAGCAAATTCTAATAAAAATCGTCAAATGCAAAATTGTTGCTGAAAAGTATTTTTGCTCCTCTAGCTTTTATGTATTAAATGTTCTAAAGTACATTTTTTGGTGGACTAATTTGTGTTTTATACTTCATACATTTGCATGTCCAGTTATCGTCGTAGTCAACTTGGTCCAAAAACTGAGGTTATACTTGTTTGTATTCATACACACGATGATGTGGGTCCCGAGGAAGTCCCGGGGAAAGTCAATTCGCAGGGAACTCTGATGCTAACAGTTCTGTTGTCAAGGAAGATTTCACGAGCCGCGCCCAAAAACACAATTGTTGTATTATTCATGAGATGCGAGTTAAGTTTTGGTACAGAAGCCTCGAAGAAACGCTTTTCATTTTCATTGCGCATTTAAATTATTTTTCAAAACATAGATTCGGCCCAACTCCTCCACAGAAAGTTTCATAATCCGGAAATCGTAACATTTTACTCCACAATTAAACTCACTGCATTCAACGGTGGTGCGGCAATTTTATTGAAATCATCCCGTCTATTTCTGTCATATTGCATCCTCAATTAAATAAGTGACCAACATGGAGTGCGCCTGTCTTCCAAACAACGGTGCCCGAATGACACCGGAGCCGCACATGATCCCGGGATACATGGGATACATTCCGCAATACAAGTTCAAGTTTGGCACGACTTATGGTCAGCAGACAAACCGTCTATTTCTGGATCCCTGTGTCAACATGAGTCCAAGGGCGGTTCTTACGGACGTTTGCCCAGAAGATTGCAGTGCTGTGAGTTTAATATCCTCAGTAATATCATGCCTTGTAATCTTAATTAAGTTAACATGACCAAAAATCTAATGACTATTCTAATTTTTTACACTCCCATTTTTTTGCAGGGAGGATTCTTGCAAGCTGCCACAGGACTCCGCTTTGGCCAATGCGGCTGTAACGACCCGTACAAATGTAACTTGGACGATCCGTCATTTGTCCGTGGAACCAACCGCGGCCAGACTACTCAAACGCCAAAGTTCCAGACAATCATGAATCACACCTACGCCCCATTCTGCAACCGTTTCTGTACTAAAACGTTCGAACAAGACCAGTGGCGTGACAGACTTTTCATTCGTGTAAGCGTTCTAAACTTTGCTTCATTAATTAAATCAAGTATGTATACATTTTATATATATTTTTTATTTCATTGTACAGGAAAAGCAAGCCATGGACGGTTGGCGTTACTGCTACAAGTCCAAGCCTTGGGAGCGTCCCAGCAGACTCGGACCTTGGGATGGTGACCACGCCGAGTTTCGGCGAACTCAAACAACGATCCAGGCTCCAATTCTCAAAGACGACATCGACATATTCCTCCGTGGCTACGATGGAGTTTGTGGTACAATTAGTCCTAGTTATCCACCACCTTGTGAACAATGCATTTAATCAGAACACTTGAGTCCCAAAATGTTTTTGATCGTCACATTTTGTAGAAAATTTATTTTCCGCTTGAAATATACAAATAAATGTCTTGAGTTGGCTATCACAAAAAGTTGTTGTTTCGGAAATCTGCAGTTTTTTTATTAATTTACTCTAAAATGTAAGACGCTGTAGGTTTCTTGTGTATAATATTTTGTAAAGAGGTTGTGAGGAATGTCTTCGTTTTAGAATATTTTGGGGTAAGTTGACAAGTTATTACAGAAAAAAAATTAATACACGAACCCTATGGCGTCTTACATTTCACACGAGCTAATTAATTCTTAATATATTTTTTTACATGTTGCAGGTCCAAAGGTTGGCTCGGAGCAGCGGTACCGAACGGCAGTGCAACAGGGAAGAGGAGTTATCGGAGGTGATTCAACTGGAGGGATTTCCACCGCTGCCACCTCACAGAAAATTAAAAGAGGAGGAAATGGTTGCCCTCCCTGTGAACTCTATCAAAGATACTACAAAGGAACGGAGAAATCAGCTAAAGATGCGGGCCTTGAAGGGATTGTGAAACATCCACTTTTCCCATACACGCAGGGGAATCCAATCAGAGACTGCTTTTGCGAGTTAGTGATTTATCTAACCGATTTGTTCATAATAATTACTCATATGAGATATGCTCTTTATATTTATTAATTTTGACTATCACAGAGATATAGAGGTTCTCAAGACGCTGAATAAGCAGCAAATGTCCAGGTCACCGGAGAGTGCAATGGATGGTGTAATTGAAGGTAAATATCGTAACTCCAACTTTAATAAGCACGTTCCAAATTCCATACTACCTATGTAACTAAAAGTTTGTCAAATGTATTTCGACTCTGACAGAGCTTGGCGAGCTTCCCATTCTAACACTGCATAAAATTCAGCAAAAAATGGAGGATAAATCGGGAAGATTTTTTCCTCCAGAGAGGGGTTTAGCTAGAGTTTGTAATCCAGTTGGAGGCTCTTATCTAACTGCACGACCTTTCAGGTGTAACACCATCTACCGCTACTGTGAACCCGTACATTCAACTTTCTCAGGTACGTCAGTAGTTTTGACATATTTACTCTAACTAATACTTAAAAAGTGAATCATAAACACAGGCGATAAAAAAATCTTCTAATTTTTTATCGTAGGTCACGTTCCGGGAGAGCAATTCATTCCAGGCGAAAATAGAGGAAAGGCAACAAGAAACGCGACAAAATATATGACATATAGAATTTGAATGGCAAAATATCGTTGAGTGCAATAGACAAAATTTTCAAGTATATCCATTTTCGAGCTCAGAAAACATTTTTTAAATACAAAATTGTCAAGAAATAAAATAAACGATGATATGAAACATAACCTGCGCCTTACGCGTCCTTTTAATCCTGGTTCCAATTTTGTACTAAAACAAGAATTCATCATAAACTAGCATGGCTTTCAACTTTTCTATGTACCAATTGAAATGTGGATGCTGCATATAGGCATGTATTGGCAATTGGCAAATAAATGATCTTTCTGTCCAACTGCACCTGTTGTGGTGAGTATTGAGTATCATGAACTAACCACCTACTTTACTATATGCATATAAATCGTAGCGTGTAAATACGTACCTAATTTTAGAAACTTCATATCCATTTAAAAGATTGTTAAAAAAATATTTTACCAACAATGAATAATAACGCGAGGAGATAGTAATTTATGAGCAGCACTTAGCATTACGTTGAGGAGGCTCGATGCACAAAAAAGTTTCAAAAAAGTGAAGGGCTCAGCCGGGATTTGAACCCGGGACCACTCGCACCCTAAGCGAGTATCATACCCCTAGACCACTGAGCCAGCTTGATAAATGGAGCACCCAAACTATGTTTGGTTTCACTGCGCTTCTCTGCCTCTCTCTTTGAAAGCTGCGTATGCCATTGACACGAGGAATAGCGGTTTGCCTGCATTCTTCATTCTTTTTGTACCTAATTTCATATTTCATCACACTTTTACAATAATTTGCCATGCTCGTTTATACCAAAGCATGATCACAAGTTGTCACAAGTGTGATACACCAAATGATGCAAATATTTATCTTACCAAAAACCTATAAATTGTACACTTTTATAACAATTCATTACTTTACATACCTGACAAAATTATAAACGTAGAAGAATTGAAATATTTATATGCACATATTATGCATAACTTAATTTTGGTTTTTTCACTATTAAAATATAAAGGAAACGGTGGTGGAAAAGGATCCTTCCGCTAAACCACTAATAACGATAGGATAGACGAAAAAATGGCACTGCCACTATGGCACAGAAAATGCAAAGCAGATTCATAAAAATAATGTACCCCTGTATATATACCTAAATAAGTAATCTTGTCCACATGACTCTTCATTTAACGAGTAGTTAATGATATAATACGCAATTTAAATTCAGTCAAAAAAATATAAGTAATTCATTCAGGACCACCACGGTCACCAACTTATCATATTTTTCCACGTATTTGTCATTTTATAAAATGCTTACTGACATAATTGACTACCCAAATTATGTACAAATGGCTAGTTTTTGGATGAAGATAATAGCTGTAGGGTTAATTCTGAGTAGACAAAATCTTAGACAGATTAAACTTATTTTACATGGACTGGCCCATGACACTACTACTCAATAATAATAACATATTTTTGTCAACTGGTAAAAACTGGTAAACGAAGCAACATGATGCGCACGTGGAAATAAAGTATTAATTTCATTAAGACGTAGCCTAATCCAGCCAATTACATACGGCGTGCTGTGAACAATTTAAGAATAAAGTAGACAAGTTGAAATGTCTACTGCTGAAAATAGTAAATTCCTAAAATACCTACATATTTATATATTTCTAATTTGTTAAATTAGAATGGTAAATCTAGGAGTTATAATTGCGTGTACCTTTACAAATCACTTTGCGATTTGTCTGACAAGTATAACGTTTTCGTTTAATTAAAAGTATAGGGCGAATGGTATTGCTGCTGCTCATGTTATAAGTCCCATTGTTATCTTCTATAGGAAATCGGAAGGGATCTTTTTTTTCAGCGTATTTATGTTGGATGTACCAGCTAACAAGAATATTTTTGCTAAATGATTCCACAAGTTAATTTGACGTTCTTGTATATGCTCCTACACTGATGCTCGTCATTGTTTATAAAATTTTGTAGCTAACTAACTTGTCAGGCTTGTGTAACAAAAAATATATGTCCGGTTGCATATTTAGAGAGCCAGAGTTATTCTCGTCGTTAATATAATGACATATCACGACCGCAGCAGAATTAGCACGTGTGTAAAGGGAAAAAATCTATTGCATATAATATGCTAGCAATGTGTGGCATTTGTACACTGACAATATGACTGATGACTTGATCATAATTTTTATTTGAAGTGTGTGGTGTGGCTATTGAGGAAAAAGGAACCGACAAACTAACCAACGCATGAACTTGTATCGATCAATCCCTTCAAACGAACCTAACCTGATGGCAATGAGAAAACTTGGTAATACTACAGCCAAACCCACCAAATCCACATTACTGTAAAGTTTTCGACTTATTGCATCAATATACAGTGCTAGTATAATATGACACGAATATAAAAATACCCAATCCCACATACTCATCATATTCTCGAAAGTTCAATACTCACTGTTCAAGCCTTAAAGCTATATCAACTACTGAAATTTACCGGACTGACCGGACTAATAATGGACATCTCTATCAACATCAATCACAAATTCATCGGTAGTCCAAAAATAACAGATGCATGCCAAAAACTCATTCGATGAAACAATTATTGCGAGCAGGTAATTCATATCCGCTCCTATCTTGTTGCTTGATAGTAAAGAATATTTTTTATGGAAAGTTGACAAGTAGGTAGATGGGTCACGACGGCTCATACATGTTATAAATCTTCCATTGGAATGACCAGTAGCTCAGAGTAGACGTCAACATAGCCCGCAGACATACTCAGAGTAAACCATATTATACAGATAAAGATCACAAATAAATATATTAAAATTATCATCTTCATCAATATTCAGCTGAAGAACTCGAGCATTTACTGTAGTTAAAGAACCATTACTGCTGCGGTTTGTATAACATTATAATAGGCTTACTCGCTATTATAGCACTACACTGCAATTATAGGGAGTTGCAGAGTCACATCCATACACAAAATAATTTGCATAAATATATATTTTACGGGACTTGTTCTCGATTGTGTTGTGTCGCGATATGGTCATTTCTTCTTATTCTTCTATAGGTATATAAAATCATCATTCATTTCGGAAGTGCGGAAGTTGACAGTTTGGATGAAGTGTTTTCATTATGTGTGTGGTATGTCGCCTGGGAAGAGTTAACATTTTTAACAAGCTTAACTGCATAAATCCCGGACGGTAAACAATGGGTTTGTTAAAGGTATCCTCACAAAATGAAACAAAATGGCACGTTGACAAATTGTGACTTTATATCATTCTCATTCTCACGTGATGCTATGTATTTACCTATACACGGCTTTTATAGTTTCTAGCTTTAGATACAGTTAGATTTTTGATTTCCTACTTAGGAATGTCATTCGATTTTCGCCAAGATGCCGAATTTCCGTAAGCGTGTTGCCTACAAGACTGTAAAAAGTACATTTTTGCGATTGTGAGGAGAAGGAATGGATTTGGGAAGAGGAAGGAAATTGTGATACAATATAATATACGATGCGAATAGGATTTTAGGGATGAAAGTATCATTGTTAACATGACGGAATTTGTTGAATGCAGACCATACCGTGTGGAGGTGGAGCAGAGTACATTTTTTGGCATAAAATATCATCTTCCACGTTACCTGACATTATTCAAAACTCGTGCGTAAAAAAAATATGCAAATTTTATTTATTAAAAGCGAGATTTTTTATGAAAGATGATTAGCCTATTGTTTATTTATTTTAGTTTATTACGGTGTGTAGCGGTAAATGTAATGAATCTTTTGACGGGCTTGTTTGTACGCAATTCATTAGCCTGTCAGCCAGTAAGGTTACAACAATATAAAGATGTTATCTTGATGATATTACTGCTTTATTACCATGTTTCATGCTGGCCATTTTGGGAGCCTCAAAAACGACAAAAATGTAAACAAAGAGTTATATATGCATTGTTTAACTGTGGCAATTAAAGTTATGTTTCACTCTGATGATAGCGCGCAGCGGTATGCAGGTAACGATATATTACTAGAATATATGTAATTACCTATGTATGTAATTCAAGAAGGCTCGTATGAGCTTTTAAGTTCTCCGCATTGTATATATTAATTTCAGGAAAATATGGAAGTGACAACAGTAGTACTGTCACATCACTACGGCACAAATATGGGGACAAGTGAGAATACTATAATTATCATATGATAAACTCGTGCATTTTTAGCCGTTTGTCAACTATACTATAAAATTAAAGCATTCAGCAGAAAGTAAACATTAAAAAGTATATTAAGCCACCAAGCAATTGTGATTAGGTATTCGTATTCGTGAAAAGGACATAATATTATCAAAGATATAAAATGCGTATTGATTGTTGTACGTAAACATACCGACATTATCAACGAGTCATTTTTTATGAATTCAAATTTACTTCACATTTGGAACGAAACCACTTCATGTATTTGTGACATTTACATTATGAACACGTACTGGTTGTAACGAATTCAAAAACTGAACATGGCATGTAAGAAGTGAGGGTATTTTTAATTCCCAATTCCTGAACGTGCGTCTATATGTACCAGAGTTGACATGAAGCGTAAAGATTAGCATGAATGGGTTGATTAATCACAGTGAGTAGGTAAATATTTTCCTGTTTTATGTAATATGGAGAAATGTATATTTATAAAGTTGTACGTCCACACATTTATGACGCATTCAAATATTTGTACGTTTTATTGGCTACTCACGTTTCAAATCTGTGTGGAACCATGTACGTCTGCAGAGTTTGTAAACATTAGGGCTAAAAGGCAGTTGAAGCAGAAAAGGTTATGCTAATGTTGACTTCTTCACTAATAATTACGGCTGTGTAGCAATGATTGGAAAAGTTGAATCAGTGACATTCTAGTAAAGAAACGCAAAGAATTCCACGAGTTTGCATAGTGAATACTTAATTTGACATGAGGTTTGAGATTTTAATGCTTGAGCCGCGTATGTTAAGGCGATTATGAAAAAACTAATGCAAAAATTCAACCACTTCACTATGTTTGAATTGAACTATTCATTCCACGCCTGGAAATCCGTCTAACGATCTCGCACCTTTTACACTGAACATGTAAAGGTAAAGTTTGACATAAACGCGTTTCTTGGCCATTCATAGAATATATTTACCTAGCCAATCAATAACAATAATTGCCGATTCCATTGCAATTATTATCGGAAGCTGTGATTTGATTACCACTTCCTCCTTCCAGTAAACTGGCATCAACCAACGTTCAAGTCAATTAAGGAACAGCCATCTTGTACTAATTGAGCATGTTAGTCGTGAACATATGTCCGAACCATCATTACAAAAGTAATAAGTAGTTGAGCAGTTCTTTCAATACATGGATGGATGGATGGCAACATGGTATCATATTGAATTTCAGTAAGGTGTCAGTGATATGTTTTTCAACATATTAAACCAGAAATCGGTGGAAGGAGACGGTACAAAACCACCGACTAAAACTATGACAAGGTCATTGCCCAAAAGCATTGTAAACGTAAAAAAGTTTTGTGAGGCAAATTAACACTATACTACTGAGGTGCATAGAATTTATCAAAATTACACATCCGGAAATGAAATATTATTCTATTAATAAGTTATTGAGAAAATCTTAAAAACAAAATGACAATAATGTTTTTCAACTTGAAGAGTTGAAGATACACATGAAAAAGCTTCACAAATAAAACCACTTTAAACAAGCCATATACTTTCAGTTGCCATTCTTTAAGAATCTAGATGCTATGCAATTTAATATCTTACAAACATATCATTACTGTAATTGTAATAAAGTTATTACGACTAATTATCGACTTGCAAATGGTCAAATAGAATGGCTGATGACTTTCAAGGGACTAAGGCTAGAGTCAACGCTAACGTGCTTCCTTGGAACTATTTATCTACATTGGACGATCGTATAAAACCAGTTCACGCATATCCATTAAATAAATTGATAAATTAACTAAAATATGCATCATTATTATGTTTACTTACACATATACATACATGTATGTACCAAATCGCAATTAAACGGTTTACACGAAGAATACAAAGATATACCTTCTGTCTAGTATTTGATTTTAAGCGGAACACTCATAGGCATGAACTTTTGACCTCTGTTTGCAATGCAGCATTAGCTACAATAACACCAAACAACTCTACCACTACTACTTCGTTCGGTATATCGTTCGTACAGATGATGTAGTGATGTTATTTGGTACTTACTAAGTTGTAAGCACCAAAATTGGTAGATTGAAGAGAATTTTCTGCATTGGAAATCCGGCAACTTCTGTACGACATTATGCTCAGTGCCAATGTCACCGTCTTTCTTAACTTATCTTCCCAAAAAAGTGTTTATTTTACACACTAACCCTTTTATCTGTTTACTGATTTTAAACGCTTCGTCTGGACAAGAGTTGATAGAAACGAATTAGAGCGATAATATGAGCGAGTCAAAATATGCTATATAACCTTATAGTATATAAGCTTACTTTCACGTCCATCTGAAATTCGATTATAACTAAACAGTGACTCATCATTCGCCACTACACAAGAACTGAAAATTAGAAGTAAAATGAAAGCAAGTTCGTCGAATCTCATATAAACCTAGACATAAAATTATTTTTTCAGATCACTCTAAAGAAATGTTTTATTGTTTTATTAAAGGTGTTTAAAAAAGTAATTAATATTTTGTAATGAAAATGACATGGCTAGCAAAATTACTTGATTTCCAACGATTGAACGGATCGATTCCAGACTTGTGAACAAATAAAAAATGGCTTCGTTTCTTTGAGCCGAAAAAAGTTAATGGTGGCCAAAGATCATAGATCATTATTATTTAGCAACCAAAAGCTAAAGGAACGAAAAATACACATTAAGACAAGCTTTCCGGGCATCTTTTAATCTTCTTAGAAAAGGCAGTTTCAACCTGCCCCATATTAGTAAGACGCAAGGTACTCGTACAATACATAATACGAGCAGATATTCAACATTTTAATTTTAAGGGATCGACATTTGGTTTCATTGGTTAAATCATTTAACTTAAATGCATGACTGTCGCATTTTATTACAATTTTTTCCTACGTGCCCTGAAAGAACTGAAGCATATGAATTTTAATTACCTATTTTAATTTCAATGTTTCATTTACCATGCTACCTTTTGATGCATTATTTATGCTTTGATTTGAACTGCGTACCATTTTATCCATGATTTGTAACCCGGACCTCCCTTTGTTTTTAATAATGAAATTATCGGTTTTCCCCATTACTTCTCTAGAATTGGGTGTAATTAAACATGACTTTTATAGAGTCTAAATACATTCAAGCTGAATATTGGTTGATGTATTCTAAATTTATTGTATTCCACTTTATATGTGAACTTGCGATGATTTTTGATGATAATGCCTGCGTTCTAAACCCTAACCTAGCTCACTGGAAAATTAATGTGGACATGCCTTTTTAACTGACAGAACACGTTTACCTATTTTTATATATCTTTTACCAACCACCCCATCCATAATGCATGAAAGGAACAATCTTGAATGACTAGCTGCGCGGACCTGCGTCACTTGAGTTCGTCACAGTTGTTTTCATCGTGAACAATACCCAAACATGCTTAAGATCCAAGATAAATGTTCAGACATTTATTTCTGACTGCTTAGCTCATCCAATGTCACGACCAATCCCATTTAAGTCATCCTTTTAAACCCAAGAATAATTACTAAAAATTACTCCCCTTCTACAGCTTTTCCCGTCAGCTATGGTACTCGTCATTTTGATTTTGTGACGATGGTGATGGCGATAATTACAATGATTTCGATGTTTCTCCTCAAAAATCCGTGTGCCACCTACAGACAATCAAACCGATGTACCCAATAAACTATAATTTTATCAGGAAAATGCCTGCTTAGGTTTTTTAGGTATCTTCAGTCCGAGGACAGCAATCATTCATCATTTTCTGAGTCTCCAACAAACCACCTCTTCGCCTCCTTGTGAATATTACAAATTTTTAAGACATATTATCAGAACCCCACCATGCCAGTATATTTTTTCAACAATATCCTTGTCTTTCCTTCTTTCTGACAGTTGTTGTTTCTGACGTTTTAGACTTTGGCCTGTAACTTACCATCCAACAAACGCTTTTGCTTGCGTGTGTTCATTACCAACACAAGCGTCACTTTTAGAAAATTATAGTGAGTCCGGCATTAGATCATGACGACGGTGGTAATACATCATGTATTTGCTGGCAAAATCTAATCGTTCTCGGAAGTGATCAAGTATGCATGAAATTGTAATTTTTGTTTTAGATATATGAACAAATGATTCTCTATAGCTGTTTATCTAAATACTAATGTATAGGGCTAGGTCTGGGAAGGGCATGCTTTGGAGTTAAACGTAGCTAGAAGCAGTAACAGCTAACAACTTTTAACCGGTTAATCAAAAATAAGACTTGTATGTATGGAATGGACTATAAAAACATGGCATCATCTTGTATGGACGTAGAATCAACATCCAACAAAAAAGACGTACTCATTATCTGGTAAGGTTAAGCCGGTCACTAGCATGGATTGTTTGCGACTTTTTGTACAGCTAAACGCATAATATATAAGCTATGATTGGGTGTATTCATTCATGTAAAATGGAAATGTATATGCCTGAGGAACTCAGTTTTTTATCAATAACTGTTGTGTTGTTATAATTGTTTACCTGGATTTTTATATGTAAACATGCATTACCTATTATCAAAAACAGAGATCCGACCGTGTATCTTAATGGATATAACAAGTCCTTTTAATTTCTAAGCTCAACTTGAGCTTTATTGCTTTGTGGTACTTCGTCACAAAAAATAACGTCACTGTCTTCTAAGATGTTTCTTTATTGTTCAGGAAAATCGCAAACTTAGCTAAAAAAATACTGACAAAGTCGACTTCAAGATGAATTAAAAATATCATAAATACTGTTTCTAGACCTAAAAGAGTGTAATCCGTGGTATAAAAAAAATGGTCGGATACGGCATAAGGGGCAGCATGTAAGGAACTCGAACATTTGTAATGGAGAGTGTAGGTCAGGTACAACGTCTCCTAAATGATCTGTCATTCCTCTTGAGTACTCAAAACACGATTTCCGGTCGTCTTAGAGTAACATATTTTCTTGTGATGAAAATAAAAGGCCTCGCGCTCGGCCCCTTAGGCCGAATCCGACCATTTTTTTTATACCACGGAGTACACTCTTTTAGGTCTAGAAACAGTATGTACAACAATAGTATCAAAAGTTGACAAAACTACCTATTAAACTCTTACAAAATATTACGTAATTCTTTATTAGTAAGCGTATGCGAGGAAGGTGAGATGCAGAACCCATAATTTGCAGATGTCAAGTAAAATTTACAAAACCTAACTACTATGTACATCGCTTTACCCAAAAAATATTTGACTTACTATGAAATTAAATTTTCTTTTCCCCAAATAACTTTTTTGGTTTTCTCCTTTCAAACTATTCGAATTGTAGAGATATTTGCATACATTATGGTAAAGCTAATACCAGTTTACATTATGTATCAATGCAGTTTTATCATGGATTGCATCAATGAATATAAAAAATAACAGCTTTTATGAAAAGAACTTCTATTGTTCGTCTTTCAAAGTGAGTTTAATTATTACAAATGGAAATGTCTGTAAAAATTGCGATTATATAAACATTAATCACAGGTTTGGATTCTGGCAGCAGCAACACGTGGAACTGACCTGTAATTAAATAGGGAAGGAAGGATGCTGCACCATTGGTGGTGACAATAGGATACTGGAGCATTACTTACTTACTTACTTTCAACTTTTAGCACGCTTTTAGAATAACATGAAGATCTATTAAGATTATAAATATGACTATACTTTATACTTATACTGTATTTCGAGCTACTCCTATTGCACGTAATGAAGAGGAACACAATGCATAATCCTCTTTATTTGCTGCGATAGGAATTAACCCATACTCCACCAGCCATTCTAATACACAACCGAGCTTCATTTATTCTTAAAACAATAGAATTGCTCCAGTCATTACAAATGCAATTAAATTATAGCTCCAGAGCTTTCCGAATGAAGCCAAGTTCGTTTCATCATATCTCCCATTGCAGATTGTCAGTTTGTATGCACTTATGTGACTTGATAGTATCAAGTTGATACTTTAGTCCCTCCCATTTTGCGTACGTGCACTTGTGCTATTCAGGTGACGTTTTTAAACTAGACACTTTAGAATATATGCATATTTATACTTATTTTAGACGATGATGAACGCCTGTTTTCTGTCAACTTTTTGGCGTGGAGAATTTTTAGAATTCACTTCCAAATCGGACAACTTTAAAAATAATGCATTATAGGAAACTTGCTGAAAATATGATTCTATTCAACTTGTGTTTTTATATGTATACTTACTATGTACAATATATTTAGACTTCACTTAAGTTATATGAAAGATTCGCATCAAACTTAACTGCATTCAGAATTGGATAAGTTACCTAGCCCAACAATAATACACCACCACGAGCGTCATTGTTCATTATCATTACCAGTTTGCTCAGCAGCTTTGTTGCATGCAACTCTCGTTCTTCTTATGTGCTTAGGTACATGTGTTTGGAACACATCACACCAATAATAAGAAATGTATATATTGGCAATATAAGGGAAATAAGCGAATATTATAAGCCTGCGATACATTTATTATGAACAAAGCCACCAGCATCAGCTTTACCATCATGAATATGATAGCCACCACCACGAACCTGTTTTTCTTCTGTTATCCTCATTCATTCTTTTCCCAAACCCAGAAGCCACTTTGTTTACTCTTTCAAGCCTGCCAGGTATAATACTTCTCCACTCCTTTTGGACAAGATGCGAAAAAGCCAGCAAGCTTGGGTCAGACTTAGAAAATGCATTGTTTAATCATGGCATAGGCAATAATAGGAGAGTGTCGAGATAACATTTAGATATCACGTTATAGGTCATCTAAAAGTTGTATGCATTTGCATACACTATCATCCTAGTAATCAATAGATTGGAGGTGACCAGTTGTCTCCAATAGTGTTGTAGTGACCAACACACTTTCGTAGCTCAGTGTTTTCTCAGAGATACTAGAACAAAGTACGTCTATGTAGCAACGCGTCTGTCTCTCAAGACGTCTTCATGGTCCACAGATCCGTCGGCGACAGGACAAGCTTCACCACCACCACCCGAACTCAAGTTATTTGTTATAAAGTATTACTTTCAGGTATTCTTGTCATTTTTTAAAGATAAGAGGACATGATGATGAGCTTCATTCTGCATATTTTTATCAAGGGACAAGTTGGTTGAATCTTGTACTATTATTGTGTAAAAAATATACTTTGTTCCCTTTTTATATTGGATTGTGTGAAGTGGAGTTGAAAAGGAGTTGTGTAATATTATCAGCAACTTTTTGATTTTCCTTAATATATTCATCGTCAAATTATAAAGTGAACAGTTCCAGAAGCAACATTGAAAAGGACGTCTTCACTTGTATGCATAGTCATAAAAACAAGATTTTACACCTCGGAATTTTTATATCCAGGTGACTTTTTGGGACATAATTTACATGAGGAGACGTGTGTGTGTAATGTCAACCGTACTGAGAAAAGCTCGTGTTCTAGTATAATGGTTTGATTTGGTGGTTTGATGCAGGCACGAAACAGGGAACACGAAAAAGGTCCAAGTGGCTTGATGTTTGTAGAGTAAGCTTCATATTGTTCGACCGAAAATTGCCAAAACTTGTGCTGTGCCAATAGTTGCAAATTTCCCCCTGGATGCAAATACAAAGTTGAAGATTACAAAGTTCCTGTGAAAAATCTTAGACGAGAGATGGTGTTACGATTTCAAACGTTACCCTGAAGTGTTTGCAGTTTAGTGGCGATACGATACATTGAAACTAAAAGATTGGATTAGGAAGTGTTTGAAAAACGGGTTTGAGCACCATTTGAAGTTATCAGTGTGCAGTGAACAGTGTTTTAAAAATTGGTTTGTTTGATTGTTTTAAGAATACAAAATTGATTCATATGTGCATATGTACATAAACCTGAATTGAATTAACTGACCTGGAATAAAATAAGATGTGAAAATTTAGTATAATTTTTCATCTTTATCAGAATTAAAATGTAGTATTTATCGACGAATGAGAATACATGTGAAGTAACACTTGGTATGTTCCTTGTTTGTCATGCATAAATTACTACTTGTTGTTTTTTCTCGACGCGTGTGTATCAAGTGGGCTGATATACATAATCATAAAACTGATGCATTTTTGTGAACAATAAAATTATGCAATGACTTGGTCGTCTCAAGTAACGGACACTCCTCCCATCAGTAACAAATGTGAAGAAGACGAACCTGGTTTAATTAATGTGTTGCAAGAGTTTTGTTTGTAGACCGTTCCTCATGTGAAAAAGGTCGTAGCATTAAATAGCGCAAAAAATGTAAACTGTCAAGTTACAAGAAGACGATAGAACCATATTTCATGGTGACGTCAGCCATTTGTCTTACCACAAGACACAGAATTATCTTAAATAATTCACCAGGTACTTGCTCTTGTGTTGATTTTTATTCTGACAGTGAATATGATCCCATTAAATTTCTCGCCTGCATTATGCACTGGACTTCATGTCATTACAAGGAGCTGATTACTCTCCATATAATCATTCAGGATGATGATGTGATGACGTGAAAAGAAATAAAGAGTGAACCTGGATGGAATGCTGAATTAGAAAAAAGGAGAGAATACTTGATTTTCAATAAAAATTCCAAGAACAGAAATTTATTTCATCCAGCATCGGAGCAGCGGCAATCAATAAAAGCAAAGCAATAATATAATATATTAATTTAAATTCTGTGTTTGAGACGTGTTCTGCGTCAACTTCTTCATCAAGTCTTCAAAAATCAGACACCCCGCATCATCGTCACTACATCAGCATCGCCATGAGGCTGGAAATCATATACCTGTTCCTAGCGAACACACTCACATTGACACTAAGTCAATCATACGATTTAAAGGTGTACAAAAGTCTGCTTCCAGGACCTCAGTTTGCCATTGGAGGTCTTCCCCTTTTTGATGAGCATATTAAGGGCCAGCTAATTCTCAGACATAGATTTGTCCTCAAATTCCAACTTAGATGCATCCTTATGGGAGCACAATGCGATATTATTGGGAGGTGGCTGAAACGTAAGTGAAAAAATGTGTTTTGACAAGACGTGTATCAAATTATCAAATCTTTTTCCACTTTTTTTGTTCATATGATAAAAAATATAATATTGAAAATTTCGAATGTGACCTTGTACTCGAACGCGTATTTGATTGACTGACCTGCTCACTCTTATAACTATAACCCAGTATACATGATTATCAAAATCTATCGCTATACCTCCATACTCTAATTGCTATACAAACTGAACAAACGTCATACCGGCGACCGACACCGTTAGACCTTCATTACTGTCTGTGTACTGTGTAGCCCTTCTTTGTCAAACGTGTAGGTGGCCGGTAGGAAGGCCTTGACCATCAAAAAGAGATAGATGTATTATAAGTAGGTAGATGGAATGCTAGAAATTGCAGTAGTGGTTCAAAGAAATCTGATGCCTCAACACTTCACGTCTCGACAACGTCATTTCCATTTGACTTTGATAATGAACTTAAATTTTGCATTCACGATGCTGCTATTGAGTTTATTGTCGGCCAAAGTTAAAGGTGAAGGAGAAGCGCGTGCATTCTGCGAATGGCCAATGATTTTTTGTTGTTTTTGTCTCCATAAAAATGCTCAATAAAAACCGGTGATGGTAGGTCGATATTGCATGCATTTGAAAAGGCTGTACGTATATCTGGATATACCTATAGGAATGATCATAAAATGTAAGTAAATACATAAGGCAGGGTGTTATAAGATTTGATAATTGGTGCAATAATGATAAACTGCTGCGTTTAGTATGTTCTTGCCAACACCGGCAATATATATATACCTATATAAATACCTGTAGGTGTCTCCTAAACTCTTGAGGTTTTTGCGGGTTCTAAAAAAATCAAGACGGAATATAATGGCCATATAGTGAACTGCATAAAAAAACTACTACATTTATTATGTTAAATTCCTTCTATATATTAGATCATCTTTGCTCTTTCCTGCTTTCTAAGTTTCAATATGTATTTTACTGCTGTAGCATGTGTGGCATGTTGTAAGGTCATTGGTAAAAGAATGAAATGAATTGATCGGGGAGCAATTTCAGAGGTGGTTCAAAAACACTAGCAAAAAGATGTTATGTAAAATTACTCATTATTGCTTAAAAGACATGTATTACGCGCTACTTATGCGGCTATGTTTTATAATGATTGCACAATCATCCGAAAATGTAATACCTAATGCTAATAGCACAACCGCACTGAGAAGCTTAATAATCATCCGAACACCACGTAAAATTGCGAATCATTTTCGTTATTTGACTCCCAAACTTAAAGATGAAAGATTAAATCAGTAAAATAGATTTACAGCATTATCGCTTGTCTTTCATCATAAAGCCTATAAACACGGGTTTAGTCGGTTTTAGTATGGTTTAGTGTACTAAATTAGACATTTAATGATAGATTGTAGTTGTGCCAATATAGATATGATGGAAAGAAAGTACATCTTTTCTGTTGTATGTAACTTTGATGTTATAACTCAGCCCTTTTTGTGTTTAACCTATCAAGTTAATTAAGATTTTAATGAATTTATACATTTTCATTCAAACAGAGTGATAATCTGACAAGCAGATTTATGCACATTGATGGACTTATCCCTTTAGCTTGCATATTTTACAAAGGTGACTTGTGAAGGAAAAAAGAGCTTTTCTATTTTGACACTATTCATTAGCCATTTTTATTTCACCACGACTTTCCAAAGTGTAAAAATAGGACCAATAAAATTTTTTTAACCTTCCCCCTATTTACCATTTTCTAGAGTTAATCGGTCTCTTTGTTCCGAATTTCTTACCGTCTCGTTTTGATGATTTTATTATTTGTTGTTTAAAGACATGATATATTTTTGGCAAGATTTATTTATCATGTTTGTGATTACACGTTATGTCTATAATAATATTCAGTTTTATCAATATATAATTGTCTTGGATGAGATATTATAGATAGTCCCATCCCTCATATTTACATATTTGCCATTTCAATCCTTGACTGGTAAGCTTAATAGAATTCAAATCGACAGGGTGTTCCAATCTTTATTAAATGCTGCGATAACTCGATAATATATTTTTCTTGGGTGCCAAAATATATTTGTTTGATTAGATGAAAGTTGGCAAAAAATGACGAATGCATGAAACCATTAACTTTTTATTGACTTTTTTTGGAGCAAAGTACTGTAATTATCTTTTTTTGCTCATTATTCCTCAGCGGGTGTTTCTGTTTTTACTTGAATTTGCACCAAACAAAACTCTTTTTACGATGTTCAGTGGTCATATATTTTTTTATCATAAATTCACAACTGATACAATTTGAGAAGGATCTCTGAAAAGTATTGATTGGGTACTACTACACACTACACACATTTTATGCAGTACAAGCATGAACATCCAAAATGATTCAGTTCCAAACTCATTTACGGTCAAACGCTCGTTCCCATACCACAATCACGTAAGGCATCTATCTATCTTGTTGACAGTAGCAAAAACTTATGGAGAGTTGAATACTTCATGGTCGATGGCCATTAGACACCATCAAATCAACCATCATTATATTTTGCTGTCTGATACATCTTCACTAACGTTTTGCCTCATAAAAGGTCCCCTGGAAGATCTACCTTCCAATTTCATGTGGAGCAAGTACAAAAAGATTTTAAGGTTAAAAGCATAAGAAATTCTACCAAACATGATTTGCATAAATGAGCGCATGGTAGTAAAACAGCAGCAAGCAAAGTATTTTTCCTTCTACTCAATTTTTTAAAAGAACGTTACACTAGATTTGATTTGGATGCATATCCCATCATTTCGTTAACGTTGGTATATTTTTATAAATATTTCATGCTATTCTGCATATCATTCACGATTCAACTACTTTGGAGGTATCTGCTGACTGGCTGGAACCTCCACCTGTGGCAAAGATTGTAGGTCTGGAGTTAGCTTGCGTGTTGGAGTATCATTTTTGAATGCCTTCAATTTTATTGATGAAGATGTGTAAAGTGGTGGTAATCAAGTTAACCTGTTTCGCATTTCATGTGCATCTTGTGAAGATACCTTTACCTTTTTGTGTACCACAAGACCTACAAACACATTGATTTTGTACATGGAACACCATGGCTCAAACGTATAAAAACTGTTGAATACAGTGTATTAAGAACAGTAATTACTAATCAACTTGTAGTCCTGTTTAAATATGCTTATATAATGTGTGATGGTGCAAACTATTAGGGTATCGTATCTTGTTGAGATCAAATAGTGTAATGTACTGGGAAACCTGTGTAAATAATTATTATAACACTTTTCGGTAATTTATATATCATGCCCTTACGCAAGTTTTTTTTTCTGGATTCATGACATGCACGATAAATATGATATCTTGCTGTTGGTGGTATAATTTTAGAAAACCTGAATGAAGACGCCAGTCGTATTGGAATATATAATTGTGATAAAATATGTAGGTATCTACATGTGCATACGTAGTGGTCATTTTTAAATGCGTTTTATACTCTTTCTTGCCGTCTTCCTAGATGATATTAAGATTCTCTGTAAGATTAGCAAGATTGCCTGGATAGATGTTTATTTTATTCTAATATTGAATATTATATGCTTAATTTATTAGGCGACTGTTACACCCTCTTTATTTGATCATGACTAAAATCGCTACTGTGCGTCTTTTGACTTTGCCTATCAGCAGATTAAATGATACATCTGAATATGAAAATGAAGATACCTCAAACTTGACCTTGAATCACCCAATCATCTTAACAATTAAAAGTGTCACTTTTGAAATATATGATATTTCTCTACACTAAATCTGTCAAATAAACCATACATTAATTGCGGTAAAATCCCAGATTTTTACATTACCCTTTAAAAATTTTCGAAGCATCTAGGTATACATATTTCTAATACGTCATCATAAAGAATGTCGGAAGAAGTTTATCAATAATTATCAATTCCACACAACGTTCGAGTTTTTATTTTAATTTTTAGCCACTTATTGACTTTTAAATGAACTATGCATCATGCATCACTTATGTAACGTTGTCCTAGGCCAAGCTGACGACGTTTGCTGTACTCGGTTGTAAATAATAAATAATGTATATGCACGTCAACTCATCGTCACTACCGCATATTATTTCTAAAATGCAAAAAAATACTGCATTTTTATCCTCCGTCTTTTGTGATCATATAAATTGATAATATAATGATCTATGATAGCCAACAGTACAAAAATGCAGGACTCGTTCAGGTGAAGAATCAGGACTGGATCGGTTTGTACTGCACGAACGTGACGAGAATTCAAGTGAGAATGGAATATCAAAATGCTTCGGTAATTCGGTATCGAATACCCTGTTAGGCATGACCATCTTTTTAGCAGCATTTTTTAGCAAGCAAGCAGCATAAAATAGCTCGAATGGAAATGTTTAAAATATGCACACACTGACCTTCGTTACGTACACTCTCTCCGTCAATTGAGATTAAGGTAAAAGAGGAAAAATAGTTACTGCCTTTCTGAATCCAACCGAGAACAACTTAGAAAGTGGTTATATATCTATACTTCTTCGTCACGTACGCAAGATTATCTAAAATGCATTCATTATTTCAATTGTAGTTTACAAAATATTCGGTTTTGTTGTTAAAGCGTAAAAAATGCTTCGCCGCTTTCTTGTTATTTGGTAAAAACGGAGCTATTTACTTTTTATTGTTATTAGTCTTACATAAAAAAGAACAAATAATAGAGTGTGAAATAGCAGAATAGATATCTGAGGGCTAAGGAGGACATGTTTATGTGATTCGGTTGGGGGTTTTGTGGTCTACCATTTATGTATAATCAGCAGAATTCCTGACTTATGTAATCTTTAAAAAAAAAAACTATCAACTAATAACGAATTGAAATAGGCAGCATATTATTTAAGCTTCCGATACTGTTTTAAATCATGAAGGTTTATTTCCCTTTTTATTAGTTTATATTCATTCATGAAAACAGAAAACTTATAAGCGTATTTGAAGAAAGTAGAATTTACGTATTTACACACAACATATAACTTATTCAGTCGTGAATTAGCTATCCAGCATAAAAACTAAAGGAGTGAGATGTAAAAATTTATCAGCTCAATTTGGCAGAGTATCTTAATTTCTCACGTTTTTAGTAAAACAGTTTTTAGTCATCCGTCTATAAAAATGGTATAAAGGATAAAAAAGTTTATACCTAGGTAAGTATTGAATTGAGTGTTTTCGTACTGTGGCCACACCATATACACAGTTGAGAGTTGACAACTGTTTATGCAGAACTTGTGCTGTTGGAGTGTGTCCTGCCAAGATTACCTGAATACTTGAGTTACGTTACTATCTAATGAAGTTTTAATGTTGTTTCCTTAAGTTTGGTTTACGTCATGAGCGTAAAATCAAAGAATTGATGCTCGCCTCATAACTAATGCAATGCAATGATGTCATCGGAAGGTATATCTAAAAATTCAAGGAATCAATTTATCAAATTTCGACGTGATGCAATGCATCCAATCAATCCAGTAAATAATCATGAAATATGAAAAGTGCAACAGTGGCCAACACATAAGCACATGTTATTATTTCCTATTCTCCAATTTAGACAAGATATCATGCGTATTTTGTAAAAACTAAACAAAGGTTTTAATTTTCTTTTGTCAAGTCTTGCATAGCCCCATAAAGTATATCGCATTATCGTTCTAGCTAGAGAATTAAACTTGGCTGCAACACAATAATTTATTACCAACCATTTTAAATTGATTCGTGTTTATACGAAAATTGAAAGTATTTACTTATGCATTAAACATACATTACACCTCATTGGTGCATTTATAGTAGCAGGCACAATGAATGTATTTTGTGCGTCATGAAATTGTCGCCGGCACCTTTCGTCTTGAAGCGGCACAACAACAACAACAACAATAACCACTGTATAGTAGTGACAGTGATAGACTATAGCACTCCCAGATTTAAATGAATTCCGACTTCTGCTGACGTCCTTCTCTCGTCTCCTGTTTCTTTAGTAGTAATTCAACTGGCAGCACAGTTACATAAACGATAATAATAATGTCGACTTGCAACAGAGAGAAACAAAAACAACGAAATAAAGTACAAAGTCAAGTGCGTTTACATAAACAAGAACTTTATTTATGGGCCATGCCTTTCTAAAAATATGCAACAAGAAGGTCCACTTGAAAATCTGGCTAACTTCTGACGCGGACTTAAACAGCTTTTTTATGACAAAAGACGGATTTTCACCCTTTATAGTTGTATCCCGCATGCCTTTCTCTCAAGCACAAAGCTGCATATATACCTACCTATATGCATACGTACATACCAAAAAGCACCTGAATAACAAGTGTTACGACTAGAATATTTCATAAAATTAATAAAAAACTGACTGATTCTGAATATTTTCCTGATCACTATAGTCGTAATTATTATTACCACCACCCCCATTGCCTTTACATAAATACGTCAATGATTAAACTATGCTAGATTAATGTTGGCTGTGTTGTCAACTCATACTTAAAATTGCAAAAAAAAATATTAGCAGTTTATTTCTTGTGCAATAAAGGATGCATTTAAAGTGGAGATTAAGTGGAGGTGAGGAACCAGAGAAGAAAGCAGCGAACACCGAGATGAAGATACAAAGTACATATTACAAACATGATCTTGTCTTTTATCATAAAACGAAGTGTGACGCAAACAGGGACTATACTCTTAGTTAGTAATAAATAGTACGTTATTTTGGGCTTGCCCATGCTTTTTAGTTTTATTGTATATTTTTACGAAAGCCAATATTTTATTTTCATTCATACTGTATACAAATTGAGTTGTGAAATGGAAAAAATGGGTAGGTACATCTCCCGATGGCAGGATTCATATTTGATATTCATAAAGTATTATGAAGTGATAATTATAGGCTTTTCATTTCACGGATAAGTAGGATGAGTTTATGACTAATAATAAGTTACATTATTGTGCTATATTAATGTTTATTTTCTTGAACGTACAAGGTTAAACGTTTGTTGTTGTCACAATTTGACTAGTCTGGATATTTAATTGGGTGTTTAGGTATATACGACAAATAAGTTCCAAAACTTTCTAGAAACTCATAATGAGCAAGTAAAAATAAATTTTAAGTTGTTGTAAAATGTGAATACATCTATGTGTAAATACGCATTATACACTTTTACAAATTAAAGTAGAATTAAATGTTTTTGGCCAGTGGCAGAAAGTCGTAGAGTAGTATCATGGATGTATATAAAACTGTAAATGGTTGATATATAGTTTTTATAGCATGGTGATATTAACATGATAAAAAAGAATAGAATTTGCTGTGGAATGGAAGACAATTTTGCCATTCTCATGAAGGAAGCTACGGCTAAAATGAAGTACAAGAAATAGGAAACACATCATCTTCGTTGCACGTCCTATACACCCATAACCGTCAACATTATGAATGACAGCTGCAATTACACTTGGTTCGGAACTTGTTCCTGATCTTTCATAACAAATGAGCCTCCTAATATTATCCACACAGTAGCATCGTTTTATCTTCCACAGATGAATGACGATCATCCATCGTCGTCATTCATCTTAGAATCGTGTTCAGAACGGTTGAAGGTTTGGTTGTAAATGTTTGTCACATGCGTATATAGTCACAGCAGCAGTAGGTGCGACATGAGTCACGGCACGGCATATTAGATTTATATGGAAGTATTTTACAAGTCAGAAAAATGTGGAAGCACCCTAAAGTGGCTTCAATCAAACGTGACATGACGTGAAATTATTCAGATCAAAAATGAGAAGAGGCATAAAGTGTAATGGCGAAGGATGTTATACTGGTCATGGTAGTTTACTAAGGATCTGTCCGTCTGACTGATGACGAGAGTAGTGATCAGTGATCATTCGCAGTAAAAAAGTTGTTATATGTAATATGTTATAGGTTTTCAATGAGGTAGCTGATCTAACGACCACAAAGATATCAAGCTATAACCAGTACATATAATATACACGAAATACCATAACTGCTTTTATGATTCATATGGACATAATATTTGTGTTCCAAACTGTTTTTACCAATACCTATTATCACATCAATCCAGTCGCAATCTTTTCTTAATAATAATTAACAGGAAGGAAATCCGTAAGGCATTCTTTCAGAGGTAAACCAAATAGGCAATACTAGAATGGAATGGTTTAATGATGATGCTAGAATCGACCTCTTAGACATTTTGAATAAATTATACAATGTGACGAATAAAATTATTCAAAGCATTTAGTTCCGATAGTGCTAGTAAACAGCGGAAATATTTTTTTACTCTGGACTGTGGAGATGTATACAAACTTATAACTGACAAGTATGTCAAAAAATGAAATCAACGAAAACTCATCAGCTTTACTTCTGCTATGTATTTTATTTGGCATAACATGTACCGATATAATCGTGAACCATTTACACTCAATTTATCGTCCAAATTTTTTTTATAAAGCCTATCATAATAATTGTTAGCTACACAGACAACAGCTCACATATCTACGCTATTTTGATGTGTGTATTGTTTCATCGCGTTTATGAGCTTCAGTAGCAAAATGTCTTTTTTATTGTTGTTAGCCTTGCCATCAACAGCAATAACATCATTTTTTCACTTGATTACACCAGCAACGCGTTGTAAAGTCTTGCTTTTTCTCATAGTTGTTGTGTACAGAAATCTTCCTCAGTGTCCTGTGTGCTCAAGAATTTGCGGATATGGCAAGTTTGTGTTTAGAGTGTTTATTACAGCCATGTTGTACTCTTGCTCACCAGCAACTCGTGCAATGCTAGCGCATTTTGATTTTGTAGAACGATTCATTCTTTTACAGAATCTAAAAGTTAATATTATCGTTCACCATCGTATAATTATTATATGTACATATTATATTTCTTTAATTTTACTAAAAGTACAGTTGGGAGCAGTGAAGTATGCTAACTTACAGTAGACGGACTATCAACTAAAAAATTGTTGTTACTTGTAAATGGCTTTAGAGGGTGACTGGTAGTTATTAGACTTAATTATTACATACATACATATATCGAACTGAAATTACATTTTCTTCGTCCATACTAGTGTTTGGCATTAACAAGCCTTAAGACTTCTTAAAACTATCGACACAGAGGGAGTCTCTGGATAGCAACATCTTCGATTTTCGCTACAATACACCTAAATGTTTTTATGATGGAAGTAAACACGGAAGCAATTTTTCTCCACACTCACATTTTTTTCAGTCTTGTATGATATTATTTCTTCTTCAGATACAAAAAAAATCAGCTTCGCCAAAGAAAATTCATACAAGTAACTCACACTTCCAATATTTAAGACATACATACGCTTTTATACACACAAGACGACTAAATTGTAAATACCTATAAAGATAATGACACGCGATTCAATATTGGATGTACGCATGCTTACAGTGAGCAGCACAGAATAAAAACAAAGGATGTACATGGAAGACAGGAGAAATGGGAAACGATTATAACATGTATTACAATCGTCTTCATCATCATCACAACTCATTAAAGACATCATCATGTATACGTACATACATCTTTGTTTTGTGCACTATTGTAAAATATTGTCTTCTCCACCAAAAACTTGATCATTATAATGATTCCTTATTTTCCGTTCTCTCTACAACATGTGCAGTCCAACGTAATGACACTCACAAACCCCTATGCCGGTGCTGATTCTAGTATTTTGCCCATAAAAAACTATGCCTTTATCTTTCCATCTCTCTCTCGAGTCTTTATCGCGAATCTTAATTATCATTAAAGGTGCGATGCGAAAATGAGATAAAAGATAATTTGCATTGTGCCATCCACCATCGTAAGTAGAGAAGTTCTTTTTCTTTTCTTGCTTTTTTTGTGTTTTTTCAATATATTTAGCAATTTCCAGAATTTCTTCTAAAAAACGCCTTACCCATATTTTGTTCATTCATATGACTGAAAATTATAATAGCACATGCAAAACAATATATATGATCATCATGTTACATGTGATAAATGTGAGTTCGGTGGTGAATAATTTGAAAAAAATGGACGATTAAAAATAAGCATATAGCACGGTCACAGTAAAAAAGCTGTTTTTTAACAATATCTTGTGCCTTTTACAGACAAGTTCATAAATTATGCATGTTATCACCATAAAGAGATTTCTTCTGTAGTACAATAGGATAGTACGATTCTACTAAAAGTCTGGAAAATGTGCGAGTAGAATTGTACATACCTACCTGTCGGATGCCTGTTGAATATATCTATCGTTATCGGTCATAGTTTGATTTTATGTTCACTGATTACGACAATGCAACTGCAGTGCTGCTGTGGAGTGGCTGAAGCACTTGCAGAAATCTAGAAAAGATAAAAATGTGTGAAGCTTGTCATAAATTAACGTAACGAAGTGTGTTGTCTTTTAAAAGCTCACATATGCTCACATGTTCGTGTTCATCTTCCATTCCAAACCCACTGATTAAATATTAATTTGCCATAAATTATTCACAACAATTTTCTTCGTGAGTTGAGCATTGAGTTGAGCGAGCGACAGGAGGATGACTGAGTCACGTCTATCTCTCGAGGCACTCTCTTGAGAGCAGAAATATAACTAATCACTGATAATATTGATTATGATGGAAATGATGGGGTGTACAAAATCTACACACAACGACATTTGATCCAGTGCGAAACGGACGGTGTAAGAATTTTTAAATGTCAGAGGAATGAGATATTGTAATTTAAGATGGTACGATCAAAGGAGTGACCCAGCATAGGCACCTATCTATATAAATGCCGAGTGTAAAATGTTTTTATACGGAAACTATATACCATTTTTTTGCAAAATGTAATGGCTTTTTTGTTGCTGTATCGAGACTATTGAAGTATGCGCAAAATGTGGCAAATTGCTAATAAGAGTTTTTTCAACATGTATGCATGTTGCTGGTCAAGTTTTTGATGATTACATAGAGTTGATGGTGTGTGGGGGTGTTTTGCTCATGTAATTTGGAAAATGTACTTAACTGCTCATAATTTATCGTGATTTCTTGATTTTTCCTATGTAATAATAAGCGTGTGGCGCTAACTTGTCTGCGCGCGGTGAGGATGAGATATTATCAAAACATGTCATATTGCCGGTATAAGAACTATAATCGATGTAGTAGAGGTAATCTCAAATCTATGGAAAGATTTTTGGACGTTTACCGTACCTATTATTGAGACAGCAAAAAAAGTAACAAACTGGCCACCTGGAGTTGTGACGAAGAAAACAAGTCGATGATGTGATCTGATGGGTGGCTGTCATATTTATAAAAATGAAGTTGCCAACTTTTTTGTCGAGTTACGAACATTTAGTTTCTAGCAAAATGGAATGATCAACAGGAAAGGATAGAAACAATGTAGTTTTGTGATTAATGATGCGCGCATACTATAGGGAACCTAACATTAACTTATGCAAAAGTAATGGAGCAATTTTTTTTGTGATTCCATTTTCAATTTTAACAAATGATCTACTACTCTGGCCAGGTAATAGATTTTATGGCATTTCACACAACATCCGTAAGTTCAGAATTCAGCATGCATCCATATTCCATTCCTCATCATTTTTTTCGCATTATTCCAGAGAATTGATTATAAAAAAGAATATGACTTGATTGGACAAAGGCAGATGAGCAATATGTGTTTTAAGTAGTGATTATTTCTATTCATTTATTCAAAATGACAGCAAAATGTAGGAAACATCACCTTCTATACCTGGGTAAAAAGATAAATACCTGCTGTGTAGGTACTAGGTACAATAGGTATTTTGCATTTATTGTTCGTTATGGGAAAAATGCTTTTTTTGCGTCATACTACAAACTATTTCGTGACTGGCGGCGGTGGAAGTGTCCTGTGTCTGTTGAGGATGGTCATTATTAACAAACAATAAAGCATTAAATGAGGCGGCATTTTGATTGTGGTTCTGCCTCGCCTTAAAGTTTCAAACCATATCTGTATTAAGATTATTATACACACCTTAGAATGGATTTAAATAAATTAAACTGACCTCAGGGAACATTTTACGAATACAGAACAGAGTGAATGAATACATGTTACGAATAGCATATATTGTGTATGGAGTAATAATGTAGGCGAAATTTTATTTTCCTGTTGGAAATCACATTTTATTTATAACCTAGTTCTTGCTTTTGGACAAAATAAAACGTATCCTGCTTTGAAAAAATTAATGTGGGATTTATTGTTCTGGTCATCGATTTCAAAAACTTGAATAATGAAAATAATGCTCCACAACGCATCGGTGTTTTAACAAAGTACGTCATGGGATGTGCATTTATTAGGGAACAAATCCGGACAATTGCAGGTTGATTTAATGCACTCTTTATAGCAAAAAAAATATTGCTCGTATGACAGCACAGGATAAGCAATGGCATAGGATTTTCAACTACTTTAACGAATTCTTTAGCTGAATGATGACTTAATGAATAATTTTATTTTGTCATAAGTTTTATCACAGTATTTCTGTTCGTATATAATATAGGTAGGTGATCGCTTAATCGTTGTATAAATACATATTTCAAATTGTTCCAGGTTCTTATATGGCCAATTTATTAAAAACAATAAAAATGGAGCTTGTTTTACGCAATTTCAACGCATAAGTCTGGACTAGTAAGCAATCTTAACATACTACAGTATCCAACAAATTTGTTTTCAACGAGACTAACGAACGACCTTCTACGGGTACATTGCCTCTAGTCTAATCATGAAAGATAAATGCGATTTACCTGACCTTGTTTAAATTTCCATTCAACATTGCATTTTTACGAATAACAAAAATGAGGTCGCCTTGTAGCAAGCTGGAACTATTATGATGACCAGACACCATAACTGTAGACCAAACAAAAAGTTGACTGAAACTATTAAAAATATTTACCAGACAATGTCGAAATGTCCGTTGCGATTCTCACTAATGCCTTGTTTTCTTGATTTCATTTTCCCTAGTTTTACAAAAATTGGCGTATTTTTACAATGTTGATTTGTTTTCATTTTTTATTGCAGCTCGTATCGAGAAAATATTTCTGGAGGACAAATGCGAAAGTTGTACCCCAACGCAAGCGAAACTCGTTCACGCCTGGGTCAACAAATTCATTGACCAGGAACCTGAAATGTTTCGCGCAGCAATGGCAAAATATGCGGAGAACGTAGGTGTGAAGCTACCACCCGACGAAAGGAGAAGAATGATAGAAGTCCTTGGGGATGACCCATAACAATTTATATTATAAAATTCCACTTGTACCATACATTTACATACCAAATTTAATACCTAGACTATTATTATTATAGCTTACTAAAGTAAATCATTCAAGTCAACACAGTCAGACTTTTTATAATATATTATAATCCTGTTTTTATATTAATTTAGTCTTACGCGGTTTTAATTAATTAATTAAAGAGTACACTTTTTAAAGCATGGCAAAAGCAGAAATCATCATTACTATATACAGTATATATATAGGGGCTTGGTCAATGTGATTGCGCAGAGCGTGGTATTAAAAACTGTTTTATGGTAGCATGCTTTAATCGTTAATTTTCCATTTTTCAAGGCTGCTGTTTTTATTACTTTTATTGGTTTCGTTACTTCCAGCGCAGACGTTGTTTTATTAGATTTATGCTGTAATGCTGTAATGAGTATATAATTTTACTTAAACTACACATTATACTTTGTTCAATAGTTTTTTATGCGTCGGATTTTAAAATCTATAAAAGTGCATGCAAATCGTCTCAACTCGACTGCATTAAGTTTCTTACGTATTTCTTGTTCATTGTACTTGTTTTTTTGTTCTACTAATTCGTAAATGTTTTGTCTTGTCTCCTTCTGTACAAATAATGCTGATAAGCCGAGACCCTGACATTGACCGTGGTATTATTTTTACTAGTTTGTATGCAATCCGTGATACATTTTTTTAACTTTTGGAAACTATTTGCACTTTAATTGATTCGAATCTACAAACGCGTCTCGTCTGTCCCATTGTCTGACTATGTATTAGACTATGACAAATTATCCAAAATAAGTTGACGTTTTCGCTTTCTTTGTCCTGTCACTTAACATTTAATTTCAAATTTTAATAAACGACCTTCTTCATCTTAACCCGCTGGAGAAGCAAACAGGCTGATTTGGAAATTTTACGACGATAAAATTCAATTAACTGGGCTTTTCTTTTGTCTGTGATATATTTTCTACGTTACATAAATTGTAATGTAAACGAGTTCTAATTTACAATTAGCAGAATTGGTGATTTACCTAATTAAAAAATAAATAGAATATTTAGAGTCAGGATAATTTTTTTTCGATGAAACACGCGTAACACTTTAGATTAATATTCTGCGAAGACGATCTGGAATGATTTTAAAACGAGACAAGACGAAACGCTTTGTTCTGTAAAAACTACAAACGCCTCTGAAAGACTTTTGATGACGCAACAGATTCTAAATTTATTTTGTTGATTCTTCAACACCAGTTAACATTACTTGATCTTATCTTCCTTCAATCTATTTCGTGGATTATGTAGCTTCACTCTTATGATTATGCAGATTATGCGAAAACAATACATTTTACCTACCAACCTATCGCTATACTCTGTCGCTCGCAATTAAGATACTGAAAAAGTGACAAGATAATACCAATTATTATTTGGGCGCTCTCACTTTTTTTGTGGTCCAGTTAAAATTATTACTTTTGTTTTTTGTCAATACATTAAGTATACATTGCATGAATATGGTACATTAATGTTGTGTAAGAATTAAGGATGTTGTTTTATTGTAGCATGTACTCTCTTTACAGTCACGTCATAACAAAACATTATTTTGGAAAGTATACAAGCAAATACTATTAGCAATGCAAATGATTAAAAAATTTCCAACAATTGAATAAAGAGCAAAGCTGACTGACTAGAACTTATGTACTTAGTAGGTAATTGATAAATGGTGTACAGTGAAGAATTTACTTTATTCAATCAATGGGATTTAAATAAAATAAGTTGAATTTCATGTTCAAGACTCAGTCAAGTTATACTAAAATGTTAAATAGTGCATTTTGTTAGAGTGGACAGGTCAATTTAATATTCATCCAAGAAGCCTGTTGAGAAAGAGATAAAGATGAGGCGGCGATAAGGAGACGTTTTTTTTGCCACATTGAGATTATAAGATTAAGCCATTTACCGTATTAACAATAAGCTGTATTATGCATTTCGTCTGCAATGCAGGTAATGATTCAACCGTGGGAAATTTCCTTGTAGAAATTTTTTTAGGTCCATGAGAGAGAATTGAAAACATGTACAGATTATTATAGCCTGTGTGTGTGCTCTCTGGAGAGGAAGAATGAAATATGTGCTATGTAAATAAACATTTAATTTAATTATTGTTGACCCTATCAGAACTGACGCCAATTTAAACGATGATAGTGTTAAAAAGAAAGGAGAAGTTTATAAATAGTCGTTTAGTGTGGCAACAACAACAGATAATGCTTAAATAATAATGACAGCTTTAAAAAAAAGTTTGAGAATTCTTTGTTTCCTACATTTGAACTTTACAAAGTTGTATTCTCTTCCCTTCTCATGATTAAAAAAATAAAATCATTAAAGCTACAAACCATAAAAATTATGTATAAAAACCAAGAGAGTTTGCATTCCAACGGTTTTAGTGGTGGTGAGAATCCCAAATTAAACGCCAGCGCCATTCTTCATAGAACTGTGGAACATGTAATTATTATAGATGCGCAATTAAAAACACCATTACAGCGTAACAAATATAAATGCTTCTGCATTACTTATGTTAGCTTTTAATGGGGAATCAAATGTACTAATTTACAAATTTCTGGCTGCGGTCAGTGTGGTCAACCATCTTATCTAATCTAGGTATATATAAACTTCATACATTTGCTTATACCTACCTATTGTTTAGAGTTGTTGTTTTTGTGCTTTGTAAATATGATAGTGGATATATCCGTCCTTTTTCAAAAAAAGTACAAATCTAGTCAGAGTCATTTATTTTTTTGCAATTTGCAATTTTCAGTAGCAGATGAAACAAAAAGGTGTGTAGTTAAAAAAACATGGACACAATGTTATAATTTCGATGCAGACTAATCCCTCCACGTGTACATAAAAATGTCATGAATTTGGTTTATTGGTTTTAGCTGTTGAATAATATGCTTCGCCAATTTTACCAGTCCAGTGTAAATTTTCAATTCAACTATGTAAATTACCCATGATGACATGAATCATTAATGAGATATTGTCAAGTAAGCCTGTAATAAAAATGAGAGACGAGAGGGGTATATAGGTCCATTTATTTTTCTTTATTAGAACAGTACTGACCAAAAGGAAAGAATTGCTCAGTATTTTTTAGGGATGACTTCTTGTATCCGTGTGCCTATAATAAACTTACCACAAATTGTCATAAGCCCGTGATGCCATATTAAAAAGTAATGTAGAAATAATTATTTAGGTGTACAAACGTCGAAGTAAATTGATAGCGTTTTAGGATTTTACTTCAGAATTTCACAAAAAGATTATTACTTTTACTCTAAATGTAACAAAAAATAATGTGTATGTTTGTTTGATAAACGGTTCTTCAATTATTTGATGTAAATAATTTATCATGGACGAAAACAACAAATTTTTATTTGCCAAAAAATATTTTAACAATCAAACTCGGTTTAGAAAAAAATGTAAGTGTGATCGAGAAACCATGTATAGATATTAAAATGTATTTGGTTGTTTGCTTGTCTTTTTTTTGTATTTATTGGAAGTTTTTGTGAACAATTTTTTCTAGCTCTATTCGTTGTATAGTTTAAGACAGGTAGCATTCGACTGAATGTTGATAAATAATAATAATAATAATGTAAATTGTAATTATGTTGTAACATTTTTGTTGTTGTGTTTTAACTATTTTGTCTGTTGTATTATGATGCAATAATAAAAGTCAATAAAAACTTAAATCCAAGAAGATATGATTATTGATGCAATGTCTCCCATAAGTTTTATTTCCTGTTCCTCAAAAACTTTTCCAATCCAGATATGATCTTTGTTCATCTCAAACTAATGGACTACTAAGTAGGTATATCTACTCGTGTGTTCTGGTTATTTTGTTAATCTGTCTGCAACTAAAGTAGTCTAATAAACTTATCTAATTCAAAGTGTAGATGTGCTCTTTTGAAATTGGAATCAAAAGTAACAAACAATTGACGTATAAAAAGTATATCGTTGCCCAATTTATATTATATGGATGGATAATATTTTCATAAAACTCTAGGATGCGTTTAGTATTAGTATATAAACAGTTTCATGCCTTTTTGTGCTAAACAATCCAAACCACACAAAAATTGAGAAGGAAAAGCTTGTGTTTGGTATTACACTCCAGAATAAATCGCTTTAAATGCTAATCCAAGATTACATCTATACGAGCTATAAAACATAAAACGTACAATTATGGGAAATTTATAATATAGTTTACAGGGTAGTGCAACATGGATATTACGAGTTCATTTTTATTCGCATAAAAATACAAAAGAAGCGCAAGATGGGAAATAAGGATAGTTCAAGTATTTTGCTATTTAGATTGTTTTAATGGCCCATAAGCATTATGTCTTCTGGTGGCGAACATTAAAAGTAAAATATAATCAAAACTTCAACATTATATCTTAAAATGGGCATCCATACAGATAGTCCATGCAACATGCAAATATTTTATTTAGAAAAGCAGTATTTTCTGCAAGTCCACCTGCATACCGGATGCTGCAACCACCAAATTCAATGGGGAATATTTTTATGTCAAGTACAGTTTTCTCAGATTTAATCAGAACGTTCTAATTTTTGTGACAATAAGAAACAAAACTGTAACCCACATCCGGTTCGTTTATAGTTTGAAGCAACCAGTCCAAAGGAGGAAAACCTAAAATGTTATTCCATATACAGATTAAATAGGCGTTACACATTCCTCTGATAATATCTATGATGTCATCTTAACTAACTGCTCAAATGCTTTAAAACATCATTCAACATTTTTATAATACTTTTCAGTATTTCAGTACTTGCCTTTGCAATACCCAACTAAAGATCAATACTGAAGGATTCATTAGTTTTATATTTAATAATTCACAATGCCAATTTCACATCTTCTATCAGAATCATTTTATTTAGAGCAGGAGCAACGGTCCGATTCTCAATCATCGAATCACTTATATCCCGAAAATGGCAATACAGATAATGGTCGACAAGTTCGGTTTGGTGACAATTTTGCCAATACAACTTTCTTCAAGTCTGAAGGATACAGTCACAACAGCCACCATGTAAACCGCCCGGAATTTCATTCCACCGAAATAACTGGAGGTCACCTTGAATCGATACCGGAAGGACCTAAGATTCCGACAACATATTTCGAAAGTGACGGCCTTTATCCATACATCAATTACGAGGATTTGAAGACAAAAACCTTTCAATCCGTAAGTACCAAACCAAGCTATGTGGCTCTTTGTCTACTTGGCGTAGTTGGCAAAGATTACACCTGTTTGGCAACAACGCGGCATTTTGGCAAATACCCACTGTGCTTAGAAAGAAAGCGTAGAGACGAACACCAAGAATCCCACAGAATAGATTTCATTCATGAATTACATACCCGAGCACTTTTCAATCTTTAGTTAGTGTGAATCTTGAAAGTAAACTATATTGACCACATAAGAACTTTTGCATTTGAAAATGGAGGAATTAGTAATGTACGTATGTTGGTCGTCCGAGAAAAAGGTCACAAATAAAGTGGCGTTAAATGGTTACGCGTACACCAAGAGGGGAGGAAAGGGTGGCGTTTCGTACTGGTATTGTGACCAGAGAAAAATTTGCAGTGCGTCTTTGATAGAGAAATCGGGCGTTTTCAGTGCAAAGGTGGATGATAGGTCATCAAAGCGTGGCTGGGGAATTGATGGGCAACATGAGACACATTCCCCAGATCATGAAAGGTGGAGTGCAATTATTATGTTCTTGTGCTAAAAAGATAGCATTGCTAATTTTGATTAGAATTGTTTGTTCTAACTGTTATTTATGTTCGCTTTTAATTGATGTACCAGAATTAATAAAGAAATTTCAACAAGAGCGAGAAGATTAGAGAAAAGAAAAAGAGCCCAAGAGAAACGAGCAGCTAAAGAAAGTACTAGCAATCATCAGACCGAAATTCAAGACGATAATTGTTCTAATCATGTTCTCCCTGTTAACTGTGAAAATACTGAAACCAATGAAATCAGAATTGAAAATGTCAGGGGTAATGATGATGATTTATGGCCAGAAATTGTGCTAAATCCCGCTGTTCCCAATGATGTATGTATGCAGAAATTATCGAACGCCAGTGAGCTTAGCATGTTCATACCTGACTTTAGTTTTCACTTTTTTAAATTGATTTTACAATATATGAATTTCCGGTTGTAGAACATCTCCAATGATCGTACAGCGATTCCCGTCCTTATTGACACGGACGGTGGTTATTATGACGCCTGGGCACTTACTTTGGCCCTGACCTCGGCAAACAACGCCGAAAAGAAGTTCAAAATCGTTGGAATCACCACAGTAAATGGATGTACGACTGTGGATAACGCTGTGCAAAATACGGGCAGAATACTTCGTACAATTGGCGGAAATGTCCAAAATACGCTAGTTTTCAAAGGAATGGAAAGCTCCTTGTTGGGAACCAAAGACAGCACTCCAAGACCATCATTTTTCGGTTCGGACGGATTTGGAGATACTTTGCCTCCTCTGTCTCCAGAACAGGAGCAGAGGGTCGTACCAGATCACGGTGTCAATGCAATAATTAAACTTGCTGAGAGGTACAAAGGCAAACTGACCATAATAGCCTTGGGCCCTTTGACGAACTTGGCAATGGCAGTCAAGTTACAGCCTGAGATTAGGAATTATGTCAAGGAAATTTTCATTTTGGGAGGAAATTCAGAGGGAGTCGGAAATGTGACTGTATGCAGTGAATTCAATTTTTATGCGGATCCGGAAGCTGCGCATGTTGTCCTTGAAAACTTTAACGCGTGCCCGCTGTACCTTCTTCCTTGGGAGACTTGTATGAGGTCTGCAGCGTCCAGTCAGGTATGTAACCAGAAGCTGTAATCATGATTACTGATGAAATGTTCTATTCTGAATACTATTAATCTTCCACAGACGTTCCGAGTAGAAACCCTCGGTGCTATAAATGCTCCAGTGGTCTCCTTACTGAATAAAGTCGAATCAAAGAGTTTGAACAAACATGGCGACAATTGGATAGCCCCCGACGCTGTCGTGATGGCCTGCTTTATGAACCACAAGGTAAGGTTTATTGTTAACTAAAATATAAATTAAATGTAGTTGTAATTGTATACTGGTCACCGAAATCGCTGGTCTAGTAAAACTAACATGCAAATGCAAAACTGGTGACTCGTGACTAAATAATGTTTTTATTTTCAGATAATGCGGAAAACTGAGCATTATCACTGTTCCGTAGAGCTACAGGGAAAGCACACGCGTGGAATGATGATAGTTGACAAAAACTTTTTAAAGCAGAAACCGGCGAATGTGATGTTGATAACTGAGGTGGATCGTCACTTGTATGAAACAATGCTGGTTGGGGCAGTGGGAAACCCCAGCACAAGAGGAGTCGATTCCAATTTGAATATCGAACAAAATTACTTTTTCTGATTTTTTTGGTGCACACTCGTATTCTTGAGAAGTTAAAGTAGGTATAATTTGATCTTTTTGATTAACTATTATGTATGAAAACGAAAGTCTTTCCAGTGCAGTGTGGAAGCAATAATGAAAGTAATGTCTGAATCTCTTTTTATTGTGTATTATTTAATTAACTTCTAACTTAATAAAATTCGAAACATTTCTTGATAAAAAATCAACAAGTGGAATGCATTTAATGTAAATACTAAACAATATATATGTTTTGGTTTTCGCACCATGTTTTGGTAATCAATCATATAACTAATGTGTTGCTGACTAGCCTACAACCTACATTGAATACTATTCGACAAAATAGGTACATAATATATAACACTATCATAGCTATATTCGGCGATTTTTGCGTACTTAACAAAGAAAACGAAGATAATTGAACTACATTTTAATTATGAAATTACGATTTTCACTGACAAAGATCACTAGAACCGTAGAATTGTTTTTAGGTAATTTTTGCACAAATTTTAATGCGCACCAGAGTCCGATGACGATGGAACGTTCTGACTGTCATCACAATTCTGAACAGCGGAAGTGGAAGTTGACTGTGTTCCGGAAGTACTACTTTTATCCGCAACAGCTACATTATTACTTGAACTACTACTGGTGGCGTCTTCTTGAACGTTTTCCAAGCCTTCTTCCATTTTACGATTGTGGCCGTTTTCCTCAGTCATAACCTGTCTAATTTCCCTACTTGATCTTAGCAGATCCAACAGCTTGGAATGAATGTCATCATTACGAGATTCTAGCGAGTCCAGCGCCGTTTGCAACTGATCCAATTGATTATTTAGTGCAGAAAATTCTGTAAAACCACAAAATTATTCCATCCATGAAACAAACATCCACAAGTCATGTCCATGTCTTAATTCAGTTTTGAAGAAAGCAAGTTCTTTCTTTCCCATTTCATTCCCCATTTAGCAATTAATCATTGCAATACCTTGAGGTCCAAATTCTTCGTCTTCAAACTCATCATCCTCAAACGCATCGTTTTCCCCTTCCATCAACTCGTCCGCGTCGTCGTTACCGTCAATATTCATGTTATTGTCAGGATCCGATGGCTCCCGATCTTTGTTTGTGGTCGGATCATTTTCCATTTCGTCAAGCCTCTCCAGCATTATCCACCAAACTGATACAAAGGAATTTAAATATAATTAATTAGCAACAGTTAATAGCGTAACAGCATGATCATGAAGCAGTTAAAATGACATTTAAACTAGTCCAGTATTACCTACCCAGATAAAATGAGGATTAACTGATCACTTTTGCCCTGTGGTAATTAATGACACTGCTGGGCGGACGCACTCTGGTTCTGTTGGCGTCCAAATCTCGATTGCTCGACGCCAATTCTCCTCCTTTATCTCCCCAATCACGTGCTTTTAATTAAATGCACACTCAATTAAGAAAATTATGAACACTTTCCATTCTCCTCATCAACCCATCCCATTAATCTCGCCACCACCTGTTCAAATATTTACATTTCCACCCATTTTCCCCATTTTTAACCTTCAACCTTTTTGGAACACCCACAATTCAATTTTCGCGGCATTCCCCGGATTGGCTCACATTTCCCCCACCTGCTCACCATAAAAACATCAAAGAGAGCTCCTCTCTCACACTTTTCCCACTTCACCAAATCAATACAAACGCCAGCTTCTACGTTTGTTTGTGTTCGCCCAGCTAACCACGTACACCTTTCATGCATCAAGTTTCACGCCTCTTAATGCTTTTTTTGCTTGTGCCGAGCTGGCAGGCCAAATGCAATGCATGCCGGCTTGGCTTCTTCTCTCCTTTTTCCCCCTTCTTCACTCTCTTTCAAGCGGAATCCCTGCGGATCTGCGGCGACGCACCGCACAAACCCGCGTGCGACGCGCACAACAAGCCAAGCCAAAAGTCTATTTCAAGTGCGCCTTGTGCTAAAAATAGCAAGTCTTATGACTTGCGTGCGACGCGCGTTTCTCGCTTGGCTTCTCCAGTTTTAGTCCTCGTCATCATCTCACTCAGCTCAAAAGAGAGAAAACGACAACGACGTACGTGAGATACGTCCTTCACTTGGCTTGCTACGACGAAAGGGCAAACAACAAGGAAGACAAGACAGGAGAGCAAGCCATTTTGTTACTTGATTTTTTTTACCTCGTCTCGTCGCTCGCTCGGTCAATATTAATTAACTGCGTAATTAGCGGCGTAAAAAAATAATCACTGATCAAAAGTCATCATCGTGTCTGTTGTGTGTTAACTGCACAGCAAAGCAGGAAAGGAGCGACATCGCTTAGTGGTAAAAAATCAAGTAGTTTTTTAAGCTATAAACCTATAATCCATGGTGGTATTAGTCGTTAACGGCTAGTATCATCGTGAACACAAGCTTAACCAGTGCAATTATGAGCTAACTAATCACAAAAACGGTATCGGAGGAGTGATCTCAATGTAAATTATTTTGGTAAGTTGATTTTGTCGTTTTTATTATAACTATTTGAAAGTGTGGTGGTTGGGGGGCTTTTTTTGTGGCGTCAGATGGCTATCGGGAATAGTCCCATTTTAATTATGATAGTTAGTCAGTTAGTTAACCAGATTAGTGCGGGTGGTGATTGTTCTAACCGACGACGCTAATTTTGTTTTGTTGGGAAGTAAATCAGCTGTGTGACATTTTGCTAGTTTTTTTTGGTGCCGGCTTTCAAGACGAATCATTTGCATTCAAAACTTCTTGCGTCTTCTTAATTATTGTTGTCAGCTGTTTTGTATTATTGTTTAGATGCGAGTGAGAAGAGAATTAAATTAACTAACCACTAACTGCACTGAGGTACGACATTGAGATTTCATATTTATTTTTGCAGTTTAAATAGTTAGAGTGGTTAATATAAAGGTATCCACATTAAGTCAGCTGTTAGATCCCTTTTTAAGGAATTTCTGTACTGGAAACGTTCTGTTTCGGGTATTGGGAATAGATGAACTAACAGCGTTACATATGTGGTAAATTAAACTGATTCAAAGAGTTGGTTGTTTTCTTTTGGATGGAAATAGCCTTAGTTGTGAATCAAACAACCAACCATGGTCTAAAACTGAAATGGCTAAAAAATATAAACCGTTAAAATGGCATGGTAGACAGTTATTGAGCATTTATTTAACGAGGATGTGGGAGGATTGCATTTATTTGATTGAAGCCATAATAATTGATAATGGGCAATGGTTGCAGAAGTTTCATGGTCATTTATATGTAATCCTGTACAATACTTAAAATTAAAGCCGTAAACATAACAGGCTTATAGACCAGAGACCTTGGTTATGTTTTTAGTTGTTATTGATTTTGTGCCACTTTGTTAAGTTAGATTGGCTAGTTGAGTTATAGTTCATAGTTTACACAACATCGTCACTCACTCTGGCGTTCTTTCGGTTTAGGTATGCATACATTTTCATTTTGTCCCAATAAAGTCGTGTCTTGTTTTGTCACCTTTTTGATTTTCTTGGTCCGATTGTGAGCTGATCGATAAGTCGATTTTGACCTTGGGATCCAATGCTAGCTTTAAACTTGTGTTAACTGTCTGTCAACTGTTGCTAAAATGTTGATTGGTTTGGTTTGTGGTACATGGTTTGTACTTACTGTAAAGGTGACCATTATTATGCATGAAACATTTGGGTTTAGGTAGGATAGAATTTGCGTTACACTTACATATTATCCTCTGCTTTATTGGCAACTCCAACTTCCAACAAAATGTCTTTCATTATGATACTCTCAGTCTGGAATGGTAGAGCTACTGACAAACTGGCTTGGAATAGTTGCATTTATTGATTTTCTTTTGTTTCAACAAGCAGTAAAGTCACAAGTCAATAGTTCTTGGTCACTAGTTAAAGCTGTCAGTTGGCTTATGTCATTTCCATTAACAGAATTAATAATAATTATCTTTGGGTTAAATTAAGAGTATTAAAGAATTTGAATTTGATAAGTTGTTAACGCTTTTATTTCGCTTTATCAAGTTTAAATTATAGGATAGACGCGTGACAAGGCCAGTCAGGGTTCGTCCTCGTGTGGTCGCTTAACTTCCCTGATCTACCGCTTCCGTGTGTTGGTCGCATCATCCGCATTCTCGGTTTTCATCACTCGGACAAGGCATCATGGCAGATAACGACGATCTTTTAGACTACGAGGAGGAGGAAAATGCAGAACAAACCACCGCAGCGGAGACTGCTGAAGGTAATGCTGTCAGCAAAAAGGAGGTGAAAGGAACCTACGTATCCATCCACAGTTCCGGTTTTAGGGACTTCCTCCTCAAACCCGAAATTCTTCGGGCGATTATAGATTGCGGTTTTGAGCATCCATCTGAAGGTGAGTATCAAAATTAAAACTCTTGAGTATGTAGATCTAATTAATAGTTTTAATGATAATTTATTATTATATAGTATATGTGATGAGAATAGAATGGTTACATTCGCGGTTTCCACTGAATTTTCGTGTAGGAGTAGCCGAGTCTGATATAGCTTGTAGTTTTAATTATAAAAAAGGCTAGTGTCTCGCTAACTATGGCTAATATCATATTTAACTCTCTCTTTTGTTTAACTTACAGTTCAGCACGAGTGTATCCCTCAAGCAGTGCTTGGTATTGACATATTATGTCAAGCCAAGTCTGGTATGGGTAAGACGGCTGTCTTTGTTCTAGCCACCCTCCAACAGTTGGAACCTCAGGATGGAGTTGTCTCTGTGCTGGTTATGTGTCACACTAGAGAGCTCGCTTTTCAGATCTCGAAGGAATACGAACGGTTCTCCAAATATATGCCTAACACCAAGGTATGCTGCTAAATGAGATTTCAAATTTTTTACTTACAAGTCAAAAGTCGGTATTCATGATGAGATTTGTTTTTGGTTCCATTCGCGGTTTCTACCTGATTTAATGACGGATTGCCATCGTCTGATTAAATACCAAATTGAATAACGCCTTTTGAGTTCTATGTAAACACTAAGAACAATTGTAATTAATATGATTTATTTTATTTGAATAGGTTGCTGTATTTTTCGGTGGGTTACCAATGCAGAAGGATGAACAGGTATTGAAAAACAACTGCCCACATATTGTCGTTGGAACCCCTGGTCGTATACTGGCTCTGGTTAAGGCAAAGAAGCTGTCGCTGAAGAATGTCAAGCAGTTCATCCTAGATGAATGCGACAAAATGTTGGAAGCACTTGGTAAGTAACGGTCACCACGAAAGACAATGTTAAAATTACTTTTATTATTATCGATGATGAGAATTGCTTTGGTTCCATTCGCGGTTTCTACCTGAATTCATGTGTAGGCTGGCCAAAGTCTGACAAAATAATTTTATAGCTCAATCAAGCTGTTGTGCTTTACCTATCTAGAATGCATAAATATTTGATTATGTATTTTGTATGTTGATTTTAGATATGCGACGGGATGTGCAAGAAATTTTCAGGAATACTCCCCACGAAAAGCAAGTAATGATGTTCTCTGCGACGCTGAGCAAGGATATTCGACCAGTTTGCAAGAAATTCATGCAAGATGTAATTGTCTACTAACTACTTTTCTACTGAAAATACACTTTGTGTGGTTGATGTGATGATGAAACGGAAGGCGGCCTCCCTCCCATCCAACCAAACTCGGCTCGGACGGGACAACGTATTAAGTTGTATTAGTCATGTGGTCGTAAGTTTGATTAGGTGGGCGGTTGGTGTCGTGTGGTGGTATCGAAAGAAACTACTACAGGTGTGCTTTGATACATTTGTTCGTTACAGCCAATGGAGGTATACGTCGATGATGAAGCGAAACTCACCTTGCACGGTCTGCAGCAACATTACGTCAAGCTGAAGGAGAACGAAAAGAACAAGAAACTTTTCGATTTACTTGACGCACTTGAATTTAACCAGGTAAAATTACTATACTAATTAATTATATACCTACCACTTTTAAGCATCAAACCAAGGAGCAATTAATAAAACATTTATTCATATTCCCTTTTCTCTGACCTCAGGTGGTTATATTTGTCAAGTCAGTACAAAGATGTATGGCCCTGTCGCAGTTGCTCATTGAGCAGAACTTCCCAGCAATTGCCATTCACCGTGGCATGACCCAGGAGGACAGGCTGTCCCGGTATCAGCAATTTAAGGATTTCCAGAAAAGGATTCTTGTCGCCACGAATCTCTTCGGAAGAGGAATGGATATTGAGAGAGTGAATATTGTGTTTAACTACGACATGCCTGAGGACACGGATACTTATCTTCATCGAGTAGCACGAGCTGGCCGTTTTGGCACAAAGGTTAGTTTACAAATTACTTCTCACTTGTGAAAATCTTTTGTATGAATCTATATATGATGATAAACAGATAGGGACATATGAAAAACGTTGATTATAAATATCTAACTCTCTCTTTCTGATATGTGATTTGACTACTTTAAGAAAGAGTCATGTATTTCCTTTTCAATCTTAAACGTTGAATGTTTTGTTGCTTGTTTGTCAGGGTTTGGCCATCACATTTGTCAGTGACGAAGCTGATGTCAAAATTCTGAATGAGGTTCAGAACAGATTTGATGTGACCATAACTGAACTCCCGGATGAAATTGATCTTTCATCATACAGTAAGTCCATTAACAATATCACTCCAGTATGTACATATCATGATGATGATCATGAGATCGTGTTATTAACTCGCTCGTATTGTTCTTATTTTTTTCAGTTGAGGGACGTTAAAATTATGGAATTGGACAAAAAGCATAGTGGATGAAAGCATCCATTACACGTGTACCAAATAAGCCCTTCTACAAAATGGAGGAGGATGTTTTTGTTGTATTACTGTATTTAAACATATATCAATTGCTCGTATTTTGATTGATTCGATGAAATTTAAAAAAAGAGAAGTTGTTTGTACTTTTTTGTTTATGTTAATGTTTTATTATTTTGAAGTAAGGGATATGAAATGATAAGAACTAATATATAGTGTGTAGGTAGGCGATATATATAGCGTTTACGTATGAATGTACCAAACAAAATAAATTGTTCCACTTATAATTATAGTCTCTATTATTATATTATTATTATCCTTATTACTAGAACGTTTAAATTAAAAATAAATAGAAAGTACATTTGCACTTTCAACTAATATTATCCGTTGTGTATGCATATCTTCAAAACATCCTATTTCAAAGATCATCACTGCATCGTCTTTAGCTGTACAGAAAAAATGAGTCCAAGGAAACTTCATGATGAAACATGGATTTTATTTCTGAAGAGCGTGTTTAGCTCCTTGTTGCTGGCGTCACTACTCTGCGTTCGGCTTTATCAATTCAGTTTTATGGTTACAAAATTGCAATAATAAATTATTGTTATCGCGTCACACTCACAAATGTTGATCTTTTCGCACGACGTCACAACCACAGGTTTTTCTATTGCAAAGCTTAACCGCTCACATATTTCGATGGATTTTCAAAATCGACATGTTGGCTCCACCAAACCTGCAAAAATGGCATCGTCATCCGTAAGGCCTACACGGTCTGATGAAAGGCACCTGCCGGACAAAAGGGCCACCAATCCTGTCAGAAGGAGTCTCCGAAGAAGCAAGCGAAATAGACGCAAAGATGCACCTAACCCAATGGACGAAATCAGAAAAGACTTCGCTCGCAAAAATTCACACAAGATCTTTACATCCGGTTTAAAATTCAATGGTCAGTTTCCGGCGAAATGCGATGGAGGTGGAGACGAAGCAACAGATTGTGATTCCGCTTCCCTTGACGAGCTCGAGCTTGAAGTAGAATGGGCAGCGAAACAAGTGCAGAATTTCAAGAGCAAAGTCAACCAGTTGAAAGAAGCCAAAGACTCATTGCAACGGAATGCATATTTATTGTTTGGGGTCGTGTTGCTGATGTTCGTTTTGAAAATTGTTGAGCAGATTTATAAACTTGACCAACCTCTCCATGCGTGGATTATAGATACCACGACCGGGTATTTTATGGAAAAGTTAAGAGCAGAATTCTACTTTGCGTCAATGACCCACCAAAGTCTTCGATTCATGGTGCATTCAATACGCGGTCCGGAATTCTTATTCCCACAAAATGACACAATCTCAACGTTCTCATCTCCGGTCATATGAAACTCGTGCATGGACAAAAACCATTATTTGAACTTCCAGTAATGTATTGTCATTATAGATTTAGAAATAAGTTTCCAATGCTGAATATAAAAAAATGTTAGCCACCAAATTATCTTTAATATGTACATATCGCGAATCCAATAAAAAAAAGTTGTACTTTATTCTCCCTGATGCCACCTTGGAGTATTCAGAATTATTAACACTATTTACATTTACTGGCTTTGCAATTTATTTAGCGTCACTTTTTAGAGAGCTTCATATGCAATATGAAAAAATCGCATCTTCACCACTTCGCATTCGCCAATCAAATGCCATAGTGCTGCCTACTCAAAAGTTTAATTATTCATTATTAACCAGCATTAAAATTTTTACATCGCATGAATCAGAGACAGACAGTGAATATCATAGATGAATAGAATAGAAGGATCTGCATAATACATGGTTATCCAATGATATTGACCACAGTCCACAACGGAAATGAAACTTTAATTTCATTATACGAATTAACTCGGCTTCGAAACAGAAAAATATGAAGTGGCACTGGCACCCACGGCATATATTGCTTATTACCTTCTTGATGGTGACAACATTTGGTAAATCCAAAATACACCTGCACCACCTTACGTTCCCCATTTTTGATAGAAAAGATTAAATACTTGTGACTAATGTAATTTTTATATTATGGCATTCAGTGACACTGTCTCAACAGCATGAATCATCAGGAACAACATCTCTTGGAAATGTAAATTACGTTTAGAAGAAACATTAAAAATTATTAAGAAGCATTGTGAGATAGACAATGGGGTTTACTGAGAATATTTTTCACAATTTGAGAAACGATATTATTTTACAGAATACCCAGGCCAAATTCTCTTCTGAAACAAGTTTTCTAGGTTTTCTATCAATTTTTATCCAATTAATTTATTAAATGAAACGTTAGTTATATAAAAATCATTTAAATCTGTAGATTGGAAGAAATGGAGAAAGAGGTACCCATCGTGTAATCCCAAAAGAAATCCTTTCACTAGTCCGGTTGACATATTTTCTTCGAGAGTGGAAAAGGTGGAGAATAGGCAGACGTTAATGATCCACTCCACGGTGCCGGAAGAAGATGTTTACATTTTATCCACGTTTTATGATGTCGACAACGTGAAAATGGAGAGTTGTAAGTAATGAAAAGTGTTATAACAAAAATGCTCGCCATTATTTGTTAAAAACGGAACACAGAATTGTCCTTTGCATTTGTTCGTGCAGTTAATATCAAGCGTAGAGGCGATGATGTACTCCGTGACGCAACTTACATTTCCGGGCTGGGCAGTTCCACCCCCCGCTTCCTAAAAAGTGCCCTGATAATGTTCCTTCCTGGAAAAGACAGTGAGCCACTCCATAAGCGCCAAAGCTTTCACGTTATTGATGACAAGGAATACCAAATGGAGATAATGCTAACATTTGAGACACAAGTGGGACTGGAAAAGACTCAAATTCATGTCCTAGTGGAACTCGCAGAGGAGGAGAATCCGGCGTGGAAACCAATTCTGGACGTGTTTTCAGAATTGAAGCACAAGCTTGTTCATGACGCATGCTTTGGTGAGGACCACTTGCGAACTGCCCTGGAGAACTTGAAGACTGCTGAGATACGTCGCAGGGAAGGTCGCATTCAACAAAAGAATGAAACGCATGGGCTGTCTTATAAAAGAACAGTGAAGGAGCTCATGGCACTTGCAAGGGTTGTGGAAGGTGCTGGAAATGAAGTCATGGAAAATCTCACGGCACAGCAGTTGGACTCTCTGGTCAAGCGACACAAGTGCCTCCAGGAGTCCATTTCTGTCGATTATGAAATAAAAGATTTGAAACAAAAACTGGAAATGCGTAGCTCTGGAAGTGATGTAGCCTTATTGATTGAGCAAAAATTCAAGAAGGTAAATCTTAGCAAATGCATTAAAGAGGAAGGCAAGAAGGCAGACAAGTTCAGAAAAGAATGGTATCGCCAAACAGAGCTTTTAAAGAAGATTCGAGTTGGAAATGAATCTACGGACGTGTTTCGTTCCGTGGAAGCTCTAACAAAGTTGCTGAATGAGGCGAAAGAGAAAATGGAAGCGCTGGAAAAACTTGAAGATGAGTACGATGACGCGCTGGATGAACTTGAGAAGCTCAAACGCACTCCCGAAAGATCCGTATTTATTACGGATCCGTTTCAAATTTCTTGGTTGTTCCCTTCAGAAGGGGGATTTTACTTTTATGAAGGCTCCAGTCCCATTCCACCATGCAAGGGAAGGCCACATGTGATTGTTCTTGAACATTCCATCACAATTAGTGAGGAGCAGTTGAACCAATTCCGAGTGTTTCCCTCAATTACTCAAACAAACTCAAATGATATTGCAAAAATTTGTGAGTTAAAAAGACAAGGTATTTGCAAGACTCGTGAGTACAATTTCATTAAAATTTATTTCACTGGGTATTTGCGGTTGTCTTTTAAGCATTCTTTTGACTTTGTAGGAAAAACTGATGACGATGATGAAATAGTCCAGCTTGTTTCGACAATGAAAAGGATTCGGTCACAAGTGCCTCCGATCAAGCCATTGGGGAGAAGGAAAGTTTGGTACAATCCCAAAAACATTCAGTTCAAAGAGGACGATGGTATGCATATGAAATCAAGCACAAGACGAAAATTACGGGAACTGAAAAATTCATCAGAAAAACCGATAGGATGGACAGTGGGTTTGCTGTTACATTTTGCATTTTTTGCTGGCCATCATCATAACATAATTCGATGAGGAGCTTATAATGGTACCATTTTAATGACAGGTTATAATTACGGTTTGTTACATTATAATTTACCTACTTGCTTCGCTACTTATACTTGAATGTAAAGGAAACCATCTTCAACGAAAAGCAAATTAAACAAACAATGCTCTTTATTAAAACCGATGAATTGTATCTGCTGACTGCTCTCAAATAATCATTGACCTCATTTCATTTAGGAATGCTAAAAATTCACCCATTGTTTAATGAGTCCAATGGACGATAGCGTGTTAATAAACATCATTAGTCATCCACCATTAAATTGTATTTATGATTGACTTCAGTTATCAGGAGTTTGAACGTTTTAAGTTGAAAAATTATTTAGCACCATTTATACACATACCTAATCAAGGTAGTGAAATGTGACAGTTGGCAAAAATACTAATTATTTAAAATGAAAAGAAAGCGTTGCACGTGCGTTTGGGTGCACATTTTACTCAATCTGTTAGTTTTTAGTATCACAGTTAATAATGCAAGGACATTTCACAGAAAATCTCGATCCAAATTCAATCACTTTATTAGCTCCCATCATTTTCATCATAATAATCGTAATAACAATGTGCGATTCCGACGTGAGAAAGAGCTAACGGTTTGTGACACATGTCAAATGAGTTTGTATGATACCCCATACTACTGTCCAATTAAACCAGACCTTCCCCAGTGCATTTTCCCAACATGCCCCAAAATCTGCGACGATGCTGGTGGTGACCCCAGAGCACTAAAATCCATTCCGCCCTCTCCTCCGAAAAGGACACCGTTTCCACATCCCGTTAGCCTGCCCCGAATTCCAGAAAATTTAATTCGTAAATTCACACCACCTCCAAAGCCAAAACCTTTGGCGACTTGGACGAATGATGGTGGCGATGAAGATGATTCTGCTGACAAGGATGAGGAAGTAATCATTGAACAGGAAAAATTGGTCACTTATAATCCAAATACTTGTGAGTTTCCTTCTCCAAATCTTCGTCGCATCCGCCCAGGCTCTAAATATATCGAATATCGACCCACCAACTTGACATACCAGATTAGTGACATTCACAGGATTGCTGCGCAGTTTAATCTCACTCTGGCCGAGTTTCGGCATCCTATGGAATGGTATTCTGTTGAAAAGTCGTCCGTGATGGAAAGCGTAGCTACATATAAAATGACTGAAGACCAACCAAGACTCTTTTATGTTGTTGGGCTGAGTGACGAAAGTGGGGAAGAGCCGGGCAAGTTTCGTTACAAAAGTGATAACACGGTACCCACTTTTGCAGTGTTTGATCCGCGAATATATGGCAGAACGGATGAAAAATGCGGTGTTCTCACTCATCTTCTTGGAAGCGACAAGAGACAGTATTTGACAACCCGGTTTTGGAACTGCGACAAGTACATGGGCGATGGGCTGCGAGTGGCACATGGTCTCTTTATGTTTCCACCGGGATCTCTGTGTTATCAACGGAGTGAAGAAGGTAAGAATATGAAATATTCTTCACCACGTTGATAATCTTCTTGATTGTTCATTGCCATTTAACTGTAATTGGATACTTAAGAATGCGCGAGATTACAACTGGAGCAAAGTGGAGGTGACGCGGTCTACCACAATACAATTGAGATTGGTCAAACGTTACAGCGGTTTATCTACCTTTACACTGATCAGGTAACCGACTAGTTACATACTTGATTACGTTACTGACATGACGAGGTAATGCAAATCAAATACTGTCTGTAGAGATCTTGGGAAGATGCGTTTGCTGCATGTGAAGCCAAAGGACTGTTTTTACTGGACTTTGATCCAAAATGGGATGATGCCCTCCGTACAGTAGAAGTTATTGAGCATTTCCTCCGCGAAGCAAGTAAATACTCAAAAGTAGTCGCATCAATTAAGTTTTAGTAAGTTAAGGCTACCTATAATGATTCGTCCTACTTTTTTTCCAAGAGTTGAATCCGGTGACTACGTTTTGGACATCAGGGAGATTTGGAAAATCTTATGCAGATGGCCAATTTCCTTGGGCTACCACAAATACCGTGTTTGAAAATCAGTACAAAGTGGAATCCCCACCATTTGCATTTACCTGGTGGGATAATCAGAAAGCAATGCAGAATGAGACAGAATGGTCCAGACGAAACAAAATGAAACAACCCTGTGTTTCCGTATCCGTCAATCCGGAAACGGGAGGGGAACGACCAAAATTAAATTTCAAATCTTGGTACTGTGAATTTCCAATGGTACGTTTGTGAGATTACTTCGTGGTCACGTTTTTTTAAAATTTTGAAATAGTAACATATTTCATTCTTTTTCGTTCCAGTACGTCCTCTGCTACAAACAACTCACCGGCACAGACTCTCTCAACAATCCGATTCCTAAAGCAAAAACAGCATCAAGAACTGCCCCTCACCCAGAATCATGTAAAAAGTCGCCAGAAAGTCAAAAGCCTGGAAACGATTCAGCGGCAGGTGGGGGTTCCCACAAACCAAAGGAAGTAATTGATCCATTTGACCAAGACACTTGCACCTCAAAATCATTGTCTGTGAAACGACTCACCCCAAAATCCAAATTTGTGGACTATCAGCCTACTGACTCATCCCATGCTGCGAAACAGATTAAGGAGCTGTGCAGGAAATACGGATTATTACCTGCCGAAATTCGTACGAGGGAGGACTGGGATGCAATTGAGAAGTCGGGCATAGGTGGGGTTGTTTCAGGAGAGGATGGCGGTGGTTCCGATTACTTTTATGTGATTGGCATGGATGATAGTGAAGAGTTTGGAAAATTGCGATATGAAAGCGGGGATGAGTTAACGTTCGCAATGTTTCACGCGGAAGGAAGCAGCGATATTGTAATTTTAAAATAAGATGCATGCGTAGTGGGAGTGGAAAAGGTGATTAAACGATTTATTTTCATTGAAATAATTTGCTTAGGATGACCAATGCACCATGCTAACGTCTGTGTCCGTACCGGGAACCGGTACTCGAGGACTTATGATGGAACATGTAAGCTGCGCAGAAGGGCTAATGTCTAATGAGAAAATTGCATATGGATTGTGCATGTTCCCACCAACTTGGAGCTGCTTTATAGACAGTACAGAAGGTACTTTTTATATTTTGCCCAAAAGACAACCTATACAGCTACAGACATGTACTTAATTAAACTTTGCTACCTATTTTGATTCTAGAAATCGCAGCTGCAGCAGACCAGAACAAATTCACGACCATTATTCCACTTGGATCTACGAACAATCGTTCAATATTCTTCAATCCTGTTCAAGTAAAAAATGAGTGCTTACACCAATTCATAGTTAACAAACCACTGATCTGTGTTTTAGAATACAATTTTCCTTCTGCTGCATACCATTTCAGAGAACCAGAGAAGATGCATTAAAGTTTAGCCAAGCCGCTAACCTGAGCCTTTTGGACTTTGACTCAAAATGGGATGATACCATTCAAGTGGTGAACATTTTCAAGGATAAACTTGTGAAGGATGGAGGTACTATTGTTACATTGCATATCATCAAATATTTATACAACATCACTAATGACTTTGTTCGCCAAAATCAGGCTTCTTTCATCTGACTCCTTTCTGGACATCGGGCAAACTCAAGGGCTTCTACGAGGACAAAACAGGGACTTGGGAAACTACTGGAGCTCCACTGGACTTTTCTGACAAAAGTCTCAGCTTTCATTGGATAAATCTGAAACGGCCACATTTGTCGAGAATTCGTGAAGGGACAATTGGAAATGCGTGCATTGAGACAACCTTTGACAACTTGAAACTGTCTTCAAGATTCCGTCCCGACTATTGCAATATGCCAAAATACTTTTTGATGTACAGAATTAATAAGAAAAGAAGAGACCCGATCGGAATCAATCATTTAGGAATCACCGTTATCGAAACGGGCCCGAGGCAAGCCGATCCAAAACAAAGCCATGTCAGACGTCCTCTACTTGCGACAACTAAAGCCGCACCTAGCAATGTTAACAAGGAAAATGCGTCATTGGTTCCTAAAAAGAGAGAAACCAGTCATATTATGAGCTTATCAGAAAACACTGATAATGAATACGACGTTGATGGAATAATGGAAATTAGTAAAGACAATGTAGATGATGATTATCAAATTGATAAAACAACTATTTCGACAACAGTACAAATTAGGACCAACAGTTCTGAATATTCCGACTCCGACAGTGGTAGCATTAGTAGTAGCAGTGAAAGTGAGGAAGAGACTAATAATATGAGATAATAAAAAATAGCCACTAAGTTCATTTTTAATGCTCGTTGTACTTATATTGCATATGTGACTGTTGGTGGATGTAATAAGGTTTTACCAATTAACATTATGCGCAATCGTTATGTAGCTATTAAAGAGAAAATTTATTAATTCATATAATACATACCTGTTGTCTTGTCTTATCACTAAATGCAAACAGCGCAGTAAAAGTAAATTAGCAGTGCTTGTGTTTATTTTATGAGTTGTATATTATCTTAATTGTGCTCATTATTGTATCCGGGTGGCATGCATGTTGTAGCGGTGTGTTGGTTTTCATTCGTAATTATTTTTATAGCCGCAAAAATGGGATTCGCTAAATGTTGAGATAATTGATCGGAGAATTGTAACAACCTCCGATAACCCCGAACGAATACACGTGTCAAATCAGATATGAAGTTAGGAAAGCTAGCCCACTATAATCATGCGAGTAATTCGAGTAATTCGTCCAGTTACTTAACGGATTTGACTAGGCGGATGTTGTGCTCACAGAGTCTAAGCCTTTGACAATGAATAAGAACTCTAATGAGAGAAAAATACCGATAGAGTTAGCAATGAGAAATACGGTATTTTCGCCCCCAAAGCATAAACTAATATTCAGAAAGTACGAAAACGAAATAAAAGAAAGAAATATCATAAATTCAGCAGACAGAAATGGGAGACAAACAGACCTTTTCTCCAACATTAAATGTTTATTGATTGTTGGAAAGTTGATTTTCTTGATACCTTGCGAGGGATTTAATTGGGAGAGTCATGAGGACTTCATATTCAGAAAGAACAGTTTTTGGTCAGTGGTCGCATGTCTGATGACCGGATGGTGCATTGTGAAGGACATTGTCGGATTAAAGTTTTTATTCCAAATTGGTCATGGAGGAGTCGTCGGTTATGTGCATCCAGCCCATTACTTTCTCATTTCTAGCATATTAACTTTCATGTGAGTTTTTTTGTTTTGTAAAAACGAACTATAAAAACATAGTTGTCTTATTCAACCATAGTTGATAACATTTACTATTTATTTATGTTAAATGTACTTTTATAGCTACGTTTACTTCTTCGTCAATGTAGCCACGCTGAAAAGGTTGTTTGTTACTTGGAACCGAATTTCATCTGCCTTTGATCTAAAAGTTTTTGCACTGAAACGGGTTACGTGGTATGCAGTTTTGCCAATGCTGCTTCCCTGCATAATTAACACACTGTTTTCACTGGATGCAATATACCATTTTAATGGACAAGGTTTGTCAAAGGGAATAGATTAAAATTATTCTACGAATATAATACTGTTTTATTAAATTATTCTGTTTTTCAGTTTTCCAAATGCCACCGAATATGACCAAGATAGAATATGCTTACATAAAACTGATGAGACAGTGGGACGCGATTGTTCCGTTCACCCATCCGTTTGCCGTGTTTTGCACGTTCGATTTTATTTGGGGATCCTTTCCCCGATCCTTTGTAATTTCCGCAGTGATTGTATTTTCTTACGCAATTTCGAGACAGTTTAAAGATTTGGTGGAGAAAACAAAGGCGGGATCACACGGAAGGCTACCAGGTCAAGAATTTTGGCTGCACGTGGTAAAAAAGCACAACGCATTGACCCAATTAGTTTCAGAATTTGACTCGTTTTTGTCGCCCTTAATTTTCATAACCTATCTGACGAGTTTGTACCTGATATGCATGCAAGTAAGTTTTGTAAAAAATATTATAATGTCTTTTGAACTCTTTCATTGGAAACTGTTTTATATACCTATTTTGCTCATATAGCTTCTGAGGGCATTGTCATCGTCAACCGGTGGCGGAGTAGGTGCAGAATTGACATTGGGTCTATCTACTTTTATCTATAATGCAAGTTTTTGTGTGGAGGTTTTTCTCCTCTACTTTATGTCAATTTCCGCTGCACAAATTAATGATTACGCCCATCAAATTGGAAACGTACTCCGAGAATGTCCAATGGAATTCCACATTTCAGAGGTACATGAGCAGAATGCAGTTCATTGTAAGGATCTATGAAAGTTAATGTAAGACAAACTGTAATTGTTACTCTGCTTAGGTTGCTCGACTTGAAAACAGAGTCAATTTTGGACCACGCATTGGTTTTACTGGTTTAGGCTGTTTTGTTATAACCAAACCGTTCCTTTTGACCATTGCAAATGCTTTTATAACTTTAGAAATCGTTCTGCTCCAAGCACAGTTCACACAACCAGTGACTGGAATGAGGTAAGTGCGTACTTCAATGACATGATGTATTTCTAATATATTTACATACTTCTTATCAGTTGATATTTGTAGTAAATTTCATGTAATAAATATACGAGCACAATTTAACAACACATTCATTTCATTGTATTATTCAGACAATATTTATTTATAACATAACCTTCCGGTTATATACAGTTAGGAAAGGTCCCAGTATCTGGAAACAAAGAAATCATGTGGCGTTTATCGCAACTTCCTTTAGATGGTTTACCTACTAATTCCGTTTTACTGATTCATACATAATCAATACTCAAGCATATACTTCATACTTACTCTCTGTGCCAGAGTTCTTTGAACAGGAAAGAATTCTGACGCACTCAACTTCTACTCTCAACTTTTGAATATTATGCTTCATCACTTCCAAAACTTGCTCTTTAAACACCGGCTCCCATGCAATTTTAACCATGCTCTGGTAAATTCTCAGCTTTGTTTCTCTCATCCTCAAAGTTTCCCATGAAAAACAAACATTCCAAACTTCTACTAACTTTAAAACCCAAACTCCACCCTGACCTTTGTATAATCACGCCTTTGATACAAGAACAATCACCATACTTGTCCTAACAAAGATCGTCGTCGCAAATGTGCCACGAACTGATAAGCAATGTTACATAATATTTCTTTTGCCTTTCCAAGTCTCATCAAAATTTGATGTCTAGCAAACGGATTTCACTTGCAGATTGCTGCTTGTGATACTCCTTGAATACCGCACTTACTTTGTGTATTTCATAATTCATTTGTGCATTGAGGTTTGAATCATCCTCACTACATCATTCGCAAAGTTTTCCCAAAATTTGAGAAAGAGGTAAAGTATAAGTAAGTTTTCAGTACAGTAATTCCTTTACTAAAAATACGCAAATATTACAACGTATACGATTTTAATGCCTATAAGCGAGCCTAACCAAGTGGCTGTGTAGCTTGATTGAAAAGGAGATTTTTACCTTCCACCGAATTTAGCAATATTGACAAAAGATACGAAATATAATCAGATGAGGGTATGAAGGCCTCCAAGAGGAACGGAGACGTTAAGGATGGAAGGGGATAATAGTTCCAACATGAATTTTGCAAATGTAGTAGAGTCGGTAGAAAAAATCGAAGAAAATATGAATCTGAATGGAGAAAGTCGTCCATTTTGCAAGACTGTTCGTTTTAGTAAGATAGGGAAGATGACGAGTTTACGTAAACGTCAATCACGATGAAAGTGTTGAAAGTTAGGACAAGAAAACTGTAAACAGAGAAAAATGAAAAACAAGCAGGGAGGGGGATGGAGGCTCTCAAGGGGCTCGTAAAACGATGATTCCAAATAAGCAGCCGATATGAGTTGTCATTTCTAAACCTGACAGAGCCATGAAATGCGTGGTGAAATATGTGAAAGCGGGTACATGGAATTTACACTTTACAGCTTAGCTACATACTTACCACAAAATCAATCGTTTAGCAAGCAAGTCGGTAGTTTGCCTATCACTATCACCTACACATAATGAGAGGTGTTTAGGGTACTATCGATTATTATTATTTTGCGTTTGAAACGGAAATTCATCAAGTAAATATCTACAATAGGCAATAATTACACGTGTTATTAGCCTTTTAAATTCTACAACATGAACAATATAGTTTTATATTCTTTAAGCAAGCAAGCTACCGAGTCTACCGAGTATGAAGACTATGGATAACTGCATTGCATTCGTATGACACACCCTCTCATCCAAACAACATAAATACATCTATAGTTGGTCACTGTTTTTAATAATTTATTGATCCTTTCGTTTTATAACCTTCTGTGTTGTCGTTGATAGTTGATAAGAAAGTTTAAGAATATCGTACGAACACATTGTCAGCTATATTTTTAATACATATTCATGAACCAATTAACTGTCCCATGGGAAGGAAGAAACCTTGAAAACTTGTTTTAACAATGACATGCTTGCATCAGCGTTGACCGCCAGTTCCCAAACGAATCTGCCCACACATCATTGCATTGGTGTTACTTTTAGTTTCAACGTTTTCCAATTCTCGTCAACAGAAATCATGAAGCAACGTCAGTTATTTGACAAAAATCCCGATCTATTTATTATTACTAGCAGGACATTAATTACTGAAGCGTCTGAACAAGGAATGTCTCCATCGCGGCATATTCCGGGACAGCAGCGTATATTCCCCCATAACAGAAATAATGATTTATACAAGAGTATAAAGCCTTTGGTGATGGTGGGACGTATGGTTTTTTTAATTCCATGCAGTCAATCAAACTACTCAACATACAAGAAGCTGAAATTCAGGTAAATGACGTGCTTCCGTAAACCATATTATTAACTACCGGAAGCATGAAATGCTTATAAAGGTAGTTATTGCGATTGATCTGTTTGTCTGTCTGTGTGTCTGTGTGTCTGTGTGTCTGTGTGTCCGTAAGTCTGTAAACACTATAACTTTTGTTAACATTGACCGATTTGGACCAAACTTGGCATAGAGGTACCCCCGGTCATGAGAAAATTCGGTATTGATTTTGGGCCTCCAGGGGTCAACCCCAAGGGTATGGCGGGGGGTGAGGTCACAATGCTTCTTTATGGAAAATTTTTTTTATCGGCTTATCTTATAGAGAATTTTATGCTGATCATTTTTTGTCATTGCACGATGGGTCATCTTGACCGACTTTCGGAGCGGTGGCTGATTGACCCTTAGGGGTCAACAAAGGGTCAAAATATATTTTGTCGGAAATTGATCACAAAATTCAAGATAAGTGTTTCGAGAGGTGAACTGAACGTCACATTTCTCAATTTCACATACAGCGCGCTTCCGGTAGTTTTTTATTTCGGGTTTACACCCGTCCTAGTTATGATAGGTATAAGGTATGTATGAAATATGTTGTATTTTTTTCAAGTTTAAGTACGATTCCACTCTTGGTCAGTATTCTAATCTCTGTCTGGCTCTTCATTGAGATAATAATTGGCATTAAAATAATAGTACAGATTGGAGGGAACGGGAAAAGCGTTGGTTTCATGAGATATGTGAGTGGTTCTCGCTTTCTAATGAAAGCATTGATGGAGTTTCTGATGTAAGTATCATCAATTAGGTCACACTAATCATGTAGGAATCAAGGATATTGTTAACATGTGCTGGCACTGTATATAATCTCTTCAAAGGTACATCTATTTCATAAGGAGATCTGATAAATTCTACAGAATATTTGACAAATGGTCAGAGATGGCTGGAAGCATCGATCTTCAAGAAGACAAATACTTGGAATACTTGGCATATTTTTTGGTTGCTTCATTGACAGCTCCAATGACCTTGCATTTTTGTTTCATGGCTGATTTATTCAATCAGATCCCTGACAATAGTACCGTACAGATTTCAGCCATGGAGAAGTTTTTCCGAACAGTGATGAATTCTTGGAATGATGTCGTGCCATATAGCCCAGGCTTTGTCATCTTTGATACGCTGCTGTATACATGGGTATCCTTTTCAAGAATTCTGGCCCCGCCACTTATTATATTCTTTTCAAGAGCCATCTCCTTCCAGTTCAGAAAATTAATTGAGACTGCAACAAATACGACGGAAACGTCGGAAGCATACTATGCGGATATGCGAAATAAAGGTAAGCCATTTCATTTAAGTAACGTATCTGAATTGTCACTTTAACTGATGCAACTGTTTGAAACTAAACTAAAAATCCAAAGGGAAAGCTTTTTGGTGTGACCTTGTAAGAAATTACCGAGGACTTGTACTGCTCTTAAGAACAATCAACAACTTTACTTCACCAATCGTGTTTTCATGGGTTGTGCAGAATATACACAGTATATCTTTGTTGGTAAATACGTCTAAAAGTATACTGATGGACATGTTGCGCAATGACTTAATACGATCTTTGTGAACTAATTGTTTATATCTTACTAGCTGCATCGAGCACTGTCACAGAAGGACAACGCACTTATTCAAAACCACTTGTTCACAATCCGGTTTGGAGTTGAACTGACTATATTCGTTGTGACTCTTATAAGTGCAGCTCTGGTGAATAAAAATGCTGAGAAAATATTAGTTATTCTGAGAAATTGCCCAAAGGACGACTTCTATGACACGGAGGTGATTGAATAAACACATAAAACTAATTCTTAATGTGCAAAAAATTTGATATCCTTTCATCAATGTAACTGACTCATTATGGTTTATAAAGGTGCATAGATTGGAACAACAAGTGGCAACTGGACCAACCATTGGGTTTAGTGGTATGGGATGTTTTGTGATTACAAAACCATTCCTTTTAAAAGTTTTCAATGCCATTTTTACACTGGAGATTGTGATGCTGCAGTCGACTAATTAGCAGCTAGGATCAAACACATACGATGTGATGCTTTTATGATATCCATTTCCATATTCATCATAAATTTTCCGATAAGATTTTTAATAAATAATTTGTACAATTTAAAAAATTGGAAGGATACATGCAGCGTCACGTTATTAAAATACCTATATACCTACTCCTCATATAACTTTTCTTTATCTAAATCAATAAAGCTCCAGAACTGGTTCCTCTGATTTCTCCAAACACTTTGGCATACCTCCCACGAAATCCTCTGGCCCATCCTGTTCGATTGAGGAGAGAGAAAAAGAGTGAAAATATATACGCTTCCGGTTATAAATTTCATAAAAATTATATCACCATCTTTTTTAGCTCAGAAGGATGAAATCATAATTTACCCATTTCCTGTCAAGCACTTCTTTGTGTGAAAGTTCTTAATTCTGAAGGTGTTCTCATTCACATGAGCGAGCTCGTACTCGGCAAATGCACTGTAGCAATTGGGAGGTGTTTCTTGCATTGTGAGTTCATTAATTTTGAAGTCGTGGCTGTCAACCTCTAAGTGAACTCTCCCTTTTATAAAATGAAAGAGTGTGTGTATGTGGATCAAGAGAGAGAGAAAAGTAGCATCGTCGCGTGTTCAATTAATTTCGCCCCAAACTGCCAATCTTTATTAGGGACACGGATTGACTGACACACTGACAGTGTGTACAGGCTAATGGAAGTTTTGGCACAAACTGAAAATGAAAATTTCACATACCAGTCAGGAGAGATTTGTGCATCCAGCGGTATGCATGAGAATGTTGATCTAGGTATCTTGACGTTATGACGTCTCCGCGTTTGTCGCATATTTCCCCATTGTTAAGTGCCTTCAAGTACTGTGAAAATTACGGATAAGTATAGTTTATCAGAAGAATTTATTGTTATAAAATATTTCCTTAATTTTGCAATACCGTTCTATCCTGAGCATTTTGAATTGCGTATAATTTGTAATCTCCCAGTTCATTCCCAAGTGCAAACTTTGTTATTGCTATTATTACAGTAGCAAGTGAAAAGATGTTTGAGCACATTTTCAATGATTTTGTCAGAGCGTGTATAGGGCTACCTTTATCAAACTTGATGATAGTTACCAACTGTGAATATGAAACAGATTCGTAAACATAATATATCATACCACCTCAGCGCTTTCGCTAATTACTATGCACATACATTTCATGGCATACATACTTTGATGATACATTTCCTTTGTTTCTTTTTCATTTGCATAATACATGTACATATATTTACACGACACACAACTGTGTGAGTTGTGGAGATTTCCTAATGCAATTATCAGAATTCAACGTAACAACAACGTAGTATTTCACCTAAACGTTTTTACCAGCTAATTAATCCCAAATATTATATAAATACAAATTCAAATAAAAGTTGCTTCACAGCAAGGGAATAATATTGAATATGGACATTGTTCTATCAACGAATATGAATATTCATTTGACAAAAGTGAAAACAACCAAATATTGGATGTCAGCTCATTGTTTTGTTACATGTTATACATTTTATTTGCACACAAAAATGAATTAAAGCATCTACGGCGTTTTATAAGCCTTTTGTCGTTGGTAATAACATTTTGTGGCTTCTTTTGAACTCATTTTTCCTGGAATGTTATGTAATTGCTCAAATGCGAATCGCCCACCGTGATCCCCTTTTTGCAACAAGAGCATCTGACAAAGAATGTATTATGGACAGCAGAACATTGAAACGTTAAAAACCTCAAATCGCAACAGAACGGTTAAAAGTCATCTCTGCTGCTTGAAGCATTTTAAAAAACTCCTCCATACTTTGTGGAAGATCCTTGCATGCGTATTAAGTGCGCATAAGATGTGTCTGTGTACGACACTTATAAACCATCCTTCTCGGATATAATCGTCAGGTACTTTCATTTCCCCCCGAAATCCATTTTCCTTGAGAAGGAAATGGAACGAGTTTTACTGTATATTATCAGAAGACTATTTTTTAAAGATTACATATATGGCGCTAATACAACTAGGTCGGACCTGCGGTTCGTCGCCATTTGTCACCTGTCACACGACAACGATGGTCATCTTTCCTTCCCACAACAACCTACTAGCCACGACCACCACATCCCATTATACGCCACATATTATCCCATCCCATAATCAGTTTGGTTCATCGAGCCTCTCGCTCCCACACACTTACTTTTTTTGGCCGCCATATTATGTACCTATCCTCAGAAATGTAGCACGTAGCCCACTTTTTATCCCCTTTTAAGCTTTCACCGTCATCGTCATCCTTGAGTATTTGCTCTAACCGCGTATGCGATTATGAAAGCATTCTCGTTACCTTTTACCGCTACGACGACGACGACGGAACTACCGGTTTTGTTGCTCTAAAAGTAAGGTAAAGTACAATCTTTTGAAAAATGCATGACCAAAAGTAAAGCAAGAGAAGTTTCAAGTAGCGTATAGGTACATATGCACATAAAATAATAGCTTTTTTGAAAGTAAGAGATGAGGTGGTGGTGGTGGTGGCGTTGTCCACCCTATAAAATTACAGACGTGTGTGTGCAGTCATAGAGAATGTATATGCCATTCCCTTTCCGTCTCCAGCACTGTAATAGGCGCATGGTTCCGTTATGATCACAAAGAAACCAAAACCATCATTCCGAAAAGAATTTCAGGTACGTTCCATTTAGTTGTGTGTGGCTGTGGCTGTAGTAGTCATCTTCCTCATTCTAAAAAGACCTTGGCTTAAACTAAAAGTGTTGAAATGACCCATATGTTGTGTAAAATTATATTTTCAGCCAGGGATCTGGTACATGCCATGCATGTATGTATGTATGCAATAAATATTATAGTCTTTTGTAGAACCAACCTTACAACGATACAGGCACCACACCAAAAACTCCTCACACAGACATGTGCTCACTAAGCTTCTTGGTAAGAATACAAAATAGGTGAAGATAAAAGTTAAATTTAAGGTTGGAACGTTTAAAATGTATTATCAACTCCTTCTCCCACACAGTGTGTCTGAGAAAAGAAAAGAGAAAATTTTTTACAACTTTCTTCTCTGGCACTTCCGGCACCTCTCAAAATTGCACCGTCACACAGCGCCAAGGCTTCTCTACTTTCTTATTTAGGTACTTCTATTGTATTTATTCAGTGGAAGATGTATAAAATATTATGCTTGATAAAAGTTTGTATACTAGCATGTATGTAGGTATATGGTGTTTGCTTCATCAGAGAACGCTTCAGAGGTATTTTCAGATATTGTTGATGATGGGAGCGTTGAATGACGTGACGTGATGCATATCACGGTGTGTGGGCTGACACAAAAATGCTCTCATTTCTCCATTCGCTTTTTATTTTGAAGAAACTATTACCGTATACATATTTACGTATATGATATAATCGGTCAAACAATGGACCAAAGAAAACGAAGTGGCGAAGGTATTGTAGGTCTAAATGATGCTGGTAGAGATATGGAGGCAAAGGCAAGATAAGACTTAGGTACACGGTGGTGTGCTACTACACGCGTACATCTTTTGTTTATTAACTACCGGAAGCATGTAATGCTTGAAAGGTAGTTAATGCGATTAAGTTGTTTGTCTGTGTGTCTGTGTGTCTGTGTGTCCGTGTGTCAGTTAACACGATTACTCCTTTCCACGTTGACCGATTCGGTCCAAAATTTGTATGGAGGTACCTTAGGGCAAAAGTAAGTTCGCTATTGATTTTGGGCTTCCAGGCCCTACCCCCAGGGGAATGGTGGGGGGTAAGGTCCCCCATACTTACTTATGGGCAAAAAATTTTATTCGCTTATCTGATAGAGAATTTTAAGCTGATAATTTTTTGTCATCACACCATGGGTCAATTCGACCAACTGTCGGAGTGGTGGCTCTATGACCCTCGGGGTCATGAAAGGGTCAAAATATATTATGTCGGAAATTGATCGAAAAATTAAAGATTAGTGTTTGGAAAGGTGAACTGAGTGTCAAATGTCTCAATTTTACACAAAACACGTTTCCGGTAGTTTTTTATTTCGGGTTTACACCCGTCCTAGTTAGCATTAAAGGGCAATGGAGGTCACAGAAGGATGAATAATGAAACAGATTGTGTTGGATTACTACCGCTAAACCTTACTGCGCGCCTACATAACTTCACACTTGGTCTCCTTTCCAGCAGCATGACTACTCGCTTTGCTTTTCTATATTGCTCTGGACTGTTGTGTGTAGACACAGGGTAGATGATGTGGATTTCGAGATGAAAGTGAAATTTACACGTAATACCTCCAAAAGTAATATGGAAAACATTTTGTTTTTTCGGAAAGCCATATATGTGGCACAAGGCTATAAGTAAGAAGCACCTAACAAACCAAACAACAAAAATTTTTGTGAAAATATACACATTTCTTGTGTGGCAATGGCAGCAGTGGCTTGGATAAAAAATACATAGAGACTTTTCTTCTTGTGGCTGATTTGTATGCAACAACGCATATTGGTTCCTATATTTTTTTCGGTTTTTTTAAGAAAAAGACAGGATGTGGCTTTTCTTCTCCTGTGTGAACTACTTAAACTGCAAATGAGGCAGTGAAAGAGAAGAGGACCAAGAATGAAACCAGCGAAAACTGGCCAGAGTTGTATTCCTTGTTGGATGATTCGTCAAAAACCAATTTTCCCCGAATTCAAATATCTGTGTGTAGGAATATTGAATCTGTGCGTTGTTGAGGTCCGAGGTTTAATCTTCCAGCCATTGTAACAGGCAGAACGGAAAAAACCATGAATGATGCATAATTTTGTTGAACTCTGCCTTTTGGAGTAATAAAAAATCTAGAAGAAAGTTATGTGGTTTGCTCTTTTATTGTGACTGACATCACATTACTTTCACTACAGCAGTATACGGTACACACAAAAGCGCTCTTTTTCAACACTAACTATAAGCCACCAATACCGAGTCAAGATTTCCTTCTCTGCCTCTCTTTCTCTGCTGACCTGACAATGAATGAATTAGTAGCAAAGTCGAAAGTAATGTTAAAAGAGGACCAAGAAGGAGGGGCAGGTCGCAGGATAATGGGGTATTATATTGGATCAGACTCTATCGTAGAGACCTGACCACTATATAGCTCCACAAGAAATTATTATCTCAGTTAGCTTTTAGTCACAGGCCAGCAGAGAAGAAGGAGGAAAAATTGAGCAAGCAGGGAATTTGTAGAGAAGGAAGGCAATAATAAAGTAATCTAGTTCCATTCCTTATACTTAATCAATTTGCGCTCCTACTTGATATAAGCTCATCTTCAACTAACCCAATATAATATTAATATTTCATTACTTCGATTGCTCCATTATAAAATCCAGCAAAAAAAATTGAAAATTAGCTGGAACGTAATTACAGGAACGTACATACAAGCTTTGCTGACATTAGCAGACTAGATGCACTGAAGACTGTTGCATAACTTACATTACTGTGCAATGTGTGTAGTAGCTGCTTGCAGAAACTTTCACCATGTAGCGAAATCTTACACATGTAGTTCGTAGGTACTCATAAACGTTATACAGACCCAAACAGAGAGAGAGAGAGAATCCCAAAATCAACATTACTTACTGTCGAGGGAGATTAAGGGATCAAATATTTAATCACTTCATGCCCCCTTTATTACAACGTACAACATAATAACCCATGTTGCACTACACGAAAAACAAATAAGGGACCAAGACAGACAAGTTTTAGCAAAGAGAGCAGTTTTGAGGAGAGAGAGAGGTGTGTATACATAACGTTCATTATTATGGATATTGCCCTTTCATTCTGATCTTCCCAGGAAACGGACGTTGAGGAGTGGGAGTACCGAGTTGTTTGGCAGTTTTTGGTGTGTGTGTTGTGGTGCAATGTCTAAGAGTGAAGGCATACATATTTCTCATTGGAGGAGAAAGGAAAAAGGAGAGCGTGAGTTAAAAACACTAGTCACAGCATTAATGGTGGTGGTAATGCAGTATAGCATTATTATCAACAACAACCGTTCCCTCTCTAAAAAACAGCATAGACGATCGCATCATGATGAACATATCGCCGGTTTTTTGGACAATATACATAATGTTCTTTTTTGGGTCAAGTAAACAATTTTAACGAGGAGAGGAACAGACAGCTCAACATTAAATTAAAGCTAGAGATACAATTCCACATATTGTGGTGGTGCAGCTAATAATAAAATTTAATCCTGAAGTGCCCAGTTCTTGTTCAGTAGTAATTGGGTAGTGCTCCATTGCAGTCCTGAGCATTATTACACCACACAACTTTACTTGGCTGACTTGGTCGTGGTGGTGGTAAAAGTTGTACCTGTGCTTCCCACCTCACACAAATCTCGGAATTATATTGCAGCGATTTTTTTTTCTTTAAATTTACAAGTGGAACTGCACAGCAAATTGAAGTGAACTTGTGTGTTTGTGTGGTAAAAGTAAAGAAAGTAAATCGAGTTGGATTGTCGTTCCAGTCTCAGGAAACCCACATGCTGACGGTTACAAAACTGAAAGGATGAGAGTGTTGTGTGTGGGTTCAGTGTAAACTAAGCAATAATGAACATGAGTAACTATAAGCCATGTTGGGATACTGCCGGTGAACCAGGCTCAGGTTTTGTCCTTGTCCTATACGCTAGTTTCTTACGGCTTGTGTCCTCAATTATTATTTTACAGTAATAATAATAGTAGGAATGATAGTGATACCCAAAAACAAAAACAATAACAGCACAGCCATCTCATTATTACTCTTTACATTTTCCGGATTATGCTCTAAGCTCATGGAAAGATATGGGGACCACTGAAACCAATTTTGAAAACCAGCTAAAAGTGAAGAGAGAAAGTGGGGAGATGTTTTCTCTCGGACGATAAAAGGCTTTATACATATCTCACCTTGTTTCGTGTAGCCTTCATCACTGCTCCTTTAAAAAAACTCGCACTGAAGTAGAACAGTTTAGAAAGATGCCTCTGAAAATATATCCCTGTTTGCACTTGTTCCTGTGAAAATATGATGATGTGCCTTGAGTTGTTGTACGACATAAGATGCAGCAGCAGGGAAAATGAAATCCACAAAATTACCCTGTTAAATGTTTGTGTTATGTGTGTGGCGATACTTGTACAAAATGGTTATCTCTTCTCACTTCCTTTGCGCTAGCTTCCATTGTTCTTAGGAAAAGCATAATATAATGGATCGCTTTCTACATCCCCTTCCCAAAATATTTTGCGCTGAAAAAGAAAGGGAAAAGGGAAAACGGAGAGTGATCATACTTATCATAGGATAGAGGAGAGAATAAATGTGATGTGATGCACGCCTTGAAGAAAAGTTGAAAGAAAACAGGAAACTGACGTAATAACATTAATAAATGGCAGAAAGAAAAGCAGCAAAGGAAATAAATAGTAAATCAGACGTTTCATTTCATTTTATTACTCACACACAGAGATTCCTGTTACGTATTTGTTTGTTTGCTACTTTAACTCAATAAAAATTATTACTACGATTTCTACCTGACCTCCATTTCAACTTGACTAGTAATTAAATAGACAGACGGGGGAAAAAGCAAAGTACAAGTTTGATGGTGTGTGAGAGAGACATGTCGTGTGGTAAAGTTTTTGCGGTTTACGCTACAAAAACGACAACAGCACAACTCTGAATAAAGGAATAATAACAATGAAATAAAATATAATAGTTAATTATATAAGTTGTTGTTGTTGTTTTGTTGTTAGAAGACCGCAAGAGAGTAAACATGACGGTTTGGAAAAGGAAAGCAAAATGTAAACCGCACCAGTGTATATGGTTTCCTTAAGGAAACCCTGACAAACCAGAAGGGATTTATTGAAGAAGAGAGAGAGTAGACACACACAATCTATGTAGCTTCTCTATCATCTCAACATTTTCATACCAAAAATCATGGAAAACTTGTTAGAAAAATTGGTCGCAAACTTGTAGTAACAAAAGAGTAGAGAGAGTCAGGAAAGTTTTGTGGGCGTGTGATGAAGTTTTTGCTGGTTATGACACTGTTGGCAAAGCAAAGAGGAATTGACTGCTATGAACTGAGAGACAAGATACAGCTTTTCTTGTAATCATGCAATAAAACAGAAAAACGAACCATAAAATTCAACGAACGGACGACAAAAAAAAAAACTTTATTGAGAGTGGAAAGTATTCTTTTCAATTCGTCGCAACCCACTCAATCATTCTGAATAAATTATGAACACAAAACTCTTCTGACTGATTTCCAGAAAACGAAAGGCAGAGATGACACAAAAGTGAGTCACTTCAGAATCACCGACCTGTGCGCAAAAACAACAAAGACAAAAAAAAGAAAGAATGAGTGAAAGTACAAAAAAGAGCAACAGCAGCAATATGACCATGATACTCGTATAGAATCCTTTTTTAGCATACCTATAGCTTTCTTTTCCATTTTCCGTTGCGACAGGTAAGTATCAGACTCGCAAAGTTTTGGTATAGATACCACAGTAAGTGAAAATAGAAAGTGTCAACGGAAGAAAGGACCCGTTTGTATATCATCACTGACGTAACCAGTTAACTTTAAATAACCTCATTTGGTTTAACGAATACTCAGCCCAGAAAGAATCTTCCAAGATGAATTTCTTCAAGAACCGTGCGAGTCCTCCTACGCCATCTGGCACATCCAGTTCTGGGGGAAAGCTTGACGAGGAGGAGGAGGATGTTGACACGACAGACGAGTGTGACAGTAAAGGGAATAAGGACGAAGCGATACAAGTGGATGAGGCAGCTGTTGCCAGGATGGAGGCGGAAGAGAAAGAAAAGCAGAGGAAGCAAATAGAGATATGGGAGCGGACTCTACCTGGCTCTGGAAAGCTACTGTTCTGGTGGTACATCATTGTAAGTCGTCCTATTATATTTCTCTGTGTAGATATTATAAGCTTTTTGTCTCTTAATTGTTATTATGCATTTACGAAAGGTAGAGTGTAAAAAGTTCACGCTGAACTGAACAGTTGTACGGGATATTATAATGTGTAGCTTTGAAAATTGCTTCAGCCATGCATACCCTAATTGCTTGTTCATTACGTTCTCTCATATTCTCAGACATATTTTTAAAACATCCTTAACATCCGCGATTACTTGACGCAAGCAGTACAAAAACCAGTTCATTAAAAATGCAAGTTACTTAATCACCGGAAAGGCATGGAGTTTTTTTTGTTAAGGGAATGAGAACTTTGTCGGCTCGAGTATACATCTTCTCAGCTCAAAAAAGGAATACTGTGCAGCATCATGAAGAATGTTGTTTAATTTGAGATCCTTTTATACCTTTGCATTTAAAATTAAAAACTATATCCCCTATATTACCAAACACAGTAAGTTGTGTTGTACAAGCAAGAAGGGCGTGCGAAAAAGGATGGTTTTGGCAACAAATTTCCACTTGGAAGGAAACAGAGCGAGACGAAAACTAGAGAAAACGGAACAGTGAACTCTCTTACTCAGATTTTACAGTGTAACGACAAAATGAACACATTTCATACTGGAATGCCAGACTAAACACTTTATCAACGTTAAAAACATAATTAATCAATTAAAAGAGATACTTTTATCCATGTGCCGTCCTATGAATGTCGTTTAACCTGCCTTATATTATGCATGCGTTACATTTATGTTTAGAGAACGGATACAAAAGATTGGTCACACGTTCCTTGCATTTATATGAACACATATATTTAATGTATTCGTTTTGTGTAAGGTCTTGTTTAATAATGTAGTATATGGAACATACATATATAAATTTTGACAAAATAAACTAACGATGTGTTGTGATACTTCCTTTTTGCTGAATCCAAGAATAATATGTTTCTCTTTAGATATAATATTTACTTTGGCCATAATATTTCGTGACATACTTCTATTTTCAATATTTATGCAAGCACCAGTAGAAGCTGGATGCACGCAAAACCGAAAAATAAAATGCTGCTAGAACACAACTTGAAGTTTTTAAGACTCGACAAATGATTGTACAACTTTTGTCTTAATTAGAAATGGAACATGTCAAGTCTTTTGAAGACCTTCGTTATCACTTACATCAATTACTACCACATGACAAAATGACAAAGTATATTCAAAATTAGTAGGGACAGTTTTGATGGGGAAAGAACTTTTTCGGTTTGTATCGATATAATAAGCAAGACGCTCGTATTTATAGTTTTCTGGTACAGTTCATCTCAATTTTCATTTTGGGCCAGGCATGGTGGCGGTGGCATGGTTGGTGAAAGTGGAGCAGTTATGAGAAGCAACTTGAGAATCTATAATATTAAGAAACCCACTTTCTCTTGCAGTTGCACACTAATATACAGTACTTTTCCTCCACTTTCATTCGCTTGGGTGCTTTTCATTTTCCTCATTCTCTGAATTATTATGAGTTTTTGGAGTACATTATAAATAATATGAAATAAAGAACGGAGAGAGAGAGAGAGCGGTAGTCGACCGCACAATTTGCCATTTTGTTTATCTCTTCAGTCTCCCTTTCTCCTAACGTAGTAGTACTTCATCTTGACTCACTTTATGAATAAAAGTGACTTTTCTTTTCATACTTCTTCTTCTTCTTCGTGAGCATTGAGCAACATCACCAAGTCAAATCGCACAATCAGAGAGAGAAAGACGTGTACTTATGAATAAACTTTTCTCTTTTAATACATCTTTTTACTTGACGCACAACGACCATTTTATATAACTTTTGTGTGTATACCCAACAAAGCAAGAAAAAGCAGAAGGCAGAAAAGAGAGAGAGAAAACAGCAAAATGAAAATTTTCCATTTCTTTTTAACAAAGAAGTTGCAATTTGCTCATGTGTAGTCTTAAGATAAATATGCCCAAAAAACTGCACTTGTTCACATTTCTAGTTTTTACTCCATTTCCTTAAATATAATATTGCCCTTGTACATAATATTGTTACTATTTATATACTTCATGTTCGTGTAGGACTGTCATTTTTACACGACAAGAGAAAGTCAGAACAATAAACTCTGAGCAAGTAGCACAGCGGCACACATGCGGTGTTTTCTTTGACTCCACTTTATAGCATGTTGTTGTTCAGCAGTATGGAAATGGAACCACTTCGGCTCGTCACTCACCAGACCAGAACGACCAGAAGAAAGAGGGAGCATTTTAGAAGACATTTAAGTAGTCACTAGACACTAGAAAATTAGCGCAGCTTGTAGTAAATGTGCATATTATGTACTTTTGAAATAAACCAGGCTCTCTTCTTGAAGGCCCTATGACATAGCATAATATACAAAATTACATGAAAAAAAGATAAAAAAACAAGAGGTCATTTGGTATAAACGGAAGTAAAATCTGAATGGAGAAAGCGGAGAAAAACAAAATCAAAACTTGTAATGTTCTTTTCTCCTCACATTGTTAAAATATTACTCTGCGTATAAATACTCGTTATAACGTCACTCTTCTTTACCCATGATATATTTATTTACCCACCGAATTGACTGCAAACTTTTCATATTTTCCTGAGCAAACTTTGGTTGGTGAAAGTTTTTCAGAATTTCTCGTGGTCGATTTCAGTTTCTTAAGGGTATATTTAGAGAAGTAGAGAGGAGAGGTGGGAAGCAGGAAAAGGGAAAGCATCGAGAGAGTCGCGAAGAGGGAAGCGGCTAAAGAGTTACTTTTGTCGGTGATGCGGTGATAATAGTGAGGGAAGATGGTGATGCTATCATGATATCATCATCCCATGATGATAAGACGATTTCTCTACTCTCTTTTCCAGTGTTGTTCTTCTTGTTTTTCACTCTTCTTGTTTGTTTGCATGATGACGACGATTTCTAGCCATGTCCTACTTCCTTTACTTGCGTATTTGAACATGAACACACATACAAGCATTTTTTAGAGAGGATGGAGGGGGAGGAGAGGAGAAAAATTTGGATAAAGAAGCCTCCACACCGCATCATGCTTGCAGCACTTAAAAAGAAGAAGAAAAAAGAACGAAGAGAGAAATTTGTGTTTGGATTGGAACCCATTTCCTTGCTGCTTGAAAGAACTTCAGGAAGACGAGGAAAATACATGTGGCAATAATAATGCTTACGTGTTATGATATGATGATATCAACTCCCTCCCGTTTTCCCCTGCGGAAAAAGCACGGCCGCCTCCAGTACTGACGGAGGAATGAAGTGAGCTCGTCGAAACGACAAAAATACTTTTCTTTTTTTTCCTCCAAGAGAGAGAGTTTTTCACGTTACAAAATGCGAGCATTAGTGTGTGCCCAAATAACACCGCCACCGCCGCCGTTGCACTCGCGGACATATCTCAGATTTACGATCCTCTTTTTGTACTTTCTCTTTCTCCACATCTCTCACTACTCTCTCTCTATCTTTCTGGTTATCATTATAAATGCATACATGGAGGTATCTTTCGCTTCCTGTTGATGTTGATACATATTTGGAAAGAAAAAAAACGTTGACACTCGTCTCCCCCAGTGTGTTTATTCATAAGCATAACGCAACATACCATCAAGGTACATACATAGGTATATATTTTCAGAATTGAATGTACGACGAGCACCTTATAATATAGGAACCTAAGTTTACGTAATCTAAATGTGTCCTATATAAACTGTGACGACGGTGTGACGACCTGCTACAACCCACACACACAACTAAGCCAGTCTTTCTGCTTTCATTTCATATTTATCATCACTCAAGAAGATCATTTCCCAAAGCGAATACCAATCCTCCATACCTCTCTCCTCTGCTTTCACTTTCACTACGCATTCTATTTCTCCACTTCACTCACTCACTCATACTCTGAATGTATTAGCTGAGTTTTTTTTCTCCTTCTGATTCGTGTTGTTATAAATACATAACATAGATCTACATTATTATTTTATATTTTTTTCCCCTCAACATTACAACTACAACAAACGCCTTTTCACCGCAAACATATACACAGTCACCGTTAGTTTCCTCCATTCTTATTTTTTTTACACAAAACAGAATAGACACATCACACCACCGCATGAGGTAGTATATAGACATCGCTTTCACTTTCTCTTTCTCTCTCTCTCTTCCTGCAAACATAATGCACGTTTACTTTCGTATTCCTTTTAAGTTGCAAACCAAAGTCACTTTCTATTTTCTATCTCCTCTCTACTACAACAACTTTTTGTAACATGGACTCCTTATCGGAGGAGCATATCAAAGCATACCGTTATTTAATATTAATATATATCGTAAAACATAATATATTAAGCACATGCCTCTATAATGTGCTCTTTTGGTCTTGATGGTGGTGACGACGGTATGGTATCGTGTGGATGCTATCGGGCACACTCTGCATCTTTCTTCCTATTAGAAGATGTGGCGTTGATGGTGTCGGTGGCTTAAAATAAGTTATATTTATAATACTAATCTACAATTACTTCTCAAATTTTAACCAAGGATTTAGCAGGGGGCGGACATGGTCCTGCTAAACCCTATGTTAAAATGCAACAACGTGTTTATCCATGCTAAACCAAAAGAGGGACAAATTTTCTCCCTACTAAACCCCATGTAAATTCGTAACAAAATGTCCCTCCTGCTAAACTCAATGTAATGCTAAACCCGTGTTTTTTATTAAATGCTAAACCCCGTGTTATTTTATTAAATGCTAAACCCCGTGTTATTTTATTAAATGCTAAACCCCGTGTTATTTTATTAAATGCTAAACCCCGTGTTATTTTATTAAATGCTAAACCCCGTGTTATTTTATTAAATGCTAAACCCCGTGTTATTTTATTAAATGCTAAACCCTGTGTTATTTTATTAAATGCTAAACCCCGTGTTATTTTATTAAATGCTAAACCCCGTGTTATTTTATTAAATGCTAAACCCCGTGTTATTTTATTAAATGCTAAACCCCGTGTTATTTTATTAAATGCTAAACCCCGTGTTATTTTATTAAATGCTAAACCCCGTGTTATTTTATTAAATGCTAAACCCCGTGTTATTTTATTAAATGCTAAACCCCGTGTTATTTTATTAAATGCTAAACATCGTGTTATTTTATTAAATGCTAAACCCAGTGGTATTGTATTAAATGCTAACTCCCTTTTATTTTGCTAAATGCTAAATCTCACCTAAGTTTATTTAGTGCTAAATCCCATGTTAGAAATGTTTACTCTTCCCATCCTCAAGTATAAAAATTTTACTCCGCTAAACCCTATGTTAAAAATTGCCTTGCTTCTGTCAACGTATTATTGCTAAACCTTTATTTTTTGTCCATTCATTCTGCTTATTATTTTATTGACGGGCAGATCACGACGCAGGCCGCAGGCCTGCGGCGTGTCTATCTCGTCTTCTAGCTCTCATTATGATGACAAACCAAATAAATAGGATTTATGCTAAACTTCTTCGTATACATACCCAGCCACACAAACCTCAAACCACCCAACACATTGCGCGACTGGTGCTAAAATTATGTTGATAAGTTTAACTTTTAAAGCTGAAAGCCTGCTAAACCACATTTTGCACCACACATACAGATACTTATAACGCAAACCCTGTGCCGTTTTATTTAACGCAAAGCTGAACTCCATTTATCTAATGGCAAGGCAGATGCTAATATATGTAATACTAATGCCATGTTGATTTGTGGAATGTGTAGAACTAAGCTCCTAATGCCTAAGCACCTAAGCTCCGAATGTCCCAAACAAGCATTCGCTCTGTATGCACGACCTACCGTTTACACCACATGTCCTACTGATCAAAGTACATGACCTGCTGTTTACTCTTCACGCCTTATCTTTTACATTACACGCCCTACCGTTTACTCTACCGGCCCTAACGTTTACGCTACAGGCCACACCGTTTACGCCACGGCCGTACCGTTTACGATACAGGCCCTACCGTGTACCCTACGGTCTACTCTTAACACCATTTGTACTCACACCGTACCGTTTACACTAAAGGTCATCCCGTTTGCACTAAACCGCTTCCCATTTAAATTACACGCCACTTGCACAAGACGGCTACCGTGTAATATGTACCGGCTACCGATTACTCAACACGCCATACCGTTTGTGCCGGTATTTGTTCAAATAATCGAGCCACTTAGTTTAGATTAGTTATATAAGAGTTGTCGCGGTGAAGGACTGTGACACAGACGCAGGAGCGACTGAAGCAAACGTGCGCTGACTTACCCGACTTTCCATATCAACGTTAAAAAATTCCAGGCACTTTTATGCCCATATACACAATCATGGGTCAAGGGTGATCTGAGGAAATGATCAAGCCGGTATTCAATTTAAAATTAAAAAATTAAATAAACCATTATATAGAGCTTGATCTGTAGAATCGTGGGCAGTTTTCAATTTTTCATTTCGCATTGTTCCTTTCGTAGAAAATCGAATGATCCGTTTCTAGGATCACCCCCGACACATGATTATGCATACGGGCCAAAAGTGCCTGGAATTTTTAAACGTTGATATGGAAAGTCGGGTAAGTCAGCGCACGTTTGGACTGAAGCGTGGAGGTTCGGTTTGTTTGGGTGGGTGCGATACCCTGATATGTCCGTTTGTAGGGTAATTTCAATAACTATAACTACACCATTAACTGTATTTTTCAGGATAAACTTTAGATGAAGTTTCAAGACGGGCTCCCTCATTGCACAGGAAATGCACCTAAACTACAGTCCTACCATGTTTTCTACCTACACTACCAACATACCGGTAATATATTTTGCCCAACTAATTACGATACATTGTATTTAATTTTTGTTACCATAAGTTCGAGCCAGATGTTTCATGTGTACGATAATGGGTTTCATTCTAACCAATATTTAATTGATGCGGCATACAGCTTGCATTACTCCTTTTAATTAACGGGTAATTTTCTATAAACCGCATGGCGGCTCTAGTTTGTATTATAATAATCATAAAACGATAAACATATGGAATGTACTTATGGTATATATTAGTATATGCATCTATGCAGTATGCATTATAAATGTTACTTATGAGAGAGGAAAAGTAGTGCAAATCTACTTGTCGGTTTTTTTTCCTTCTGATGATAAAAACTACTAGAGAGACTCTTGTTGAGCTGAGCCTAAGCTGCTGTTATTTTACCAGTTACTACTTCCACCAAGTTTATATAAATGTTGCACGTATGGAGAATATATACCACCACTACCACACAGAGAGCAGTGCACATTATATGTACATAATTTTCCGGTTTTATTCTTTTTTTTTCTTTCCTGGTTGGTGCTCTCTTCTCACTCTTTTCAGTTGTGTGATGATATAGCATGGCGGTGGCAGAGATGCTCGTGGAAAGCTTACGTCTTACTTTACTTTCTCTCTCACATTCTGACTTTCTCCTTTCTTTTATATAATATGATACGTTATGTAGAATAGGATAAAGAGAGAGAGAGAGTTAGAGTTGGAGTTAGAGAGAGGGAGATGCTAAACCTTTTCTACGCTCATATCTCATACTTTTAGTTCTACTTGAACTACTACTGCAAAACTAGGCAAGAAGAGAAGTGAAGGGAGAAAGTAGTAGTAAAAGGGAAAGCGTTGCTAAAAATATGTATAATATTATCGCTTTGTAATGCATCAAAAGGGCACAGTTTCTTTCGGGCGCTAGGCGTTGTAACACATGTATAGTTTGTCCTATTACTTATAAAGGGATACGAATACAGGAATAAAACGGACGGATACATGGGTGCAAAAGATAAAGCGGTCCACACACACACATCCACATTCACACGTCAGAAGCCAAAAAAGGAACAAGGGAAATTGTTCCACAAGAGGATCGGGAAATTTATATTTTTTTTTGTACAAGGATTTGGCTTTGGCTGCTGTGCTGCTCCTCTGCTTTCTCCACTCTACATCTACCCATGTTGGTCGTTGTGGAGGAGTCAAGAGTCGTTTTGCATCGTGCTAGTTGGCGTTATGCTGTCTAAGTGGTTGGTCGTTGGTTGGCGGTGTCGCATAGCCTTTCATATGAGCTCCTGTTAAATTGTGCGAATTGTTGTGGTTGAATGGAATGGTAGAGCCATAATCATTGTCAGTTGTCAGTGAGCGTATAAACAGTTACGTCCTTGTTTTCCACAGCGAGAGAGAGAGAGAGAAAGAAGCAGGATGGCGAAAGTCAAAACGTGTAGCCCCTCATGTGGCACTTTTATCTTGATTCCTGCCAGAAAGAATTAGAGCTTACTTACTACATACATCATCATACTACTTACTACAACATTTAGAGTATTTTACTGGAAAAGTGAGTGTCATTATTGTTGAGAGGAGAGAAGAACATCTCGCTGGCTAGAAGAAGAGCACTATAGATCCCGTTCCCATCAAAATGGTTCTGTTGCTCTGTCTATGGGATAATCTGAAATTCTGGAGAATTTTCTCCCTCGGAAGCAAAGAAAGTACGGAGGCGGAAACCGGGAGTAGTTCCAGTTTTAGGGCAAGTTCCTACTATTGTGATGATAGTGGTGCTACTCCGGCTGCTGATGCAATTAAGTCTGTGCCTTTCACTTTGCCGTCGAACACGTCAGCCACAGCCAAAGTTTCATGTTCCTACTACACCTCATGCAATCCAAATAAAACTAATGTAACTACTAAAAGGCCGCACAGACATAAAAATAAGCGACCACCACCTCCGGATGAACTTTCCAATGATGAGGATGACGACGACAGTTCTTATATGACGGATAAAGAGGTAAGGTAGAGATGTACTTGACTTATCAGTAGAGCTTTCTATTGCTAACATCTAGAACCTATCGTGACCACCTGTTCTTAACTAATGACCTTCTATACCTAACGTACCTATGCAATGTCGTGTACTGGGCAGTAAAAATTATAGCATATTATCGGACTGAACTACGTAGTATATTTTTAACAATAATTTTTTATAGCAATTTATTCAACAATATTTGAAACACATAATTGGAACAATCCGAAACTCATATAATGTAACATCACCACAACATACGTATTTTTCTACTGATATAAGCTTTTATACACACCATCAAGCACATTATGTAATGAACTAAATTAACAAGTACAAACTCGTGCAAAATTCTATATATCATAAAAAATGGCAAAAGATTTGAACATTAAACATTAGTTACTTTTAGATAGATATAAAGAATTATAACGGGCGAAACTACATCAATCGTCCTCTTCGTCGTCCCCGCTTGCTTGGCTGGTGGGTCTGCTTTCGTAAGCGGCCTTTTCCTGGTTGTAAAACAAGAATAAAAGAACAAAAGTTTAGATAAGTCAACGTTCCTCCAGTAGTTGGGCAGTAACAAAGTAAATACAATAATAAAAAGTAGTTTTTATGTGGTTACCTCTTCGTATCGCTGTTTATCTTTAGCCGCCATCTGGAGATACTTTTCCTTCTGCTTCTCGGACATTTCTTTCCACAATTTGCCCAGCTCTTTGGAAATCTCGGTAACTTTGTACTCTGGATTCTTGGCCCTGATGGTGGGTCGCTGCTCCTGAGAGAAGAAGAAGAAGGCAGTGGTCGCTCTTTTTGGAGCATTAGGATCCTTCACAGCTTTTGCTCCAGACCGCTTCCGCTTGCGTGTCCCCTCGACCTTCATTGTTGCGCCGGCAGGCATCTCCAGTCCTAATTCTTCTCGTTTCTGGTTTGCGATTTCCTTGTATGGCCTCTTTTCAGCAATTGTCATGCCCTGAAAAATTGACAAACAAAAGAAAAAAATCATTACAATTAGCTGCCATTATTATCCACCCTGCAAAAAAGCAAATTATCAACTAAAATCATTAAAATGGACAGTAGTAGTGGAAGATTTTAAGCAACAGAAGATAGACCTTCCATCTCTCCTCTGCCATTTTTCGAATTTCAGAGATAGTCAGGCTACTCCCAGTTTTTATAACTTGATTACAAAAGTGCGTTACAAAACAATCATGAGCTCTTACTACTGCTGGACGAGAACTAACGGCCACAACTGGATTCTCCATTTTTAATTATCGCACTTGACAAAATACTACAATGACAAAATAATCTCCTAACAAACAAACTGTAACTGACTAATGACTGATTACAAAATTTTTTAAATAATTTCAAACTAAAAATCTAACTAAAGTAAGTTGAGTTCTTGATTAACTAGCAAGCAATCAGAAGAGCAGTGATTAAAAACGTCAAAGTCAACTTATCAAACCCCAGCAACAACGCAAACTAGCTCAGCTCTACAACTACTGATTCAATCAGTCTGATTGCCACCAATCACCAATCAGTCATCTCTCGAAACTTCTCCTTATATTTCAAAATAATTTAAATGCACTTACCCGAAAACTGCAAGTTACAAAAGATGTCCTCTGGTTCACTCGCTAAAAAAATCACTCGAAAACCGCAGCAGCCAACAACCGACAAGAATTATTGGTCAGAGGAGAAAAAAACTAAAGAGCAACTCATAAGTAAAAAAAATGATCTCGCGAAGAGAGAGAAGCAAGTAGACTTTTTGCCTTTGTGCCAATCACGAAATCACAACAAGATAAACTGAACGTTGTTGCTTCTTCGCTCCTCCGCTCTCTTTATGCAAAGCTTCAAGTGTCAATCTCCGTTCGTTGTCCTCTCGTCTCAATTTTTTTTTCTCACCTTTTCTCACAGCAGAGGTTACGCTATATCCCTCCCTTCACCACCTTCTCTCAAGTTCAAAAGTTTGACTTGTTCCAAACTCCAAACTAGAAAATGCACACGGCCGCGTGCAACGCAAAACAACGAGAAGAAATACAAACAAGTGTAGAAATGCGTGTGTTGGTTGGCGTTGCTGAAAAAAAAGGCACGAAGAGGTCGAGTGAGAGTGAACTTGGCTCTCTGTTGCTCGCGCTACCTTCCAGTCAACCTTGCACGCAGTGGGGGCCGTTCATATGGTACGTCACAAACATTTTTGTGGTCGGTCAAAATGAGCATAATGGTGCAATAGGATAGAATAGAATACACACACCTACCATTAAAATGTGCACGTAATGTGTGGATGACCCCTTCTCGCTGTACATGCATTTTTATAGCTTTTCTGTTGGCTACATGTTTGCTCAGTTGTACGGCGAACTTATGCAAGTGCTCGCGGGAGACTAGACAGACACGTTATTAGAGAAAATTGCACAACGCGCAACGGACAGAGTTGAGCAATAATCTCAGTGGAAGCATTCATCATTATTGTGCTGTCATTATATTACATAAGTAGCAACGCTAAATTAGTTTTCAAATGTAGGTCGACTTTTTATCGTAAATTTAATTTTGAGATTTAATTAATAATTAAATATGTAGCATCGTGTAGTAGTGAGTTTGGAGTTAAATTAAATATTGTCGGAGTTCAAAACTCTAAATGAATGAATTACTGTCATTTGGCTCGTGTGGAATAAAAAAATTACGCAATGAGCTAATAGACGAGCTGAATGAGATGAAAGTGTGTAGTAATTTTAAATCATGAATTTATTACGAGTCACTTAACTTAAATGGATACCCATTAACGCTCTACTCTGCACACTAAAATGTCATATCTGCTTAGATAACAAATATAAACATTTTACAAACAAAAATGGTGAAATCAAATCAATGAAACCACTACTTGTACGCTTTTTCGAAACCCTTTGAAATGGAATATCCCTCGCATATTTTAATCTTAACTTTCACTACACGCATGGAATGATCTCCAATTCCAATCTCTCCATTTGTCCCAATCGCGGTGGTATCCCCCGTAGAACAGTTTCCGACAAATTATACGTAGTAGAGAAAGAGATAGCCAGGAAGCAATCCGCATCCGGAACTCAACTCTCAACACTTTCACTTCCATATCCACCCGTCCACCCACCCACTCTATAGCTTTCCACGTGTTCATTTATTTCCTTGTTTTTATTATCACGAGTGTCAAGTGTCAAGTGCATCGCATGTACATTCTTTCCTACACACATATCGCCCGTCACACACAAACTCCTTCACTTGCATTCATACCCCTACTTTCCTTTTTGCGAGGAGAAAGCATGATGATATATTGTACTGATGGATTTACCAACTCAGTACATAATGCTATCTCTCTCTCTCAGTCCCACCATGCGTATAAAATGCAATCCTTTATTAACGCTTATATAAAAAAAACTATCAAATATCGACGTATCTCCTCTCTCAAACGAAGCCCTTCTTTCTCTCCAGCCTCCTCTTCAGCAGTCAGAACTACTTAAAAGTGTTCTTTTTTCTCGTCCTCGGGTTAAGTACTAAAGGATTTAGTCAGGAGACGTGTAATAAATCTTCTCATCTTGAAAGATGAGGATGAATGTGTTTGGGATATTCTTCCGTATATGCTATGGATATGCTAAAAAAGAAAAGAAAGAAAGACTTTCTCTTCCTTGTTATATGCTTCTTTCACTGCTGCGTCTATAGTTAAATATTTTTTGGGATGGATGCGGACTTTTTTCTTCTCCTCTTTCTATCTGCGTAGTAAATAGATGAATGTCTATTATGCATACATACATAATAAAATAACACTTGCTTTTACACATTTTTAATACGATCCCATAGTAGTGGAGGAACGCTCTGTATTTCCAGAAGAACACTTTTCGCCTCTTCTTCGTCTTCTTCTTCTTTCACTTTACTTTCCCCAGCCATCCATCTCCATTTAATGGAGTAGTCTCTGGTATTAAACAACTCTCTAACACCAGACGCAACCAACATGAGCGGTAAATGAAGAAGGAAGGAAAACAAGTTGTGAAAGTAGCAGTGTGGGAGTATAGTAGCAGGGCACACGATAAGAAAATACAAGGGAGAAAGTCGAAACAGACAAGTTACATTGTTATTATTGCCTGTGCCGTTGTTGTTTCTTTTTTCCGGTTCGTGCCTTGTTGCTTGCTCCGCGCTCCTTGTATTTATATTATGGCAAAAGTTATATATTGTAGCTACATAAATTGCATGTTTCAAATTTGTTTATTTTTACAGCTTGTTTCAGAAGATGGCAAAGCATGAAATGACAGATTTTTTTATTATGAGGAGACTTGGATACTTACAACAGTTACAACCAGCATTACATATCATGCACCACCACCGCCACCATCTCATTTGCTTTCACACGACAGGCACGATGATGATGACGCCAAAATGGAATAGATTCCAATTTTATTTCTAGTTCTCTGCAGTAAAGTGTACACGTGTTGTCAATCACCGTCAACAAAATATGTTCATACTGTCGACAAAACGAAGGTTGACAAGAGAGTGAAAGTGAAAGCACTGCTAATAGGATATCTTCGTTTTACAATGACCATTTCCTGTGTCGCTCCCATTTCTCATGGTCCTCATGTCCTCTCTCCAGTACAATGTCAATGTCGATGATACTGGGAATACGGAAATGGGTACGGAAGTGCAGATGAAAAGAACGTAAAAATTATCAACGTCAATACGTGCCTCTTCTCTAAGTAACCTTTTATAGATGGCTCCCTAATGGTCTCTCTGAAGGTCATTGAGCAGGATTTCATTTCCTTTGTTGTGGATAGAAGAGTATAAAGTCAAGTCATGAATGAACGTAAAGGTAATGATAGTTTTTTTTCTGACTTGTCTTTGAATGCACAGCATTAGGAAATAATGGGATGGGAAGCGGAGGAGGACGATAAGGAAGACAATACGAAGAAGTAGGAGCGAAGACGACGACGACATTTTTATGGCTATCTATTGCATTGGAACTTGACACGTCTTTATGTTTAATGTATATTATAAAGCAATATGTATGCACTGGAGTGGGATGTGGGCGTAGTAAGAAAAAGAAAGTGTCCTTTGATCTTATGTACTTCTCTATGCAATCCTCTCTTTTCAAGCTGACAATGAGACAGAAAGCTGTGAAAAGAGACGAACATTAATAAAAAAAACGCTTTTTACATTTTTGCTTTGAGAACAAAAAGTCAAATGGGATTTTTGGCATTGAATATATCGGATTTTTCACTTTAGCCAAAATAGAGATTCAAATAAAAACAATAACATTGGCAGTAAAGAACGCGTGAAAAAGCGGAAACGCAATATTTTTATAAGTCTCTGTCTTTCTTTCTGTCTGTCTGCTCTGGAGAAACGGCTTTTTTTATGCCTGCAACGGTTTTAAAAACGTTGTAAAGTACCATTTAACTTTGATCGGTTCAATGCCTTCCTTTTTTTCGAGGTTTTTTTTTCTCGGGACACTCATCTTTTTTGTCCTCTTAACTTCAGGATACCTAATAATCTACAACGCACTTGTATTTCCTCTCTCTCTTGCTTTGATCCCCTTTCAAACAATTCCATGAAATTCTACTTTACACTTCACATTCAGACGGATACATTTAAAAAAAATCGTATCCTTTTTATGCAAATGTCGCCGTAAGCACGTAGTCTGGAATTATAAAATAAAAATAGCGTGTGATGTGAGTTCACATCAGAATTGGGCGCATAATATTTGAAGGTTTTTAGCGTGTCTGATTTGAATACAAATTGATAGTAAGTGGGCGCAAAAAAAAAGATGAAAAAATGGTATGCGTGAAATGTAATGTACACACACACAGCTCTTCATATATCTGTCACGCTTATTTCCTCTACTTCGATCAAGATGGAAATATAAAGCGTTCTAATAAAAGCATTCCTCAAAGCTAGAAAGTTAAAAACTAATAAAGTGTGTAGTAGAGTAGAGTTCTCGGTGAAACGAACACTGTCTGTCTGTCCACGCACACACGCTTTATGAAAATCAATGTACATTCCACATTTTTGTTTTCATTTTTAATCATGTGTGCGTAATCCAAAAATGAACGCGTGCATGAACGACATCCGATTCCTTTGGTTGACAGGAAGTGACAGGACATAAATAAAAATCAATTGCAAAATGTACAAAAACTATGTTCCGTATTTATTTACAAATTGATTAAAGATTGCATTGACGTAATGAAGTAGTATGTTAAAAATAGGTTCGTTACATGTCCTTGTTTATTAAATAAAACTTGCCGGAAGTAAGAGCTAGTTTTCACCTTGATCGCACTCCCCCCACCAGCTTTCTCCTAGTGATCCAGCTCGCAACAACATAACGAGTGTATATCCCTCCCTACAGATATTTTCCGTACAGGATCATAGTTGGCCTTGCGCGCAGAGCGATACCACCACCATACCGACCAGCTTCATACATCATCATGTCGTCGCCGACTTTTTTCTTTGTTGTTGCTGCTGTGCTGCTGGATCTTCTTCTTCTCGTGTTTCTGAAGATGATCCGATGATGGTGAGCAGTAGCGGCAGTAAAACAAAATATTACCACGGATCTCAATCTCACATTTTCATTTTCTTCCTTTCTTCAATAGATGCCATATTATAGAGTAAATACAGTCTCTTTACTTGTCGTTTCTCTCCATGATGTCATCTCATAAAAAAGGGATGCGAAAATGCGACACAAATGTGTATTTGAACATAGTATATCCTCTCTATATGGAAGAGAGATGTCATGTCATGTTATGTTACCCAAAAGCAAAAAAAAATAATAGGGAAACAGAGAAACAGGAGATAAGAACCACCATATATACTTATGAGCACGGAGGTATTTTATTCCGACGAGCGAGAGCAGTATGTGCAGTTTGCCGTTATTGTGCAAAGTGGATAAGTAAGGGAACCTACCATCAAACTCGTAATAATATAATATGCAATGTCGATGCGGTTCTCTTTCGGTTTTGGCTGGAGAAAGGAAAGTTGTTGTCGTCGTCGTTCATCCTTCCTACCTATATTCCTGGTCTATAGCATAGCATAATAGACGGGGAAAGGAGCAAGAAGAAGAGTTCATCTCTTTTGATGAGTCCTCCATGGCTCGTTTATTTACTTTATGTATATTTCTCCCTCCTCTATAAACATACATTTAATAATATTGTATCAATACCCACGCATATTTTGTATTACATGCATTATTTATATGTACTTTTCCCTTTCTTGTTGTTTTGTGTCAGTAGAGTCGACACTCGGCAGTAGCAGCAAGTTTTGGAATGTAAGTAAAAGGGAGAGAGAGACAAGTTGCATCTCTGTTTCCCATTCATATTTTTTTTACTAATACGGCACATAAATTTTCATGGATTTTCCTGTGTACTATAAGCTGACATAAGGGAAAATGTGGATGAAACTCCTTTCACTTTGTCTCTCTGCAAAATAAACAGTAATAACAATGAGGAATGTAATACCTACGACCTATATTATTGTATACGGTATTATTGCTCGAGTTTTGGAGACAACACACAAAAATGATATTATGGAGGAATCACCGAGACACACATGAGTGGGCATACAAAACACATCACATGTTATAGCACAGAAAACAGCAAAAGTTTTCCATCTTTATTTCTCTATTTTGTTTTTGGATATGTGTCCACATTACATATTTATTTTGAGCCCAACTAATACTGGCACTCTGAAAGTAAAGCACAAATATCACGTTTAGTTTCATCATCATATGCAATGGTAAGTAAGTTAGTAGTAAAAGTTGGAGGAGTAGGTCTACAGTTACAGCATTAGCTTCCTTTTGTTCGGAACGGCTAGTAAAAAGAGAGCCGAGAGATGTGTCTACTAACTGAGAAGAGAAAAAGGGACATTATAGAGACATCCTTCGGCTTTGAATTGAATCCTTTTGTTTCTCCTTTTCTCTCTCTGTGTGTGCTGGCGGAATGACTCTCTCTTTGTGTGCCTCTCTCTCTCTCTCATGCCATCATTTATGTATGTTTTGAATGAATGAATGATTTATTTTTGATGGGATGCACACACTTACAACAACTAACAACAATAACAACAAAATGTGAGTTACACAACACAAAAGCAAAATATTTTTTAGGAGGAACAGTGGAGTCGTAAAACATTGAAGGAGAGAGTCTCAAAGGGACATCTCTACTACTACGGAAGTTTTTGTCTTTTGTTGTCGTTATTTTATTATTAATTTTCTGTCGTTTTAAGCTTTTCTCGGGGAAAAAAGTACTTTACTTTTTCTCAGTGTTTTCCGCTCTCCCGAATGGACTTGCTGTCAGAATTGTACACGGGCAAACAACAAAAATATGCAGAAATAAAAAAAATATATGCCAATTTTGATACGTTTAAACATGCCCCGGAGGATTTCTGTTGTTTTGTATGCTTTTTTTTACATTTTCCTGTATCCTGTTGTCCCTACGTGCAAATAAAGTAATGAAAGTTGTCAAAAAGATAATATTAGGAATTCTTTATGCGTAACCAATATTTTTGTTTGTTTTTTTATATGCATTCCTTTTTTTATTTCATCCGTTGCTTTTGACAGATTTGGAGTGGTGGAAGTGGGTTAATTCTATATTCCACGCATGTATGAACAGTTTTGTTGCTACATTACGAACTAACGTTCGCTTCTCAAAACAACAAATGCCATAAGATATACAGGCCGTTCACATTCATCTGCCTTGTAAAAAGCTTTACAGTGATTTTCTGCCTTTATTTTAAGATTTTATTGTGGATATTCAAAAATGAAATTCTCATAAAAAGTGAAAGTGGCAGTCGTTGATTGTTTGTCTTTTTTTGTATGTAGTTTTGTTGAGATAAAAATGGAATGAATATGATTCAACAGAATCCTATACAAGCCAATGGGAAAGTTGAAATGATCTTCCTATCTCCCTACACCATATTTTGTATAAACTAATATCATTTTGTTTAGGTTTATTTGGAATACCTCGTGGCTCATCCTCTCTCAGGAAATATGAATTGATCGGTTTTTTTTCAGTCTGGAAATGATCGCGCGTGGTCACATATGCGAACTATAGCAAATATGGCATAATATAATGGTTCGTCCGGGCACACAGTGTGCATCCAATGTGTACCTAACTTGAGACAACATTTTATATTGCCCCAACAATAAAATACTAATGTATTTAAATTGACACCAAAAAAAGGAACATGGGCATGTTTTGAGTTAGGGAATATTTGTGTACATCCGCTTTTCATTGCACATTTAAGGTCATGCTCATGATGATTATGGGAATGGGAGGGAGGCATGTTACGAAACAACAAATATAGAAGACCCTAAAGAAACCGCACAGGCACATATGTGACACGGCAACACACTGGCTTTTGAAGGGCACACATTGCAAACAATTCTGTAAGTAAAAATGAATAAAAATGTGGACATGAACCATCCTCCGTAATTCAAAGTATACATTTTTGCTGATTCATTCATTCATGTAAATGCACTCATTATATAACCGTTAATGTGAATGTGTTTGAAATTAATGTCCAAGTCAAGACGATATTTACGCTTCACTCAGACAGACTGATAAATTCCATGCAACACAGCTTGTAATGGCATCTGTTGCTTCATTCACGATAAGTGCACGTTCACCGAGACACATAAGCTTTACGGGAGAGCAAAAGGCAGAAAACGAAGTCGTTGTACTTCTTCTTCATCTTGGCCTTTTCTACATAAGCAAAGGTAGTATAATGAATTTTACAAGTTTTGTTTCTCTGTGGGTTCTGTTTAGGTGTCATGTAGAATGATCCTGTATATAGGTAGTAGTGCCAAGTACAACAAAGTGTGTGAGTGTGTTTGCAGTAAACTATTTACAGACGACGACGAGAAATACACGAACTCTGGGTGGTCTGGTTTCGTGATGTTTCTCCTGTTGTTTTTCTAAAGTGTTCGTGTCGTTGTGGTTTAGTTTGGTTTAACTTTTCACATTGTATCATCATCAAGCAAAACAGCACATTACACTTTTCCCTCTCTCTCTCTCTCTCTCAGACACTCAAGAGTAGTAAAACTTGTTTTTCTTTGTTTTTCCTGAGGAGACGTGGAGAAAAGAGAGAGAGGGCATCATCTTGCTTTATTTCAGTCCAAATGTACGAAATTACGACGTGTTACGTTAGTTATGTGAATACACGTGTACAACTAGTGGTCTGGCAGACAGGGAGCATTTTCCGAGGCACAGAAAATGTAGAATTTGTGTATGGAAACCCCAGGAAAAAGTTTACCGCAGCCAGACCCCTCTAGACTCGAGCGAGAAACAGATTTTCAGACAACTCGTTTTAAGGAATATTCATGCTCGCAAGACATGATGAAATACTGTAAACGCAGATGTTATGAGATGAGAACGTGTAAAATTCTTATTATTATCTATTAAACTTGTGTGTAAATGTATACTGTTATTATACGCACCTTATATCTTACATGTCGTTGGTCCCGTCAACCATTTCTCCCTCCATCCTTTTGTGACGATGATCATATCTGACGACGACGATATCTATTCTATTTCCATGTTTTATTTCCCCTCGTCTCGTCCTCTCTCCCTTTCTTCTTCGTGCCCTTCCAGCTTCCTGTTTTCTTTCTTGATTTACGGCATGAGTTATTAGTTGATCATTTGGAAAACCAGTACTACTAAATGCCCAAGTGCAATAAATACAAAATGGTTCAGACATTGTCGACGACGACGACGACGTGTATCACTTGGCCTGACTGTTTTGGGTTGTTGCTCCTTTCCCTGTGTGGTGAAAGGGAAGGGAAAGGATGGGGAGCAGATGTGTACAAACACACAGGCTGTACATCTATCTCGTCAGCCTTTTTCCATTCTTCAATGGAGCGTTATTTGAACCACGTGTCTCCAGTCAAGTCTTATCTCCTATTTAAGTCTTGAGTAGTTTTAGATTTTGGGAACCCACAAGAAAAGGATAAAAAAACACAAAAAAACTTTCTCTTCGGAGAGTGTCCGCTAAGTAGCATAAATGTACAACCTTGTTACAAACGGAGAGCAACATATGACCCTCTCTCTCTCTCGAGCCAAAATGACAATTTACTTGAAAACGGTTTTTTCTCTCTCTCCCTTCCCTTCTCAAAGACTCTAATTTTCTGCTTTTTCTATTCTGTTACAAACCATTTTAGCTGAATTAAGAAGGAAAGAAAGAAGGCTGGAGAAAAGAATAAGAGGGGAAGCAGGACATTTTTTTTCTAATAGATTGCCTATGGCTGTGCGCTTTGGTAAAAATTGTACAAGAAAACCCGTAACGTAATACCTCTCCTTATAAAAAACTTTTTTTCTCTTCTTCTTCTCAATTCCACAACAGCTTAAGTCAAGCGCATTTAACTTTCTTCGAGTTGCCTTCCTCTGAAAACTGGAGTTTCTTGGGAGGAGTGCGTACAACAATTTCTTGTATTCATCATGTATGTGAGCTTATACTTAGCCTCTTGAAATTAAACAAAGCAAGAAGAAGGCGCAGTAGTAGATGAAGATGCTTTGTTGTTGTTGGAAGGGGAACAAGGGGAGCCATCCAGTGAAAATTTTTGCTTCAAGGATCATCATCATCATCATCAACGACGAGGAAGAATGCAGATGATGTTGTTGTTGTTGAGGAAAAAAAATTGTATACGCTCATCTCGTGTCCTAACTTGGTTGGCCTTTCAATGACCTTTTAAAACTTTCCATTTTATGCTTAATTTTTCTTGATCTTGTGTGTCCTCTCTCTATATTCCCAAATACTAAAATGGTAAGAGAGTGGTTTCGACATAAATAAATACATGCAACAAAACTATTATAAGTTGATATAGGGGCATGCATATGCTAAAATTGCAGTGATGTAATATATTAGCAATTTCCCTGGTCCCTTTGCCGCTTCCATAATCAGTTCTCTTTTTTCTTTTATCCTCCTCCTTGTTCTCTCAAGACGTTCTCAATGAGAAACTTGAGCTATTTATTAAAACTATCCTGCTTTCTCTCTCTCTGCAAGAGAATATAAATACCAGCATCTTATATGCACCGCAAGCACCACCGCGCCACAACACTGGCAGTCCTTGTCTAAACTAGTAAGAGAAAAGGCTTTCCCAGTTTTCAACAACAGCAAGTGGGAGAGAGAAGAAGAAGGAAGGAAAAAGTATTTTTCGAGGGGAAATAGAATGGTCGGCTTTTCCCTTTCCTTTTATATCCCCTCTCCACCTAATAATATTATGCGTTTCATCCGTTCCTTAATTCATTTGCGTTCTGGAATACATTACACACATATTACATGCATACGTAAATACACCAGAAGCTAGCATTAAACTCTTTTTTCTTTGGGACCACTTTCACCACACCACATAATATACAAAAGACTAACAAAATGTATAAGATTTCGTCTGATTCTGGTTATCCGCATTCTTCCCCTGCAACACTTTACCAGTCTGGTGCTTGCGATGATGCCGCCGCCATTTCCTCTGTAAAGAAAGTTACTAATAATGTCGTGCAGTAAATTTCCTTTTAAAATATATAAAAAAGAAGAAGAAGAAAAAATTAAATCGACTTTGGTGAATGTGTGGATATAGCTGAGAAACGATGAAATTAGTACTTGAGTATGACGGCATATAATGAAGCCTCGAGAAAAAAGCTTTCAACGCAACTTCTTTGAGAGAAATAAAGAAAACTCATAAAAAACATAAGCTATGATGATGATGACGATAATGTAAAATTGTTAATATGCTAGAGTTTACCAGCGCAGCAGCGTCAGAGAACCATAATGAGGAATAACTTGGTTCACTCTGTGTTTAATTTTCTTTGTGTTTGGATACGCTTAATTGAAGTATGCATGTATTTAATCAAACCGTTTTATATAAAGTCATAAAGATAATTTACTACTTTGTTGATGGATGTATGTATCGTAGAGGGAGACGATGGACATATATTTAGTCCATCTGTCAGTGATGTTATTAGTTAGCTTAACCGTTCGTAAATAATGCGTCCCTCGCTACATTAATTCAACCATGTCATCTTGTTGTTTAGCCTAATTTAGTGAAGGAAGAATATAATGCAGTGTAATTAGCTATTTACAATAGCAATTTTATACTGTTAAATTGAGATAAATAGTTTTACGACGGCCATATCAAAAAAGATGGTAGGGATGATTACAATGCTATCATTTTGGCTGTTTTTGATGATGCACCAAAAATCCTTTAGAAGCTCTCTTTACTACCTTTTACGCTAAGCAGACTTTTTAGATGATCTTTATTGTTGTTTTATGCTTAAATGTTGGTAGTATCATATTACTTGCTTTCATCGCCTTCTTTGCGCCGTCAAATTACTTTGAAATGTTATATTTTACAGCACCGTCTATATATCTGTTATAAAGACAGCAGACGAAAGACCAAGCGCTGAAGTCTTGTTTATTATTATTATATGTAGATACAAGAGGAAGAAGAGATCAGCCGAAGAAGATTCTCTTCTCGCACTTTCACTTTCTTTTTTAATTCTACTAGTTCTTGTTGGGTTTCTTGGGAAGACTTCTTTTTTTTGGAGCGGAATGTTATTTTTAGAGGATCCAGTTGCTCGCACAGCAAAGGGCCGTGAGTGAATAGTAACGATAGTGGAGAAAGTGGTGAAAGTAATGTTATGTAGAAATGGGATACTACTTGCTATCATTACTAGAGTAGTATATGTGGAGCCCCGAATCCTTGTTTCGTGTAGCGAGTACTTTTTCAAGAGATGATGAGAGTGGGAGTAAAATGTAATATTAAGGCACACTCACTCTGTCTGTGTGCGTTGTTGTCCTTCTCTTCCTCTTGCTACGATGTGTGCTGTGTGTGTAGGGAAAATGCTGATGATAAGATATATTAGGTAAAGTATCTCCTCACTCTGTTCTGTATATACTACTGTTGTACTTCAGTGTGGGAGTCTGTACTACCAGGAGGATAGGAAGGCACGTTTAGCTCCCAGTTCACTTCAGTTTAGCAATGAAGTTTTTTTATATATATTTTGGGCAAAGCTTCCAGAGTTGGAGCAAGTTTTTGGCTCTCTCTCACAATCAGAGAAGCGAGAGAGAATACAAGCTTGTGTGCATACTACTTGGGTTCTTGCTTCTCTGCTCCTTTTTCTATGTCTCCGTCTATATGTTCCCGAACGTGGAGAAAGCAAGACAAGTATATATACAGGTTTTTTGTGTGTGTGTGAGAGAAGAAAGAGCGAGTGTGCGAGCAAGGCAGTCCGATATCCACCATCCACAAACACTTGCCAGATTCTCTCAGCTCTCACTTTCTCTCTTCTTCTCTCTCCGTCTCTGTAAAAACCGGATGAAAATTCCCAAACCAACTTAGTTTTCCCTTCACTCACTCTCTGTCCTTTTCACCGGGACGTTGTTGTTTTTTGGCTTAAAAACTTGCACGCTCACACAGACAAGTAGAGGAGCAACGTGGTTAAGTTTTCCAGGTTGGTTTTAACATTTTCTCTGATGAACTTTTTTTGTGGGGAAGAGAATAAGAACACCCTGACCTTTTTCTTGTGTGGATGTAAACTTTTCGCTTCCTTTCTGTGAAACAATATATAATTCATCCATAGAATAAAGATCTTTTTGCTAACAGCGAGAAACAAGTGGGGTTTTTGGTTCATGCTGTCATAATACATCCTCATTTCTCGATCCCACTGAGGTGTAAAGTTTTCCATTTAAAAGAAAACTGGAGGAAGGAGCTTGAAGAAAATTGCATGAATATCCGCTGCTGCAGAAAGAGGGGAAATAAATTTCCTTATCTCTGCTTGTACGTACTGCAATATATTATATTTTTTACGCTCTTCATCGGTTGTAATTCATCTGTGTATCCAATTCGACTGTGTGTGAAGTGAACTAAAGCCAATATAGGCACACATAGAATCTCACTTTTTCAACTGTCTCAATAAGTTTAACTTTGTCTTCATCTTTTGTTATTATTCTTATTCAAAAGGAGATTGAGAACAAGGTTCGTGTTCGTATGTGTGTGTGGTAGAGTGAACAGGAATAATATATTGCTGACCTAGTAAAGCAATTTTTAAAAAACTAGATTTCTGTGCATTACATAATATTGAATTGAAAACTGCTGAAACAGTGATACGTGCTCTACAAGTTCATATATCATCGCCAAATTTTTATGGAGTGTTTTGTGTGTTAGCGAGAAGAGGGCGAGAAGAGAATCTTCGATTCGATTATGAAAAGTGTTCACGAAGAATCGCAATTTAAGTCAAACTGAGAGCTCTGAATTTTGTTCGCTTTGGCAAACCTTGCAGAAGTAGTGCTTTTGGCATTGGTGTGGTTTTCGTGTGTCAGTTTACCTTAAAGAAAACTTACTTTTTGGTCGTATTCATGTGCTCGACAGATGGATAATGTTTGTACAAGTTGTAAGAAATAAGCAAAAAACTTTTCATGATACACACTCCAACTGTACACACAAGTGTGTACGGTGCGGTTCATGCCACTCACTCAGATTGGTTGGAAATGTACGAAATTGCTTTCGTATTTGCAGCAGCGGCAATCAATCAGAATGGTTGTTGGAACCAGAATGTTGCTAAAACTGGTTGACGTTTCTTAAAACATATTGGGCCCTTTCTCTGTGATGGTAACTTTGTGTGATTGTCACGTAAGGCGAAGCGCAGCATCAGTTCAACTTGTTCACTTTTCTTCTGCTTAATTTAAACGAGAGAAAATGAGTAAAAGTCTGTTACTTGCTCGAGTGGAGCAAGTACTACGACGTGGGAAAACTGTTTTATTCTAGGAGGATGCCGTGAAGGATTATATTTTTTTATGGGAAAATCCACTTGTCATGCTTGACGAATTGTCTACTAACTAGTTGTAGTAAAAGATGAGTTTTTAAAAGTAAATGAACTGTTACCGCGTTTGCGTTTACGTTCGGGAATTGTTGCTAATATTGTTGTTGTGAGAATGGCATGATATTGAACTGTCATTTTAGCCTTGCTCTTCATTTCACGAGCCGCTACTTTCTTTTTTTAAAGTATTTCTTTCCTACTACTACAGTTAATAGAATTACGACCGGCAAACTTGGTACACTTAACTTCCGCTCGAGTTTTTTAATACTTTAACAGATTCACATTATTGCGGTGTCTGCTGCTCGTCTGTTGATTCTACAGACGCGGAAGGAAACTGTGCACAGTCGGCTTTCACTTTCCCTTTACCATCAGTCTTGCTCGTCGTTTCACTGACAAAAAAATAGTTTTGTCTATGTCGCGTATACTAGTGTCCGTATCCCAACTTTTTTTCTGGTGAGCAAAAGCACCCCATTTTCTCTACTTTCTCTACTACTCCAAACAAGAAAAAGCCATTCAACCGGAAGCTCATTAAAAATGCACAAGTAAACCACAACATAAAAGCCGCTTCATCAGAGGAGAATACACAGAGCAGACTATAATATGATAACGACATTGAAACGAGGAGACGATGAACAGTTTACTTCTCTCTCTTCCTTTTTTTGTGTTCCGTTGGAATTTTCACCACAAAACTGTCTGCAAAGCCAAAAGCCGACAGACAGAGAACGATGAGCTCTGAACACGTAATTCGGGACGCATCATCATGATCATCTCCTCCTCACATTCATTTTTTTACCCTGCATCTGTTTTTCATCGCAAATGAGTGTAGTAGTGCAACTAAGATATAATAATAATAGTAATAAGAATAATGTGAGGGTTGGCTCTGGTGGCGCTGTACACACAAGTTCTTTCATTGTCTCCTCTCTCTCTAGTTATTACGAGCGTTTAATCTATTCTAGAGAGAAGTGTAAGCAGTTTCAAGAAATGAATGGATTCAGCCATTTCCATCCCATCCTCCGTCGTGTACTGTATAAACCGTACTGAAAAAAATACTGTGGAGTTAGCAAAGTGGAAGGCCGTTATGGTTTTGATGGTGGAAAAATTATAAGCGGGGAGAAAGAGAAAGTAAAAAAATGTGCCAAGAAGAGAATGGTAAAAAAAGTATCATCCGAAAAAGCCAAAGCTACTTTCACTGCCACTTCGTGTATTAGTAGCAGTCCTTCTCTACAAAACTGCACTTTACCATTAAGTATCCACTTTATTCTCCACACAAGATAATATACAAACTGTAGTACACGCACCGAGAAATCCCAGACAGTCCATTCCACCCGTATTCCTCTTTGTTAATTTTGTATTCCATTCCACTCTCGCCATTAGAAGACTTCATAAATAAAAAACGGTTGAGAAGATGAGACTAAAAGAGGAAAAAAAAGTTCTTATGATGACGACGCGCGCGATGGTCGTCGTGTGTGTTTGTGTGAGTCCTTCTCTCTGCAAAAGAAGCAACCAACTTAAGTAAGTGCGTTGAGAAAAAGCCCAGTAAAGTAAATTTCAACTACTCTTTTATTATTCTTGTTGGACTTTTGCTCTTCTCTTGTTTTTAAGTTGAGTGAGTGCGTTGGTCCTCTGGTTCCACAACTACGATTCCTTTTTAGTGAGTGTGTGTAGCGTCTTCTGCATAATAAATAAGAGGGAAACATTCCCACTTCAACGAAAAGAAAATTTTGTGTAGTAGCTCCAGCAGTACTTTCTCCACTACTACGACGACCACTATCATCCTTATCATGATCAACATGCAACAAGATAATGCGTTAAAATAAAATAGATAAAGTGGAGGAAAGAGAATAAAAAGAGCAGAGAGCTTTGCTATTCACAATTTTGTTGAAAGAAAAGGACAAGAATATCTTAAGCATAAAATATATAAAAGCAAAGTAAAAATAAAAAGTTTGCTCTTTCAGAAAATCCAACAGAAACCCTTTGATGGCACGCGTGTGTGGTGATTTTAACCTTGATCTCTGTTCGCGACCGTTCCGGCTGTTGGAACAGGAAGGACTCGATTCCATTGTTCACTTTTACGTTCTCAAAAAAATTATTTTTCATGATGTGGTGTGTGCGCGAATAAAGATCAGAGTCGGTGTGTATCCTGCATGCATGCATGCGTTTCAATAATAAAAAAATGAAAAGTGTCTGGGAAGAGGAGAAAGAGAAAGAAAGTGTGTGTGTATGTACGTGTGCGTAAAAAGGAATAAATGAATAAATCACAAACAGAAGAATGTATTATTATGATATAATATAAGATGGGAATTGTACAAGAAGAGGTAAAAATGTTTCTTGGTGCGTAAAAAGGGGTAAGAGAAAGCAGAAGAAAGAGAAAGAAGGTGTACATAGCATTAAAATATATAAGGTGGTAACCAAAACCAAATATCCCGTATCATAATAATATGATATTATACTTATGATCCTTAAAACGTCATCCTTGTACTTTGATACTATTTCTGCTACATTTACATCCTCCTCACACACCCGTCGCGTCGAGGAGCAAGGCAGTAGTATTTTTCTACAATCTATTTATATACCCTTTTCCTTTTCCCTCTCTCCTGTCGCCATTTTAAAATAAGATATTGTTATGATGTGCGTATATTGACTTAAAAGGCTATATCGAATCTGGATGGATGCATTACTTGCATTGTGGATGACAAAAGAAAGAAACATTCACTTCCTCTGGTTATCTTTACAAAAGTGAGTTCTTCTTTCTCACCGTATCACGTCATCATCTCTCTGTCTCTTTCTATTCTATAGCCTTGTTATCTTGCCCTCGTGGAATAAAAGAGAGAGAGAGGAGAAAAAGTTTTTATTTTCTCTCTGCCTGCACATAGGTTCATAGAAGAGGAATGTGGAAAGAAAAGAGTTTTTTGTTTTATAGAGCTTTTGGTAGACTGCTGCTGGGCTTTTGGGTTTACTTTGAGCCTTTTGCTAGATTCCTCCACGGTTTACACGAGAGCAACGCCATAATACTGACAGGGAAAACCACACACGAGAAAAAAAAATCATTGTCACAAGTCTCTCTCTCTAGTAGTCTGGGAAAGTGAAAGTATTTCTTGTTGTCTGTGTCTGTGTGTGTGTGTGTGTGAGGATTTTATATGCTCTTGCGTTGTTACTTAGTTTGAGTACTAGATTGGTTGTTGGTTCGTGGTGCTATAGCGTGTGATGATAGCCCATGGCATTATTACGTATTACTTGTCTGCTTCCATCGACTTGAGGAGAAACTAATGGATGAGCAGTGTAGCAGCAGCAACTGACATATCACACGGCAAAAAAAAGTATTTTTAATACTGAATACTTTTTTCTTCATGGTTTTTTGGGTGGATGGACCTCTCGTGGTGGTGGTGGTGATGGTTGGCGTTGTAATAATAAAAGCGTTGTGTGTGGTGCCAATTTCACGGAGTACTACGTAAACGCATCACACATCAGCTCAGGAGTAAACTTGTTGGCTTTTTTCACTAATAATATTATTTCCTTTCATTTCCTCTCCGTTTTTACGATGAAAGCGAGTGATGATCATGTTTTGTTACGTTATATAGCTTATTGCAATGGTGTCTATGACTTTTTTAGTCCAATTAGGACCACCACACACATTCCCAACAAGTTTTATAGTGTTCTGTTGTCCTTGTCGGATTTGACGAGGCATGAAATCAAAGAAAAGAAAACATGCAAGGGCATCACTGCAGCTGCCACTATAACTTGTATGTAGTAACATTGCTACATTATATTACAGCACGAAATGTACTTAAATGTTCATAAAAAGTTGAAAAGTTGGTATGAAAAAGAATGAACGTGAGCAGAGAGGAAATCATCAGAGGACTGTTTTTGATTAAGTAATTTCCAGAGAGAAAAAAGTCTTTACAATTGTTGTAGTTTTACCAGAGAGAAAGTTGTCATTTGTCAGAGGATGGGGTGCTATATATTGTGCTGATTCACTGAAAACTAACCAACTAACTAACTTGTCACATAGTCATGATATCTGTTGTGTTTTTCCGACTCTCTGCCCTCTTCATTGAACCGAGTAGAATGGAGAGGAGAGAGGACATCAAACTTTGATATTTTATTTTGAAAACAAGTTTATAAGTTGCAAATACATAGAATACATATACTACTCATATTGTTTCTCTTTCTCTCTCTCACTGTGTCTGTGTGAAGAGGAGGAAATGAAGATAAATTAGCTCTTTTCCGTTTAGAATGAGGAGGTCCATAATTGCAGCTTTATCTTGCGAACAAGTATTTTCCCCTCTCTCTCTCGCAGCAGTAAATAGGATTAGCACAACAAATTCGTTTTTGATTATTGCTGTTGTTGTAGTGTAGTTGTTGATGCTGTTCCGCTCATGCAGCGTCAACGTCAGCATGAATTTTCACAACACATTTTACTCCACTGCTGCTGCTGCGACCCTTTCATTTTCACAAATCATCACTATACCGTTGTCACCGTTGTTGCGTTGCATTGTTATTGTCACATCTACTAGAGCACTAGACGTCTCAAAAAATCGATCTATAAAAAACTCATATATATCTGCTAATAAAGAGAGACAGGATTGCTTAAGAAATTTTGAGAGAGAGAAAAACGGGAAGAAATATTTGTGTGGTTTATCGATTCTCTCTCTCTCTCATCTTGGCACAGGCACAAAAATCTTCTGTCTCGTCTTCTTTATTCCTTTGTCTGTCTTCTCTGTCCATGTACAAAGATGAATGTGAATGCACAGTGGTAGTAGGGCCGTCGTCACACACACAAAAACTCCAAGACACACAAGTTCATCTCCTTTACATCCCTCTAAGCTATTGTGTGTGTGTGTGGCTAAAAGTGTAATGCATAAAGATAAACAGAGAGACAGAGACAGACAGCATGGTGCTCCACCGCACCGCGTTGTTCCTGATGAAAAAGTGGAAAAAGAAAAGGAACGACGACAAGTGTGTGGAGAACACACAGAGAGAGAGCAAGCACAGCGGATTTTTTTTCCTTTTCTTTTTTAGACATTTTTTTTTCTTTCCTTTTACTTTTCTTTGCATCACTTTGTACGTTCATACTTTTTGCTATTGGTGGTGGTCCTAGTTGTCGTCCTCTGGCTGTCGTTTCAGTTGTGATTGATCATAAATCAAATCACATAACAAAAATACATACTTCATATGCGTATGCGTATATATATTTTGAAAAAATGGTATAGAGTGAAGAGAAAAGTGAAATTGAAGTACTATCACATAAAAAAACCGAATGGAAATAGATGGTTGGACGGATAGATGAATAATGTCCTTGTATGGCTCACAAGAGTGAATAGGGAAATATAGATAAACGTCAGATGAGAGCAATGTGTGCAATGCAATGGGTTTTGATAAACGACGAAACCAAAAAGCCTCTCTGGAAAATAAATTATCGGTATAACGTATATCACAACTTGTTTATACAGCCATACAAATATTTGTATAAGGACAAGTCTTTAACAAACTTTAAGGCATATAGAATTACAATATAAGCTTCAACAATGCGGTTATTATTATTATTACTCATATATCCATTGCTAATTAATTGCCAAGTGTCAACTTTGGGAAACTTGACGAGTAGTTTCCTGATGATGACGGTGATTATAGGAAATTCCATCTGTGCATATATACCTAAACGAAACCTAACAAAACACAAAGAAAATCACCGGCACATATCAAAAGTATGAAGTAGCATCATTTTGTGTGTCGCGTTGGCTTATATTTTTGCTAGTTATTATGGCAGTTGGTGGTCCATGATGTGCGGTTTGGAGATATTATATGCGCTCGCTTTTAGTTCAAGTTGTGTGTGTGGTGATTATAGCAATCGTCCTTATCACTCTTTATATTTATTCTTCACTATATAGCTTTATTGTCTTTTCTTCTTCAGAGTCTGCTGGGTTATTATTATTATATAAGTGTGTAGAGGGTATTATCACAAGTTATTCTTGCACTTTCGGGAAACAATTCCCATTAGACATTTTCGCAGAGAGAGAAAGAAGGAAGATAGAGCATGTGTAAATATACAATGAAGTGCAACAGAGGAAATGAATAGAAAGAAAAGGAGCCACAGCATTCGTTTTCTCATTTTGAAGATAAAATACATGTAATACGCCTTTTATTCCCTGTTTGCCTTAAGTCTCCCATTCTTTTTTGTGATGTGAGAAACAAGATTTTATAGATGATAAGAAGAAGAAGAAGAGATACAACTTTTCCCGTTATCATTATACACTCTCATTTTTTGGAGCCAGACACACAAAATAACAAGCCTTCCCTCATAATTTTCTCCTTGAGAAAATATAACTACTTATTATTATTATTAGCAAGTTACACACGCTAATATTTCAATTAATGTGACTTGAGTCTATGTATATGTTATGCAGTCAAGTATACTTTTACTTTCTCCTCCAATCTCTTGAGAAAATCATGGTTGAGGAGGTGATGCGGCAAGATAGCCGTATAGTGTTTCTTGTTGGAACATCATATAAGATAATCTGTCATCCCGCATCAACTTCAGCCGGTCCATCCCTGTCATGCTTGGTCCTGCTAGTTAGAGGGTCTCCCTTTCTCCTTAACATTCATCCGTTTCTCTATCCATCTTATTTTTCCTCTCCTCCTTTTTCTAATCTCCTCTTTTCTCTCTCTCTCTCTCTGCTACTTACAGAAAAAAAAACTTGCCATTTCCCACCACTCTTTTTTTTTCTTGGCAAAGACGACGAAGGCATAACATCTCCGTCTCGAAAATATCCCAACAAAAAAGACTTGTGTGTGTGTGTGGTACCAGCTGTTTGCAGAATATATTTTGTCCGCAGGGAGAAAACTTCTCAGCTGCAGCTGTGCGGTGGCAAGCGGTGATGTGATGTCGTCGTCGACCGACGCTGCTTCGCCTTAGCTTTCTTTCCCTTTCCTTCACTGCTCCACTTTTTATGTAAATATCATTATCATTGTAAAATGTAAAGCCCAGTATGAAACGACGAAACTGACGAAGTGGTGGTGGTCCTTCTTGCTGAATAAGTAAAGAAAAACATGGTTCCATATCACGTCGTCGACTGACTCCTGCTACTCATTTTCCTTCCACTCTGGAGAGACGTAAAGGAAAAAATAAAATAAAAAAATGTGTATATTTTCTTAAGAAATATATATTCCTTCTTCTCTTCAAGCTTCTCATAAATAGGGCATCTCCATAAAATATATAAAAAGTCCCTTGAAAACAAGGTTATACCATCACACAGCGCGCACAGCGAGAGAAAGTCGCTGATGTCCCGCTTTCTCCATTTCTGCTCCACACACAGTCCTCTTTCCCATTTTTTAACAGTTTGATTCATTAACTTTAACGATGACAAATGAGTTGGATGGACATGAGAGAAAAAGGGACCTCAGCTGACTCTTTTGCCTGCTGCTACATACCTTTAAACTGTGAGTGTGAGTGTGCGTGTCCGTCCGTACTTGCACACACATAGGCTTTTATAAATGCCAAAAAGTGAAAGCCCGCACACACACAAACACACCTACTCTCTCTCTCTTCCACACTCACACAGCTTGAACTTTTCCTTTCACTTTTCTCCCTCAACGACAAAGTGAAAGTGAAGCGTTCTCTTACTTACTATTGTAGATTTATATATCTAGGTCTGTTGGCCTTCCTGTCGTAAATCTTTATAAAACTGAATTTTATCCCTTTTTACTACTACTCCAACTGACTGGGACGAAAAACCAAACGGTGCGACGCGGTGGTGGCGGCGGTTGTTGGAGACATTGAACTGATGCTATATATAAAACCGGTGGCTTTTTTTTGCATTCGGCAAAACGGGAATCCTATTACTCAGCAGTCTCCACACTGATAGTGATCCCCTTTAATAGCCGTAATGATACTCTCTGTTCCCTCTTGTGTGACACCATTTTCTTTTTCAGTATAGAAGCATAGGGAAAAGATATATGTCGCAGCTGATGCCGACGACGCCAACAATCGCTACCGTTGCTTGTGCGAAGTGATGTAGTGTTTGCATAGATTATGTAGGCTGAACACAGAGTTTTCAGAGTTGGTCTCTCCAGTTATTACAAATTAATATTCTCACCAGCGGTTAGCTAGCTATATAGCTAGCGGGAAGGAATGGATTGCCATTGTTGATCTTCGCATAAAACTTGGTATCGGTGTGGTGCCATTATTGATGGCATGGCTTGCATGTTCTCGTCTTCTAGCAAAAAAGCAATTCGTCTTGTTTGTGTACGTACCCCGTTTTTGTAGAACAAACAAGGATGCTGCTGATAATGATACCTCTCTAGGATGCACTTGAAAGTGACACTTGACAGATGACAAATAATCTTTTTTTTACTTTCCCCACGCCATGCTGGGAAAAAATAGTATAATATTAATAATAATGTGTGTGTGTGTGTGGGAGGAAGAAGAAGAATAATAATGGACCTGAGAGCAGAAAAAAATGTGACAATGTTGTATGTGTACTTAAGTAAGTGAACGATCCGGTTGATTGAAGAAAACATAAAAAAAACGAGGAGAAAGTGGAAATGATGAGTATTGGATGGTGATGGAGTGGTATGGGTTACTAAAGAGAGAGGTTTTTATGATCTCAACTGAATCTGAACTTGTAGTTACTTGCTATAAGAAGATTATAGCTTGACTTGATAAGATGACAAATTATTGAAGAGCTTTCTTATTTTCTTGTCAACGATTATCGTCGTCACCAGTCACTGGTTCCGTGAGAGACGCATTATTGGTTTATTATTGAAAAAAGGGATAGAGTGTGTAATTGCATATGATTGTACCATAAAGTAATTTATGATGAACAAGTCTCCGGGTGAGCCTTCTTTTTATTCCTGGCTCCTACTAATATTATTACTGTCTCTGTACATACTTCTTCGTATCTCGTGGTGCCAGTATCATGATCGACCTTTGGTTTCTCGACCTGTTAGCAAAACTGATGTAATTAAAAATGTTGCAACAGGTTTAACATTTACACCTCATCATTCTCATCATCATCATCACCGATCTCACTGTTTACAAAATAATACTCAGTGCGGCTTGATAGTAGTATGGTACTTTTACTCTATTTGTGGGAGAACGTGAAAAAGTGGACTTCAGCTGAGGAGATGAGGGGTGAGGCGCATCATTATTATGGGGATGGAAAGCCCGCATATACGACGGATCAGGATTATCAACAGGTAAGAAATAGAATATAATATTATGATAGTTTTCCCGTCGTCCTCGTTATATATATTACAAAAGCCATCATTTTGTGATGATGGGTGATGGCAAGTGATGATGCAAAATCCTATAGTCTCGTAGGCGCTCTCTCTCTGCCTGTGGATCATTTTGATGTAAAAAAGCATCAATTTTTTATCACCTCTACGCCTACACACGTCATCCGGAAACTCGGAATAGAAAAGTTGAAGGTGATCATTTTGAAACGAAAAGTTATATAAATCATTTTATTACCCACCATCAAAAACTCCGCAAAATGGATTTACGGTTTTCTATTATTTACCGAATTTCCTCTTTATCCAAAAAAAAGTTGAAGTGTAAAGCAAGGTGAAGGAACACACAGTTGTTCCCATCTGCTCACAGTTTATATTCAAAGTATCTACAAAACTTTCCCTTTTACTATGTTTGATATTGCATAGTTTGTACAAAGTCAAATACCAGCGGGGTGTATATTGCTTTCATGCCGTTCCTTCACTCTATTATGCATGTTTCCGTTTTATGCTCTACGTTCTCCAGTATAGCTTGCATAAGTTTTGTATTTAAAGCGACAAATTATATGTATGCGGATATAATCACTAATGTACTCTCCGGCGAAGATCGACAGAGGAATGAAACCATATCATCATGAACCTCTGCGTTGAAATGGGAAATGAAAGTCAAGTTGAACGAAAGCGGGAGAAAGTGGAAAGGTTCGCGGTTGGATTCCGTCCTGTGGTTGTTGAACTTGTCTGGATTTTGTATTGTAATATGTTTCTATTAAGACTTGATGATAGGATGACGGGTTTAAAAGGTTAAAGAGAAGAGGATGTTGATAATGATTATTATTAGAAATTCCTTTTGTACTTGTCCGGAAATTGCAAGGTTTTAAAATAAAATACTCAAATAATACTACACTGCATTAGTGTTCCATCCGTTTCATCATCACAAATTAATTCCAAAGCGATGAGAAAGACTTCCTGAGTTTTTTAATTATTTATCTCATTGAATAGTTTACTGGTGCGGTTTTCCGCCAGGGAAGAATGAAGCATATAATGGCATGTGATTACAATGATGGCGGATGGAAGAGGGGAAAAGCTATAAACAGAAGAGTTAGTAGTACTTTTTTTATAACCTTTTGGAAAAGACAGGAACAGAGAGAGAGAGAGAGAGATTTCGAAGAGCCATATACACTCCTTTCGCCTGAATAATCCCTTTTAGGAATTCCCGACCCCAACCCATAACAAACGATACTTAAAAAAAAGACTGGGAATCCGAGAACATCAATATTTTTTTTTGGAAATAAAAGCGTAAAAAAATGGAGGCGAATATCAGGCGAGAGTTTGAGTAGCTGGTTTGATGGAAATTATAGAACCGAAAATGGAGACGCTGATGTATATTTTTTCAAGAAAAATGATCCATATCTTATTTTTCAGCCTCGCTTTCTCAAAACATCCATTCATTCATGTACAGATAGAGAGGGTGGCCCGTTGCCCTTTCTGGAAAGGTCTTGTAAAAAAATAATGCCATTTTTTTATATCCAGCAAGTTTTATAAACTTGTAACATTGCTGGTAATTGTATATCCCCGAAGAAAGATAAGTCGCTCCAATCTACTTCAGCTCGTCAGCAAATTCATGCGGAATCTAATATCGAATTTCATTCCTGCCAAAGCCATTTAGAAACAAGATTTTGTTATTCAAGTTCGCTGGATACAAACAAACTTTTTCTTTCTTTCTTGTGTCATATTTCTTTGTACACAAAAAAAATGCTAAAAGGATTAGACAAGATGATAACAGAAAAAAAATATTATACCAATCTTTTTCGCAAATAAGCCACTGGCCTTTCCCCGAATAGTTTTTCGTAAAGTCCGACTTAACAAATCCCTCCTGTTATATATAATTATAAGAACATTTATTCGATTAGCAAGTACTTACATAGAGAGAATCGTTAAGAATTGAAAAAGTAACCATCTTGGCATATGGTTATTTTACTATACAGAACTCAACAAACATTTACTGCAGCAGTGTTTGCGAGTTGAGTGGATAAACAAGTCTGTTAAAAGACGAGAGTTTGTTGACCTCTCTGCTATTATAACAACTAGTAGAGCTGTCGTGTCGTCGTTCTCGTTGCTACCTTTTTATCAGCACCAAAATAAACATTGAAGCTTATAAAGTTAAAAGGAGAAAATAACCGTACAACAGACTAGTACAAACAACATTTTTGTTACTATTTAGGACGACGACGACTTTTGTTACTATTATTATTATTATTTTATTGTTACTGGTGTAAAAGCGACTTGCGAGAAGATTTGAATAGATAGTAGCACCTGGAGAATAGGAAAAAGTAAAGTATTTAGAGATGGAACATTGTTTTTGGATTACAGAAGAGTTGAATGTTACCAGCTCACAACAGGCGATGACTTCATGGCAGCAGCAGCATTTTCGTCGAATAATATGTCCTCTTTGTCTCTACGCGCAGCAGCTTTTCGTGCAACGACAGTTTTTTTTTCTTTTGTTAGCTTTATTACGTTCTTCTTTTGTCTTTCACTATAATATGCACTTGTATAAACGCTATATCAAAGGGATGATTTTCGTCGAGGTTCATAAGAGACAAGTTTACAAACTGTTTATGCGTTATATAGTGAAAAAGACAAAAGGAATGTGTAGCGGTTTACGAAAGGGATTTTCCCGCAGCAGGTACACATGATATATACTTTTTTGCGTTCCCATTTCGTGAAAATGAAGCCGGAACAGTCAAAATGTGCTTTAGGTTTAGTTATTATCCGTATTATTATTATTATATTATGTCCTCTTTCACCTTTTTCCTGGAGTGTGCATCCAGCAGAGAGGTACGGAACAATCTCCAAACTAAAATCCAAATCTCCAATAATAATAATAATAATAATCCAGCTGCTGGATGAGTTTGCAAATCGTACAAAAGTGAGCCAATATTACGGCCAAGTGGTGTATATGGATATACCTATGTCCAACCTTGACATGTATAACATACACAATTGTACATGTTTTCACCATATCGGATATCCGACACTTCTCCTCCTACTTTCACTTTACTGTAGTGCGGCCAAAGTACACACTCGACTTGACGGCAAAACAACAAAAACAATATCAACGCCGTAGCACGACGTGAATATATTCCTGGCGCAATAGGAAGGAGTTTAAGCTACAAGCACTATTATTATTATTATTATTAAACTATCGCACAACCACCACTAAAACTCTTTTATTTTTTGCTGTTCAGTTCATGCTTGCATACCTACACAAGCATGCAACAGTGTTTTTGCATGGATGAAAATATCTAGAGTATTTTCGGTCCCCTCACCACTTACTCGACTACTAAAGTTTTCTCCTAACTCTTTGCAGCCCCTTGTCAAAAGAATTTTTCTGGCTATAGTAAAAATATATCCAGAATGCACTTCATGGAATATATATTTGGTATACAAGCAACTTTTTTGGGTGGAATAGAAATGTTGGAAGGGAAAATATATGCAACCGCCACCACCACCACGCTCTCAATAGTTTTACATTAGATTAGATAGTTAGAAAAAGCCAAACAACTTTAATGTTGTTGTGTATATAGTCTATTTTCCATTTTATGTTCCATCTTTTTCTTTTACCAGATTAACAGTTTTGCGTTCACATCAATGGGGAAAGATAAAAGGACAAAATGATTTCCTGTGGAACGGCTTTCAAAGCAAAATGTTCACGCACCACACACGAATATATCTAGTAATCTCTATAAATTGAATGTTTCCCTTATCTTCAGTATATATTGCATAAAGCAGTCCATGCATGGAGAAAGTGTGGGATGTTATTACGACGAGTCTAATTTTCTTACTTGCTTCACTCAACTATCATCAAGCCACCAACCACCATCCAAAAAAAGCTGGATTATTCGAATAGAAAACTCGTGGGCACACACGACTACTGTACAGTATAATAACATATTATTTGGTATGGAGTGATCAAGTTGGTGTTGTTCCACTCTGGCTCTCATCACCAATGAAATGGGACGATGGGATCAAGCAAATTGAAAGAGAAAGTTTCGGAGAGAAGGGGAAGCTTATGCAAGTGCGATTGTGATAATGCTTGCGTCCATTTCATCGTAGAGCAAACACCAGTTCAAATGGAACTGAAGCTAAAAATATATTCGAGAGTGAAAACAGGGAAAAAGTCAAAAGTCGTACTGACACGAGACGACATTGTAATAATAGCAACAGGAACAAAATTGATCATTAAAGTAGGATATAGGTGCATACATGATTACATGATTTTCTGTTGTGCACGTGTCCGTCCGTGGTTGGTTGTATGTGTACACATGCATATTTATTGTTATACTTTTTGTCGTCCTTTCTTTCTATTCATGCACGATCCTGAAAGAAAATTTCATTTCCTTTATATATTTCTCCATTCTAATAATAGCACACTTTGTCCATTTGAAGCATGAGCAAAGGCAGTTTTTTAAAAGGCTACTATAGACTATTATGAAAGTGAAACAAGACGAGTCTTGTTAGCCAAATCGTGATAACAGGAAGAAAAAAAAACGCACACAACCATTTTACATCAAAGCATATCCCTGCAAAACGATAATAGAAAAGTTCAGCATTTTTTTTTCGTTCCCCCTTTTCTCTTCGTTTTCCGTGTTTAGCATAACATCTCTCTAGTAGACTTTTTTTTTTACATTTTTTTTATCAACCACATTTGGTTCTCGTATATATTTGTAGTGTGCGTGTAAATTGGTGTTGGTCTTTTTGCTGGTTTTGATACCAATCTCATTTATCGTCGACAGAGTACACATTCTACTAAAGAGTGATTCAGGATGAGGAGGGCATAAAATGTGCATTAGTATTTTTTTTCTCTTGACCATGCTGCTTTAACAATCCACACACAAGTGTGTTAGCAACTTTCCGACTTGTACATTTTACTCTCTCGTGTGTGTATCACTTTCACTTTTTTCTTGAATATTTTTAGATATAGCAGGGATGGAGTAAATGTGAGTTGGGGATACATGCCGAGATAAGTAGTATATATCGTTATCGTGGTTCGTTGATTTCTCCTTAAAGTTTCCTTCCTCTTCTCACTCTCTACAGTTTCAGACCATAATATATTATCTTGACCTTTCTTCGCTTTTCACAATATGCAACAGAGGTTTTGGTTTTTCAAGAAAGAACGAGTATAGCGCACAAAAAATGAAAAGGGATTTCTTATTCAAAATATTGCTGTAGTAGTAGCCGTAGTTATATATAAGCAGGCAAGAGAATGTTCATTTCTCTAGGGAATTTTTTTTCCATTTTCTGTACTTTTTCTTACTTAAATTTCATCTCTCTTCTCCCAATTCGTACAGCTAGCCAATTCAGAAATAGTCGCGAGAGAGAGAGAGAGAGATGAAAAAACGAGGTAATCGGGAACAGAAGAAGAAAATTTGTTGTTGCTGCTCTTTTTCGGAAATATTGTACGTTGCACTTACTTTCTGTGAAGGAAGTACTAACTAGGTAATAAGTAATACCAACGGGTAGACCTATAGACCAATAATAAACACAACAATTCATTTTCCCTTCAAGCATTCTTTTTCTGCCGCAACTTTTTTTTTGCTGCCGATACCACCACTGACTGCTGTTACCCAAGAAAGAAAATATATAAATAACTTTATATAAGTTTTTTTTCCTTACACAAAAAGTATAAAATTACAAAACAGTTTGTAGCTCTTGAGTAAGGTGATAGCAAGGATTAAGCAAAAAAAAAGTATTATCCACACAGAAAACTTTACCTACAAAACGTAAACTACCAACTACTATGGCATGTCGTTTTTTTAAAGAAGAATAAAGCACGAGTAATAAATTCATTTAAGGAAGAAAAAAAAGAGCAAAGACCTCTCTTCACTCGCTTGATCTGAAACCCCTGGAGAATAAGTTAACACGAGTGAACATGTTTATAGAGGAGAGAAATAGAGAAAGAATTTTCTCTGGATTCTTCTCTTCTGGACCTTTTCAGCACATCTTTTAAGTCTTTTTTTTGTTATACTTTCACAAAGACTTTTTTTTTAGTTTGGACTGAAATACTAACACTTACTTATTGTTATTGGTAAAAGTAGAAATAAGCTCAACTATTGAGAGCTGTGTGTATTCCAGGCAGCAGCAAAACCTTGGTATGGTTATCAACAGAAAAGATAACCCTTCAGCATGTCCGTATACATACACGCACACACGTTATCAGGCTCACAATTTAGTTATGAGCCCAAAAGTCGTAACCATCTGCTCAGATATTTTTTTGCTTTGAGGCGCGGTGTGGATATTTAAGCTGCACTTTTGTGCCGACGACTATGAAGATGAAAGGGAAGAAAAGGCAGTTATTGCCTCAAGTTATATTATTATCGTTATCATCATCGCTCTCATAATTCCTTCTGCCATCATATTACATTACACAGAGAGAAGCGGATAGTTGGAGCCCGATTCTGTCAAGTTGGCTGGTGTGTGCAGCTCAGTGTTTGATGTGTTACATGCGTCGGCAAGGAGGAAAAAAGAAAATGAAAGTGTTGCCACTATATTCTCCTTTTCACTCGCTCCGAGCCAAGGTTTATAATAAATAGGTATATGAAACTAGATATGGTTAGTTTAGCAATGCTATATGGGTGCATCCAAAATGTTATCGTCATTTAGGATAAAATGAAATTGAAGAGCCAACAAGTAGTATATAATGTGGAGGCGCAAGTTGTAATCATACTTTTCGCCCAATAAGACGATGCGGAAACTTATTGCCAACTTGACTCCTCTAGGTTTCCTATATCATCTCTTTTCACGTCTACCTTGTCAGCATGCATCATCCTACTTGCTTTTTTGCTCCCCTCATTCACTTAGCTTTAACTTTCCTACCTTCCAGTTAGACAATCAAATAAGTGCACTCGAACAAAATAATATATAACGAACACGGAGAGAAAGGTGACTACTCTTGTCGAGAAACATGGAGTATATCGAAATACCTTCATATTATTTGGCTGGGTGAAACCAATTTCGATGCAATTGTGAACTGATCATATTTGTCTGTCTGTCCACATTTGTCTTCTCTTTTTTGGCTTCAAGATCGACTCCATTTGAATACAATTCAGCGTTTAAGTATGATACAGGGACAGGACCAAATAAATTTTGTCTATCCACTCGCCTAAATAAAGTGTGTGACAGAAGAAAATATTTAAATTGAATCATAAAATATGTACTGTAGCTTTGAAGCGCAATAAAGACATTTCTGATTTGGTAACATTTCTTACAGCTCTCAGTCGAACGTATAAACTATACTAGTCACTGGGAACGAATATATTTTTTTCTTGGCATGCATACAATAGTTATCTAAGAGATGCCATAAACAAGATCTTTTATCATTCACAATTTCATTAGAAGCATCACATTTCCAGCTACGTGTTTATCAGCGCTTTTCCAGAATTACTACTCCTGCCATTACAAGACGATAACGAGTCAAGTAAAGATTTTTTCTCTCTCGTGTGACGCTGTTGAAGGATGTTGAGCAAAATGAAATAAAACTACAATTTTTTGTGTAGGTGTGTGTGTGGTCTGATTCCAGTATAATGTGAAAGCTTGTATTAAGTTTTTAGCTCGGATGGATGATAACAGGGTAGACTGCGAAAAGGATCGTGTGATGTGATGCTCATATCTTTTTTCGCCGGTGGTATTACTGTCACCTATGTGCTTGTTTAACTTGCTTGTGTGAGCTACTTCTCTCTCTCTCTCTCTCCAAAACTTTCATTTCATTTTTTATTCCTTTGATAATACCCATTGCACCATGCATGCATATACATGCATCTCTCTACTTATGTGTGATATCCTATTACAGGTTATATTTACCGTCGTCGTCATCCTACCTTATATTTACGTTCACTCTGGTCTCTCATGGGAGCGACAATAAACTATAGCGACAGCCGCAGAATCAGCAGCCGCTGCTGCCACCACCACCATAAGAACGTATAGGTATATGAAAATAGAAAAAGAGAAAGTCGACAGAATGGAAGCAGCAGCTAGTGCACTTGATTTTTCTCCTTCAACTTCTTTCTCCTCTTTCTCCTTATTTGAGAGTACAGGAGAGTCACAATTTTTTGCGTACATCTTTAAGATGACATACATAAGAGTTATGTATATAATTGTTAAAGCGCGAGAGGAAATAAAAAAGGAACGGCAAGTAGTAGAGCAAGTAGTGCATGGAGTGTAATGGAATGTGAGGTTGAAGAGAAGCTCGCGGAGGAGGAGCAGCAGCAGCAGCATCAGGATGGGTACAGAAAAACACGACGGAAGTATATAACAATAATATATATATAAGCATAAAGATATTTATACATTATAAATATATGTGCCCAAATAGGTGCAGCTGGTTTGTTAAAAGGCAGGAGTATTGATCCAGAGAGAAAGAGAGAGAAAGTACACGAGCCATGTCATATTACCATGCTTTGTGAAGGTTGCCCCTTTCTCACACAACAATTGCTACATATAGCATCACCGCTACTACTACTGCTGTTTGTGGTGCTACTTTCTCCACTACTTTCTCCGAGAATTGGATTCATACAACACATGGAGTGGAACATGGATATATATATATAGTGTGTCATTACAAAGGGGAAAGGACTGTTACACGAGTGAAAGGAGAACGATATATACGTTCCTTCTATTGTATTTACCTATAATACACGAACACGAAGCAAAAGTGCAAAAATATATAGATATATTATGTACTATTGTATTTGTATATAGGGTACTTTTTTTCCCTTTCGCACGCTGAATAAATAAGTCACACTCGGAGAAACTTTTCCCAGCTTTCTTTGAATACTATTATCACTAACTTGTATATAGGGCTACTATTATTGTTAAATGTTCCATTTTTGCATTTTCTCTTCAAAGTAGAAGAAAAAACCTTTTTTACTATTATTTTATTACACTATTTCCAGAAAAAAAAGGCTTTTTTTCTGCAATTTAGGTTCTGCCCTTTCCATATTCCTCCTCTTTTTGACACTTACGGACTTGTTGGCCAGGCAGTCCTCCTTTCCATGTGTCTTTTTACCAGTTGGGTTTTGGGTATAGTCTATAAGGCTATGATAGAGTCTGGAGAGCTGCATTCTTGTGCTTTTTTTGCATGCTTTCTCCGAAACTTGCCTTTTCGCCGCAAGACAGTTCCAGGCACTTTGTCTTGTGCCTTTTCTCTTCTCTATTGCCTTCGTTTTTTTTGTCACGACGACGACGATGAGAACATAGCTCCTGATGATGATGACGATGGTGGTGATCGTTCACCCGTTCGTGATCCTTATACTAGTTTTTTCTCCCTCTCAATTTTATTTTTTTCCTTTTTGTGCTGGCCGCCGCTTCTTCATCTTGGGATTGGTTGTGTGCTTTTGGGTTTAGACTTGACTGGAGACTGCTTTGCATTCTCCCTTGAAAGTCAAAAATTGGATCCCATAAAACACCGGATGCATTTCTGTGAAGCCATTTTAATATCAACTAAAAAAGGAAACTGAAGAGGAGGCATATATACGTGTCTATATCTACAATGTATTCATTTTATGCCCGCCGGAGAAATACGTGAAAAATGGCTACCCTACTGACAAAATCCAAAACACCATAACCTAGTTTCATAAGCCATTATATCTTTTCCTTTCACAGAGAAAAAGGATACTTTTGCACTCACAACAAATCACACTTACCAGCAGAAGGTTAATATATTTGAATGTGTCGGTTTGAAAACCATGAAAGGATGCAATGCACCAGTGTGTTCCTACATATGTGGAGGATATCATGATGACGCGACGGTCCTTCAGAAAACGAATGCATTTTATAACATGCTTTGCTTTCCCATCACCATTTACCATTATTCCACAAAAATAAGAGAATGGGGTTTTCCTTTATTAATGCGGAATCACTAAAAATACACACATTTATACATACTATATATGTCAAGCTGACGTTTTTCACACGCATTTTATATACTAAATGTGTGCAATATGCTATAGGCCCCGTCCCAAATAATGCATTTCAAATGTCTGGCCTTAATAATAGCAGTTATGGCAGCATGATGATGAAGGACTCGTCTAAGTAAGCATTAAGAATACTTAGTAGACTTGTTTGGATGGAGTACCACTTGTACTCAATTTTTATGGGAAATGGTTGAGGATGGAAAGGAATGGGAGTGTAGTAGAGACGAACTAATGCAGCATTAATAATGCGCAAACGACTAGAGAAAGAATAAAAAAAACGAGACACCAAGATGATGGCTGCTGCAATAGAGAGAAACTAGAGATCTGTAAAAAAATATAATATTTTTATGAAAAGGGATGGGAAGCCTTAGGAAATGGCACTTTAAATGATAGAGCTTACAAGATTTTTTTTTGTTTGTGCAGCAGGCAATGGGAAAAAAGATAAATATGATTATGATGAACCCTACAAAATGCTGCTTGCTGCTGGTCTGGAGTTCTGTCTTTCCAGTTTTCTGTGTGCTCTGCCTACTGGACTGGATGGGAAGAATGGGAGAGTGAGCTGTTATCATAGTCAAGGCCAAAAGAGCAATAATCAGCGGAAACAAGAGCGTTCCATGTCCTTACATTGTGGATGGGTCCCATTTTTTTTATTTCCAGAGACGACTGCATATTATTCCCTCTTCTCTGATGCTGTGTTTAACGAAGAGCGAAAAGATTAATCCATACATTATAATCTATAGCACTTCTCTCTCACCCGTCAACTTAGCTGCGGGTTAGTTTTTTGGCATCGCTCTCCTATAAAATAACATCTTGTATTAATGTCCCAAAACTGACTCGTTTGCTGTATCTACGAAGTCGCGAGTTTGTCGACGAGGTTGCTGAAAATGTGGCTACAGTAAAGGTCAATGATTTGGAGGAGGTGTATGATTTCCAGTCCTGCAGACTGCACAAAAGTTTGTGTCTTGCGACTTGTGACATTGTAGTAGTTGTGTTGTAGGTATGTCATCTTTATCCCGCTGATTACTTGATTAGATCAAGCCTCACAATCCACTCGTCTGTAAAATAAGATACATAGTTACGATGTGCACTGTATATTTCGCGGTCGATAACATAAGTGTTTCGGATGTTGTACTTTTTATGTCTGTAGAGGAAGGAAATGTACATGTTAATCTGGAATGTATGGTATCAGTATGGCGATCAGGCCTGAAATTGGTATAATGCACATTTTCACTCACTCAGCTTCAGCTCAACAAGCCAATCAATCTGGCATGTAGCCAATCTGGTCTTACCCGGAAAGAAGGAAACAGTAAGAAAGCGGAATGGAGAGAACGGGAAAAAAAATCTGCCAACGTGGATTAACGAGAAACTTTAGTCAACACAGAAAAATGGTAGCAATCTTTTTTTTTCTTCCCCGGTTCCTTCCTCTTTCTATAGTTTACAGAGAGCCAAAAAGAATGGCGTAACATAAAAAAAATGGACGGTCCTGTTGTCGTCGTCGTCGACCAAGCTCACCCAAGAATCTAACAATATACCATACACAACCACCTCTCGAAAATTCTCAAGTGCTGTCTCATATACAGTTTGTTTGCGCCCAAATGATGTTGTGAAATGGCAAGTTTTTTTTCTTCCTTTTTATGATTCCAGAGAAATTTCCTCGGAAGAAAATGATGCTGTTTTGTAGTATTGTTCATTGTTGTACAGCTTTTGGGATTCTACATTGGTCCACGCAGTGGGAAGCGTGTACTGCCGTTTATTCGTTTTGCGTATACGCAAAAAAAACGTCTTTATATTCAAGAAGACTACTTCACGACGACGACGAGAGCAACAGAAAAAAAAGGAAAATAATAATAAATAGAGTGTAGGCGCTCAGAGGACGACGACAAACCTCTCATTTTATTCATTCCAATGCAATGTGGATCTCCTCGTTTTATATTATCAACAACTTACCAGGCGAACGCACGCATGAGAATTTGAAGGAAAGGAAAGCATCGTGAAGGACGGCGAAAGATCTAATATAAGTAGTTGTTCAAGATTTTGAGCAATATATATAATTGTAGTGACGCAAGATATGCCTAAAGACAGAAGTGGACGACGTAGATGTATAGTATATTGGAGTATGCTGGGCATAAGCACAATGGAATTGAATAGAATTACATGGCAAACAAAAAAAATATATAATACAATGCTTCATCCTCTGCTTTCTCTCCTCTCGCTGTGTGTTTTCCTCATCAAATAACATAAAATTGCACAATACAATGGTATATTTCACGCAGAGAGATTGAGGGACAGAGAGAGAGAGAGAGATGACGATGATGACAACGACAATAGCTCAGTTCACATCAAAACCATCAACTCGTTTAAATTATACAAAAGAACCGATTTTTCTCTTTCTCCTCCCATCTTTTCCTCTGTCTTCTTTTATCCTTGAGTGCCTCCTCTTTATCTTCATTTTGTTGTCTCCCCTATTCAGAGAGAGAAAATGCTGTAGATTGAGAAATGGAAGGAAAATGTGTGTTGGAATTCGTTTCTCTAGAATGCTTATTATAGTTTTCGAGAATGAAGCAAAACAGAAGTAATCAGTGTTAGCATTGCAAATCTGTTAATTCATTCCCACCTACACTTATATACGTAAATTACGACGATCCTTGCTTCTCAACAATCATAAATACTTCATGAATATACATTCCCACTCCGTTGCAATCTGCCCGTTTTTCAACAAGGGGATGAGCCCTAGCTATGATATTACCAAGCCGCGATTTATGGTAACTATTGCCCTGCTGCGCTGCTGGAGGGAGAGGAGCTTTGTTGTTTATTATGATTACAGGGAAAAAGATCTTGTTTACTTTTTTTTCAACCAATTCTCGACCTTCCTATTCCATCTCCCATATAACTTGTAAATAACACAAAACTGTATACACTGAGAAAAAAAAGAATATATAAAAAGCTAGACATACGTTCCTGCATAATATGCACATCTTTTACAAAAAAAGAAAACTTTCTCTCTTCCTCTCTCCCGACGGAGAAATATATGTATACACACAAGCTTAAACAACACACAATTCAACACATTTCCCTTTTGCACACTCGGTTTCGGTCTAAGAATGCACACACCAACACAGATAATATTTATGTTTACAACTTTTATGCAGACACATAAGCATATTTCCTGGAAAAATCTCGGTGCTCTCCCGTAAGATGTGCGGTCCATAAATAAATAACATGAGGGAATATCCTCTCCACCACCACCACTGCACTGCACTGCCGAGAGTTTTTTTTTTGCTCAAGAAAAAAAAATACTTTTTTTATGTAGTTTTTTTTTCTACTTTTAAAAACGGTTGTTTGGTTGGAGCAGCAGGAAAAAATCATAGCGAAAAAAAAATAACAGAGTGCTCATGTACCTACTCAAGGTATACAAAATGCGGATGGCTAAAAAAACTACTTGTTTGTGTTTGTACTCTCGTTTGTAATATTAAGGGAATTACGGTGATAAAGAAAATGGTAGGAAAGGAATAAACAAGTACGGTGGAGAATGAGAGCGCGGTGGTAAAAGGAAGAAAGAAAGCAAACAGAAAAAAAAAATTTGTTGAGTCTGATGCATTGCCACTTTCACCACTACCGTCTCTTATTTTTTTTCTTCTTCTTTTCGCTTGTTTACGGCTCTTGTTTGCCGAGAGATTATACTTACTTATGAAAATAGAGAAAGTGGAAGAAGTTGTAATAGTAATGTTTGCTCTCTCCTGCCTCTTATTGCTTGTTCCACACATAACGCACACGCCATTATTATTATTATCACAGTCATCATCATTGTTACGCATGAATGAGCAGATGCTTTTTTTTGCTTTTGCTTTTGAGGATGTGCTCTCAACGTACTTGTGTGAATCTTATGAATCTCAGGCAAGCAGGTATATTACTTTTTTAGACATTTTTTTTTCTAAGAAAAAAAAATCATAGGTAAATACGTGTACGCGCTTTTTTTATCTTATTACTCGCGCGTTGACTAGAAGAAAAAAGCTTAATGTACTTTTTTCCCTTTTTTAGAAACTTGCTCTCGGTCTACTATGTGTGTACGCAGCAGTCCATTTGTTTCGATGTTCAACTTAGCATTGGCTATATAGCAATCGCATTTGCCTGTCTGTCTTTTTCTCCAACTTATGTACTCGGGGAAAAAAATTGAGCACTTCATGAAGTGTGCATTGGGATAGTAGTACTCTGTTTACACAAGCGTGTAAGTGGTGTAAAGCTTCCGAATGAGAAAGTGGAAGATGAGATGCGCAGGGAGAAAGCGAGCAAAAGAGTTATGAGATAATGATGATGTGAATACACATTTCTCCCAAAAACCTCTTAAATAAAAAAGAGCAACATTTTATCCATTTGTAGAGTTGGGTTTGTGTGATTTTTGTGATTTATTCCCGACGCAACTCATGATTTGTAAAATGCAACATATTTGCGTATTCATCTGGTTAAATTAGTTTATACGTAACATATTAACACATGTCCGTTCCAGTTTCTGCATATTTTATGTGTGCAGCATGATGTCGTTTGCGTTAATTAAGCCGGATACATGGATTGTCGACATGAAACAATGTGACGTTAGATCCAACGCACACACACATTGACTCTGGCTGCACACATGTATGTGCACCGTCACGTCACATCTCTCACAGAGTTCACTTGTATCAACTTTCACCCACGCATATATACAACTCATGCGGTCGTTATGCTGTTATGCAGAGAAGGCTGTGTCGTGATACATGATCACGTTTCGACCGCGACAACAAATTATATATCTATGTAAAAAACCCAACTGCAGCACGTATTGCTCGGGTAGTTATATTTCATGCTGTCTCTCTATGCTGCTGCTGTGTTTAGTATCTGGTCCTTGTGTGCAGTGAATTGGTTCAAGTCGACCGCCTGACTAATGGCAGTGACCACTGACCATGTACAGATCCGTCTGTCTGAAATACTCGTTTATATTTGGTAGAAAATGGGATGAGGCAGGAGAAAAAAGCCAAAATAAAAAAAAGAAGAGAAAGTTGCCATCAAAAACTACACAGAATACTTTTGGACTACATGATTCTTCTCTCTCTCTCTCCTTTCCAATTCCATCCATCTGTTTTTCCTTCGGTCATCTTAATACCCAAGAGAGAAAAAGAGGAAATGAAAGTAGACAAACAAGAATGAAGAGTACATAAGTACAAAGTAGTACACACATACATATAGCCGCTAGACTTGAAAGCAAGAAGAAAAAAAGGAAAGTAAAAAAAAGCCAAAAAAAAAACGTACAAATAACCAAGAGAGCTAAAGGATGTGTGTGCAGGTTGAAGAGAAAGCGGCGTGGTGGCGGCAACAACGAAACCCATCGACAGTTACATGGGTCATACACAAAAAAATTTTTTTTTCCTTTAGCTTTCGGGATAAATTGCGCAAAGATTCAGTTTAGGGTATAAGTTCAGTAGAGAGACTGACAAGTCTGATCTGGAAAAATAAAGTTGGAGTAGCAAACAAAACGGGAAAAAACCGATTCAGGATCGAACCACTCCGGAAGTGGCATGACATGGAATAGTAGTACCTACTCGCGTACTTTATTTTTGGGGTAGGGCATCTAAAACTTTTTTTCTCAAAAAATTCAAAATAATATGTAGAATACAAAATTGACTCATTTTACTCGAAATAGCATAAGTTTTTTTTTTGCTTTTGGCATGGATGGGATTGGTGTGATCCCTTTTATTTCCTTGTCAGTCCTTATTTGCTTTCCCTCGCATGTTGGTAAAAAAAATTTCCCAGGTTTTAATTCGGGTGAGCTGCTTAGTTTGGTGGTTTTTTTAGGGAAAGTACGCATCTTCTTTTCTAACGCCTCTCTCTCGCCAAATAAATCGGATTAGTGGATTAATTTCTACATTTGGACTGATTGTGTCGGTATAGTTCCAATGGAGTTTGGAAAATAGAGTTTCAGGAAGGATGTATAGTTTGGGTCAAAAGTAGTTGCAATAAAATGGATGGTAAAGTCATCCTCTTTATTTTTCTGACTTATCTGTCTGCCATGTCCATGAGAGAAGAAACCCAAATAGATATAAATTCATCCGTACGGACTTGTGTGCCTTGTATGTAGTCGCATTCATACATTTTCTCTGCTAGAATAAAAGAGAAAAATGACCGCTTGGGTTTTTGGTAAAAGTTGAAAGCGTCATGGGAAAAAAAGAAGGATGAGCATTATGGCCAAGTTGAAGATTAAAGACGTTCTCTCTCTCTCTCTCTGACAAGATGGCCATGAAGACGGCGGCGCTATTGATAAATGGTAAATAAAGCAGAGAAAGTACATCTTATGTGTAGGGTGCACACTCTCGTGGGCTTTTCGCTTTCCTGTCATTTATTTTCCTTTCCTTCTTCATTTTCTGTCATTCTCACGATGAGAGAATTGTTCTCGTCTACTTTTTCCCTTGTTTGACGCGTGGGGATATGCTCACGGTTCTCCTAAGCTGGAAGAAGAAGAATGAATGAATTAGATGAAAGATAAAAAGTCAGGAGAAAGGGGATAAATTGAGTATGAGTGAGAGAGAGTTGTCGACAGACAAAATGAAGAAAAACCTTTTCTCTACTTTTTTTTATCATGCTGCTCATCTCTCTTGTCTTTTCATCATCAACTTGGCCCATTTGCTATTGTATGTATGTGATTAAGTGAATACGGGCTACATGTTAACGAGAGTAGTTGTGATGATCTGTCTGGCTGCTGCGGCGACACAGTGTATCAGCCTGATTGAATGACCTACACCACTTAATCATTTAATTCTATTATCTTTACTCTAAATTTCTTGTCCTTTTATCTTATTTACTTTCACCCATTGTTATTTATATACACGCTGTGTGATATGTAGCGTATGCAAATTTTGCAAAAGTTTTTAATGTAATTGCACAATTCTGTGAGTGAATCCTCTCTCATCCATCAAGTTTGTTGTGTTATCTTAATTCTCGACAGAATTTAAGCGGCTTTGAAATATCGAAATATTTTATTCAAGTTGTAAAGATGAATATTTTTACTCTTGTCATTTCCTACATTTATAATCCTTTTTGCTTTATCTGCTTCCGTGTACAAAAGTCAAATTGCTCTCTCGTTTTGGGCGTATAACATGAAATAAAAACTTTTTTTCAAGTGTGACAGGAGGAAAATGTATTGTTAATTTTTTTTTGTTCAACCAGAGAATCTCATTACTGAGGAAAGAAGAGTACAATCTTTTGGTACATGACAATATGTCTCAAGAACAGAAAATTGTGCAACATCAAAAGTTGCTGGAAAATGAGATTGCATATATTTTTTTGTTATGCTCAAGCAAAGGCGTGTGTCAAGCCCAACGACATGAACTGAATAAGAAATAACAAAAAAGTAATGGTTATAATTTCGTAGTCAGCAATAAAGTAAACTATAAAAAGTTTATTTGTTAGCATGCTGCTACTGCTGCTGCTTTCTCCCTTTTTCACTTGAAAGAAAAGTTAGAAAAGTTTTATCCACAGGAAAAAAAATCTAGTTTTGAAGATTTTAGAGAAGAGCAGTGTCTTATTATGGCAGGCGATATTATGATTATTTTGCCAATGAGGATTCATCGCGATCTTGTGAAAAAAAGCACGGAACAATCCCATTATAATGACTGCATATATATCTTTTCGTCATCATAACCATTCTTCAATGTGACAAAAAATATATACAAAACGACACGCGCCACGGGATGTCCAAAAATCTGTAAACGAGAGCAATTAAGAAAAAGCAACATAAAAAGTTGTATTAAAATTATGGTAACATTAAAGAGCAGTGATTATGTTGGCTAGTGTATCTGCCTAAACATGTCAACTCTAATGATATATATTTATAAACACAATCTATCCCAAAAAAAAGTTGGAAGCCACTGAATTTACTACTTTTTTGCCACCTGTGAACTTTGGCTACAACACGAGACATAAACACACATATTACAAATGTACAGAGGTAGAAAACTCTGATAAAAAAGTATTCCCAAGAAGGTAACAACAAAAAAATATATAGGAGATGCCTATACGCACAAAAAAAATTGAGCAAGAAAGGAATCGTCGTTGAGAGAAGAAGATAAAAAGAATGGAGAAAGGAAAAAGGAAAAAAAAAAGTTTTTTTCCTCCAAGTATTTATTTACGATGATCTCCTATTGTAGTAGCTCGTTTTTTCTCATCTTCTTTTGCAACCTAACTGAGAAATCTTTCTGAGAAAAGGGTTCCCGACAAAAAAAAATACGTCGAAGCCACTCTGGACATCAGTATCCATATTGTTTGTTGTTATCATATACACATATATTTATGTTATGGCTTGTATATCCTCGCGTATATCACGGAATACACAGCTCAATATCCATTTAGCCAGGCATATCGAAACGGCAGTTGTCTCTAGACGCATCCAAGATCCTCTGGGAATATAAATGACAAAAAGTCAGCAAATAATGATGAAAGATATGTCCTAATAGAATGTTACATAAGTGGCAAGAAGGCATAAGAAGACGTAGGGGAAAAGTTCTTGGCTGTTTAACCTTAATGCAATTTCAGCCTACTCGTAAATACACATTAGTCATTATGTGCAAACAACATTTTCATATTTATCATAGTAATGAATGATCACTATCATCAGAATAAAAGTAAGGAAGATAGGAAAACAAACTTTTGGATTGTGTAACTACTTTTACTTTTATATTTATAACTTACATTTTATGTGCTCATGTGTGCAAACTCTTAATCATGATCAGTGAATAGAGTACAGCTTTCCTTTGGTTCTTAATTTAATCAACGTTGGATTGGAATTTTTGCAAATCTGAAATTAAGAAAAACAGGGTAAAATGGTTAGCCTTGTGTACTGCCACACACATGAGTGAAATGTACTTTCCATGATCCCAGTACAGTTGTATGTGAACGGAGTACTGAATTCTTACTGCGAGAGCACATACAATAAACATGACATATAACTGACTTGCAAAATGAGAGAAAAAAGGGAACAAATAAACAAGATACATGATACATTTGTGTGAAATACGTGGTGAACAAATTGAGTTTGACAGCTAACTTGACAAAGGAACGAAAAAAACCCACTTTTTTGTTGACATTGACGTAAATAAACAGTACAGATAAACACGTTACGTCTATGAACAACATATGTAGAAGGTAAATGTATTTCTGCGATTCTTTCTTGAAATGCGAGCATGAATTTTCTGCTATCTGGGTCTCCTTAACTGGGGCCTCAAGCTTAATGATCTTCATTAATCCATTTAAATCAATACAGTTAAGCTTTATATCTTGTGATGCAAGCTGCAGACAGACGTATTAAATGAATACAGATACGTATAACTTGGATGATTGATGTCTTTATCAGAATGTTTGCACTAATAAAAATTTTTTTAACGACGATGCGCCATTGAATTTTATTTTCATCCTGTCATTTTGAGGTTTTGAAATAAGTCGTTGTCATAAATGTGAAATGTAAATAGCCGTTCGGGATAAAGCATATAGGAAAATATAAAAAGAGAATTTCTTCTTCATACAACTTGTTCTGTATCCTAGAACCCTTGGCTCAATGCAGCTTTTGCTATATATTCCTTTGAAAGTTTTGGAATTTTCTTTTAAGCCAGCACCACATATCCACAAAAACCCAACTGAAAAACGGCGCATTTAAAAAAAATCCCACTTTTTTTGTTTGGTTAAAGTTGAGGAAGGGGGGAAAAGTGGCAATATACAGAGAGGAGAGGACAAAGTAGTGTGTGTGTGTGTTTTCAAGTGATAAAAGTTTAGTGACAGGTTCACTTTTAAACGCCATTTCATACAAGAGCAGAGAAACCATCGCCGGTCTAGCTACGTGGACATCTTTGTAAAAAGCGAACAAGTTCACAATATTACACATATAACAGGACAGGCATCATCGCCTGCCTTATTCTTCCCAGCAAAAAAAGTTTTGGTCGGGAGAATACAAAAAGAAAGAAGGAGAGAGAATCATATAAAAAGACTGTAAGAGAGACAGAGAAAGAGAAAGAGAAAAAAAAATACAAAATAACGCCATTTTTTTCTATCCGTCCTATGTGCTCAAGAGAATTGAATGGACTATGGAGCACGTTCGTTAGGTATTAAAAAGCTGATACAATACATTTTGTTAGTGGTGTGGTCTTATAAGTTTAGAGGAGGCCTTTATCTTTCGGGCAAATAAAGTATGGGCACTCGCTCTGTGTGTACACACTTATATATTGTTGTACGCACAATGGAAAATAGCAGACAAGAAAATTTATTGGTCTACCACTCTTCTTCCTTTATACTTGCTGTGTTGCTACTACAAATACTACACTTCTACCTCTCCTCAGTAGTCAGGGCAATGAAAAAGTTGTCTCTGGTGGCGATGATGATGTGGTGTAGGAAAAAGGTATATTCACGACGAACATACTGCTGCCGGGTAAGAGTTTTTGTACCAGTTTGTTTGGTGGTGGTATCTTTTCGGATAGTCTCTCAGAGTGAGTGAGTGTGGGATGGAATATTAGTTTTATCGACCTGGAGGAGAAGAGGAAAGAATGTTCACGTGGAAGATGAGATACTCTGTTTGTTCACGTGTATCATCTATACAGCGCATTTTTTTCGGATATCTTTCTGAATGGTTATGACGAGATTGCAAAAGGTGTGTGTATCCAATCAGGACGGATATATAGGTGGACATTATATGTGATATGGATTGGCTTTGACATGGCAAACGTAGAGATGAGATCAAGAAGATGAAGATATTGAAGGAGGTGGTGGGGATTGTATATGTGACGGGGTGTCATTTGGCTCCAGGTTAAAATATCTGGTCACGTCATCCATCATCATTTCCGGTTCAATTTTCATCCTCATATATATTGCCAGAGCAAGAGAAGTAAGCAGTCGCCGGATTCACTACTTGCTTTAATGAATTGCTTTCATCGTCGAAAATGTGCTTTGTTCTTTATTAATAATAACCATGTACGCATCAAAGCACAACAAACAAGAAGTTGATTAGATATTCCGGTGGAGAGTTTGAAATATTGCTTTCCGTTCACTCAGACACTTTTGCTAATGAAAATACGGGATGACATTGAAAGAATTATATTATTTGATGCTTGCCTATTTTGTGCATTTGTCGAAATGTAAACGCATCAAACCTTTCACAGGAAACCTTTCTCCTTGATTAATTACAAATAAAAACAAAAGTTCCTATCGAATAGAATGGGTCGGCATGCTATTAAATTCATTCCATTTCACTTAAGTCATGTCTGAATAGGTAATATGTAAAAGTTTTCATCAAGTTGTTGATGATACATTTCAGAAAGTGTGTATCAATGAACGGAGAAAGTATCAAAATGCGACAAGAGTGACATTCTGTGTGCGGTTGAGTTATGCAAATGTGTTTCTAGCTGCTTTCAATTTCAACGGAGTATTCGTTTGAGTTTGAAAGGGTGATTTTAGGACGGCAGAGGAGCGTCTTCCACTTATCCACTTACATTGAAAATCACTGTGGAGAGACTAAAGCAGTTATAAATGTATAACCAGAGGCACGTACAGCTCTACGGAAGGCACACAGTCATCAATCCAATTAGCCAATACCCTTAACCGATGACTTAACAGGTTTAGCTGAGGTATATGTTTATCATTATATTCGTTTTGTAATAAGATATACCTTACACAATGCTTGATGTAAATTGAACCAGGAAAATAACACATACATAGACGGGACGGGGCCATTCCGAACTTTTTCTATGTAGTAGAAATGGATGTAAAAGTTTAATTTATTTATCATTACAAAAAATCCATTCTCTTACTAATTCATATCAACAACATATTATTTTGTAAAACTCACTTACTATAAACCCCTCCTCTAACTTTTGATTAATTAATCGAGATTCCCCGAAACCCTTTGTATTCTATTTTCACACATCTCTTGCTCATTCCATTAGATGAATTCAAAAGTTATTTAATTTATATAATGTAAAGTTTTCTCCATGTACGTCCCAAATCATTATGATCATGTATTAAGTGCTACTGGTTTCTGCATGTATTTTAGACTTCACTAATTTTAAAATGTATTTTGTTGTATGTTTCGGAATTACCTCTCATATCATAAGGCCTCTGGCAAAAAAAATGAACACAAATTGTCATCATCTACTCTCCTTTTCAATCATTTATTATCATTTGTGATGTTGGCCTCTATAAATATTTGGTTTGCGTGCTGTTGTAAGAATGGCAGATGCAAAGGTTATGTAGGTAAATACGCAATCATCCTTCTCTTCACATTTTAGTGTGTGGGTAGTCATTGTACGTGACAGATAAGACCAATATTACGTAATCTGAAAGGACACAAACAGCGAACGTGCCTTTTATTCATTCACTCTGCTTCCCTTTTAGATTTTAGCACACAAGTCTGGTTTTATTAGCAACCCGACCGATTTCAGTACCAAAAATAATACTTTTACCTCTCTCTCTCTCTCTCTCTCTCTACTAATGTGAGTACACACAAATCGTTCCAAATTTCGAGATCATTTCCTCTTGGGGCAGTATAACTTGAGTTTGTTTGCGTGTACTTAAGATTGAATGAGTAAAGTCGTATTTGCATAATATTTTGCCTACACTCCACACACGAGTAGCAAGAGAAATCATGGTGGCGCACAAGAGAAATTTTGTATTGGAGCAGAGTCGTCATTATGGTTAAAGAAAAGATGAGTTAATTAGCAATTAGTCACGTTTCCCTCCACGTCCCTTCATCATTTTCTCTCTTGTTGGACACAAGCGAAATGAAAAGAACTTGTTTTCTCGAGCATGTCGGTTTATTCATTCAAAATCATACTTAACTTGAGAGAGAGAAAAGCGCTTTTTCTTACTACTTGTGTGTGTGTGTGGGTTTAGCATGAGAGAAAATTTGCAAAATCCTTAATTCTCATCCCGCATTCGACAAAAAAAATAAAATAAAATCTGTGAGTCGCACACGGAGAGCAGCAGCGTAAAATTACGGTTTTCGTTTTGTTATCGCCACACAGCGCTCCTCATTTATTTGCAGAACAACATTTTGAAAAAGAAAAAGAAGAAGAGTTGAGAACCCTTCCTTTTTCACCCAACAACCGTAAATCTTTTTTCATTTCCATTTTCCTCATCTTCTTCTTGTTCATCATGCCGTCCTCGTGTGTGTGTGCGGTATGGTGGCTTTGGTTGACTGGACTGACCTACATACTCCACAACTAAAGTAAGCAAAATGCCTAAAAAGCTCTTCCGAAAATGTTCGCTAAGCTTTTGCCTAAATCATCATCAGAGAGAGAAAAGTAGTGGAAAAGCAGGGAGCAGTCAGCTTTCTCTCTTCCTGTTTCCCTCCATCTTAAAATTAGCACGCATGCCTGCATTCGCATATTTTTTGTGGCTCCAAAAATACCTAAAAAAAACCTGTATAAAGGTTTTTCCACCATTTGGAAACATTTTTTTAGGGAAAAAGTCAAAACGATGTGAAAAGATAAAGTCATAAGACTAAACGCACCGAAATGGGCTAAAAAGCGTTCAACCTCCCTGTTTGCTTGTGTAGTAATGATGATGATGAATGTAATGCTTTAAATCTCTCCGTTTAAATATTTTTTGCTGGTAGTACGTACGTGTACGTGTTCTCTGCTAAAAGAAAATCCGCGCGCTTTCAAACTGTAAAGGACAGGATTAATTGAATTAATTATGCATGAATATAAATGACTCAATTTCTCTCATGAATTCGACAGCATGCCCGCCCGCGTATGGGAGAAAGTGGAAGAAAAAAGATAAACGTGCTGGTAGGTTGAATGGCGCATAAATCTTTTTATCTTTAGTGTTTAGCTTTACAGAGAGAGAGAGAGAAAAGGCAGAACATGAAAGGGAGAGAGTTTGAACAGAAGGGCTATTATGGTTGAAAGAGAGGACAATAATAAAAGTGAAAGTACAAAGGGTCTACTTCTACTTTCTCCTACTTTCACCCGCTTACGTTATTTTACACTCGCATCATGTAACTAGGAAAAGAATACTTTCTCCAGACCTGCTGAAAATTATGCCTTGTTGGTGGTCTGGGTTATGCTATGTCGCTAAATCAGTAGTATATTTTATCCACACGAGCCACATAAGCACTCCATAAAGAAACGGAAAAGAAGAGAATATGTTCTCAATGTTCCATTGTTATATTTATATATATAGCATGTTTCATTTATATCAGTTTTGTGGTTTTGGAATTTAAGTTTACTCTGTGATAGCGATAGCTACTGTGTAAATCCATTCTGCTAATCTAAATTACAGTCTCGTGTCAGGAGTTGCCATTTCACCAACTACCAACTATTCAGCACAGCTAAAATAGCTAACTAGACCGTGTCACTGTTTAATGACCACTTTGGTCTACCGACTTTTCTGAATTGGCAAAGTGGTACTTTTGTTTCCGTTTTCGATTGTTTGTTGTTGTTTTTTAGGCTTTCTGTGAATCATCAATGCAGAAAAGGCTTAGAATGCTCAGAAATTAGCTCATTTTAGTTTAATGTTGGTATTTGTCACTCGGGAAATATTATAGCTGTATCGAGTAGCCCAAAAAAGCATGTCATACATATTCTACAACATCAACACTACGCCACACCAGTCATTACACATTAACGGAAAGCCGGCTTCAGTTTTTGACGATGTACACTGCACACATTGTAATTATGTAACCTTTTCATTTAAAAAAAGATACTGCTACATTTTTATGTTGGTTGGGGACATAATTATTTTTTAAACTTGGCTTACTGCGCCGTAGAAAGCGGGCATGTTTTATTGTTTACTTTTTCCAAGGAATTCATGTACGATGCTTGAAGGAGAACTGTAAAAAAACGTTCAACTTTCCTTATTTTTCTCCATCTTATTGAAGACAAGAAAATTATTATACAAAAAAGAGACAAGAATGTTTGGCATGCTAAAAGGAACATATTTTTTTTGACGACACACACAACACCAAAGAGAGAAAACACCACAGTAGTCACTTATTCACTTGTGTGGTAAAACGGTAAACATTGCGTAAACACATAAAATTTAGATTTGGTTTTTATCGGTCCGTGAATACTATACAGTATGAACGCCAAGAAAAGATGGGGGACACAGACGACATTTTTAAAGAGCAGTGAAAATAGCGAGCAACAGAGTAACAAAAAAAATAAAGCGGTTGACATTTTTCTTCTGTCCGGCTCGCCTTCCTGTTCTTGTTTTATAGAGTCTTTCGAATGACTCTAATGTGCTGCGTGCGTGTGTGGTGCCATGCAAAAGGTTATATTGCCTGGGAGAGTGGAAGAGGATGATGCCCTGTGCCAGGACCACACCTCGACTTCTACTCCTTTTGGAATACGTCTCCATATTTTGGAACATGTGAATATCATAGAGAGACTTAAATTTTAACAGCTTTCATTTGGTAAAAAAATATAAAATATGACGAGCAGTAAAATAATTCAAGTACTTTCATTTTACAAGCCGGAAGGTCAACAAAAAAATCTTTTTATAACAGTTTTGGCTTTATGTTCCCATTTTTTTAGTATGAAAAGACGCATGACGAAAAATACGCTTGAAAATAGGGATGATTCGAACGATTCTACCGGGAAGTGTATATGGTACGATGACCATCTCTTCGCATGGACCAGTAATTTGTTTGAAATTGTTAGATCGGCAGGAGTAAATAGTTGAAATTACGCCGAAAATTTCATTTAAAAACTTTCTCTGCTCTTTCTCTTCTACTTCGATCAAATTCCTTGTTAACTTTGAGAGTATTTTTTTTGTAAATGCTATGCGTAGAGAACTTATTACTGTTTTTTGTTGTTAAAAAAGTATGTCTATATTATATCGATTTACTTTCTCCTGTACAGGATGAAACGTTGTACACAGCACTGAGCACGCATATCGTTTCCAATTTACATTCTTTTCCAACCGCGCCAATACAGAGCTTTTTCTGCACTTGCATGTCTTCATATATCCAGTTCAGCTCTAAACACTTTTCGCAAACACCCATATTTCTTTTTTTTCCCCACTTGTCATCATTTGCGTACACTTTTTTTTCTCATTTCTTATCATTTTGAGAGCGAAAAAAAAAGTTGTAACTAGAGAAGTAGAAAGAGAGAATGAGTTTCAGCCAACTATTTAACAAGGCAACGGTTCCATTATAAGCACTTCATCATCGCTCTACCACACACACACAAGTTCCAGTTTCCTTCATATTTGCTTCTTTTGTTCTATTTCCCTCTACCTTTCTCCGGTTCCATTAACTTTCCCTCTGGAAGTGGCTCTTTCCAGTGGAAAGTGGTACCCAAAAAATATACGTGAATAGATGCATGCATGTACCTTTTGCCAATTCCTTCCACGCTTCCTCAAAAGCATATGCTGCTCTGAAAAAGCACATGCCAGACATCCCACACACACACACACAGCACACCGCATTGAGAAAAAGCGAAACAATCGTTGAACAAGAAGAAAGGATGATAGATGTTCTTTTTCTCTTTGCCATTTTCTTTTTGCATGCCATAATAAGTCTAAAGTACAAACGGAGAGTCGACTTATGTGTTCTATATATGGCCTAATAAAATGTAAAACTTTGCACATACCGTATTTCTTCCAATACTAGCTCCGGCTCATAAAACCAGCTTGACCATCTTTTCCATGCAAAAGACCCCAGCTTCTATTAAATACCGAACACGAATAGAGGTTCGGCATCTGTTGGAAGAAATACGGTATACTTAAGATCATACATACATCATAGGTCATATTACAATACCGACTAATAATTTGCCTCATATTTTTCGTTTCTTTTGAATGTTAGTGAATAATGAACTTAATAATTATACTATATAATAATAATTCGTAATGGTCCATGCTTATTAAATAATACAATTTTGCAGTTGGAGTATATAGATATATATTATGTGACTCAATTCTTTTATGGCTTCCGGAAACTTCTTAATTTTTCGTTTTCGTCATGCGAAAAAACTTGCCAACCGATGTAGCAAGTATATACATACGTTATGTGGTATTAAGATAACATATCGTAAATTTGAATTCATAATACGCCCACAGCTTACATTATTTTATATTCTAAAAAGAACGTGACTTATCTGAGTGCACATGTATTACGGACCGTGGTTGCGATGTTGCACTCAGCCCCTTGTCCTTTCTCTGAATGAGATGTACAATATATTTTTTGAAGATTGATAAAATATAAAATAGATCTTTACTTCCTAAAGTCAGCTACTGAAAATGAACGAGAATCTATTGCTATAACGTCCAGAGTGCACTCATCCAGAGTTTGATGATCCCATCATTAGAATACATGAACTTATCCAGATACCGTTTTACACAATATACAACTCAAGTGGGGAGATGGGCAGTTTTCCGTTTTGGTTCAGATAATGCAAAATACAGAGATTGATCCAGCAGCATATATTTATTTTATGTAAAGTAATGTAAGAACGCCTACCTACTCCCCACCTTTCAAATCAGTATGCATGTAGGTATTTTCCAAAAAGGTATGCATAACCATCATGAAGGTTTTTTATGTTCATTTACGACGATACTGCTGCGACACAGCCATCATAACCATTCTTACGCAAGCTTGCGTATATATAGCGATAATAAAGATAACACCACCGTACAGAAAGTATGGCCGGAGAAAGTAGACTCCTACACACATGTCTCTTTTGATGTTAGTCCCTTCGTTCCTGTACACTTTTGAAAAAAGGGAAAAAAACATGATCGTCATGAAGGATTTTTTTATGGTGTTAAACGAAGGATAAAGTTCATTTTCATTTTATGTGTAGGTAGTAGGTAGCATAGGTACAGGTTCCCCTCTCTCTTCCAATATCACCACACGACCGTTTTTATAGGTACGCAAAAAGGTTCCAAATGTTTATATAATCACCAGTTCAAAGTGCGGTGGACTGGAAATTATACTTGCACGACCTATTCACAAACACACACACAAAATGAGAAGCAAATAGGATAAGAAGACGTAAAAAAGGAAAATCTTTTTTTTTTCAAATGTATGTCAATATAATAGCACGACTATATATGAACTACATACACTACCACCATCACCATTCATAAAAAAACATTCTTGGAAAAAAAAAATTTGTGCAAGTCTCTCCAACTCTTTTGCTGCTGCTGCTGCTATATACATGTGTGTGTGATGGTAGTGTGTATTTAAGCATGTTAGAAAAGGGAGAAAGTGGTCGTTAGGTTTAATGACTGTGACGCTAACGATCGTGATCATCATGCAGACCAGACTAGATCCGATTTTGTAACATGTCAGCTTGAAATGGAGGAGAGAAGCACTTTTTAATGCATAAACCGTATTGTAGCAAGTAAAGCACAGAACGAAATAATGTTTATAGTTTTTGTAGTTGGGTAAGCGTACAGACTTGTTATTATTGAGGAGATGAAATAAAATGCGTAAAAGTAATATCACCTATATGTATGAACGTTGTTTTATCAGTAAAAAGCACATCGATATAATAATATCTAATGACTAGAATGCACACTTTTGTTGTTACGACTTATGTTTAAGCTGCATTACGAGTTTTCCACCAACCATGTACCCGCATCGTAGGCAAATTCATGAAAGCAAAAAGAGAAAGCACTTGACTAAATTCTTGCTCACAGACATTATGGTTAGGTTAGCATGTTAAATAGGATAAATATTTGAGCGCAATGTCTATGGAATATATTTTGTTTCGTGTACATCAATTGAAATTTTTTAAGTCGGAAATCCAGTCCAGTTGTCTGACGGAAATTTCACATTATATTTTCAGTCTATATATAAAAGTTACGAATCGAGTGGTGTATTAAAAAGATTATGTATTTCATGGAGACTTCCAAGTAATTTGAAAACCACTGATTTGCTAAAAATCTCATTATTTCAATACGTGTTGAGAATTTTGTGCTCATTGGTGGTGTCTCCCAGAATATTTAACCCATCTAGCTAGAGTGGCACGCTCCAAAACCTTAATTTTTCTATTTCGACACATCCATTCCAAGAGGAAAGGCTAGAAGAGAAAAAAGGTTAACAGAATATTCACTTGTCGCCCTCGTTCAAGTGAAAGAGAGGAAAAATGCAAATTCCAGCGTAAAGAGGTTGATTTTTTATTCAGCTCCCCGTTTTCTTCTTGTTTTCACTAAAATATTCGAACGGATGAAACAGACTGAGGAAATGGAAAGTTATTGCCATTATTGCAACGTTTCACATCTTTACGTTCTTTTACATGCGCTGCTACTTATATAACCTTTTATATTATATCTACCGGTTAAATGAGACTGAAGCAAGATGAGGAAATGGAAAATTGTGAACGAATTTCGGTAACTTAAAATAAGCTGTCAGAATGCCATCCTCACTCTGCGAACGGGAACTTGGATGATGGAGCGCACATTTTCACATGAACCGAGAAAACTTTGTTGACGCTGAGACCAGAGAACAGTAACCTGACTTAAAATACTCACCATACTCAGGAAACGTTTGTTTTAATTTTAAACTGAGAATTTGAGCATCCCGATTCTCCAGCAAATAGTATTCCATTTCATACATCGTAAATACATAGATCCAATTTCAATGCTAGAAGGCCAAATAAACGAAGACGATATCCGTTTCAAGTGAATTTGGATTTTGCTAAAAATGTGAAAAGAAATAAAATATTATAAACTATAAGCGAATTCTCTACGATGCCTTGGTATCGTTGAGTCGTAAAAAAATGAGCAAATTCTTTGAAGTGGAGATTGAAAGACCAAGACGCGCGAGTATTTTGAGCAGGTGAATCACTCCAAGGCTCAATAACAAGTCAGTCAACTGAAAATTGTGTTCCTCTCTGAATTCCATCCAACTAACACTCTACTAGATCAAGTTCAATGCTCCATCCATCACAGAACAGAATAGTGTAGGGTGCTCTTTTCTCTGTGTAGAGGGGAAAAATCACGTTTCATTCTTTCCTCTAACAAAACTAGATTGATTAATCCCTCCTCTTTCCCTACTCGGCCTGTCCTTCAATCATCCAATTTCCAGTGATCAATAGATAAGACTGGAAACAAGGAAAGTCAATAAAAGGCTGCAAAACTTGGCGCTGTTTGTAGTACCATGACAGGTTTACATACTTTACGGCACCGCACCGCAAGGCATATCTACATATGTGGAAGGTTTGCTTTTATAGTTTTCTGACTTGAAATTTGTGATGGACAGGAAACAGCTCTCAGAGAGAATGGAGAGAAACTTAACTACAAAAACTAATGCAAGTACAAGTTAAATTGAGAAGATGGATATGGAAATTCGACAGATATATAGCCAGAATGCGTGATCGTGGCTTTTACTGCATCCGTGCTTTGGACTGGTTGATTAATGACTTGAGAACTTGGGAGTTTGTGGTTGGTAGACAGAGAAGCAGAGTGAAAATTCTCTCATTGGTTTAAATTACATTTCAGTTCAACCGGAAGAGAACAGTACTACTGTTAGTTTGAGATTTTGCGAAATCATAATACAATATGCATACAATATTGTTAAATATTTTGGTTGATGCATTTTTCATTAATAAAATAACAAACTGTGAATAAAATATGGTATTCAAACTAATGAAGTTATGACAGCAGTTAGTGAAGGTATAGTTGAGCACAACAAGCAGCAATATGGCAAAGTAAACCATGAAAGCTTCTATGCAGTTAGTTCAAAACAAACAACATCACCAGTGTGTGTTCCGTGTATGTAACTGTTGATGCTATACACAACAAACGGGAGAAAGTTTACATGAGAAAGTACTTAATGATCATTATAGCTTAAAACCACCATATAGCAAACCCACATCTCTCGTTATAAACATATTTTATATTCCCAGAAACACTTGAACAATATTACTTTCCCTTCCTCTCAATATTTATTACGGTTTCCTGTGTACTTTCCACCCTTATTGTAATGCGCACTTATTTGTGATGACCTATATATTAACTTTGTGTGTGTGTGTGTGTATGTGTAACCTTTTGAACGACTCCCGGGATTTTACGCAGCCTTCAGCTTACGATATTCTGCTGTTGCTCGTGAATTTTAATGAAAATACTCAAGTCTACTTCTAGAACGCTTGTGGATGCTCTGAGTTGGTGCATAAAGCGTATATATTATTATGGCTATCCCTTTCTTGAATGGACGGGACGAGAGCGGCGGAGGAGGAAACGGTTGTGGAACCTTTCATTGCAATTTGCATTGCACATCATGACATCATCATGGAATATAGCTTCTCTCACTTCCACTTGCTTTTACACTACAGTGCAATGCGACATAAGCACGCGAACCAGAAGCTGATGAAAGCATCATGATCGCTCTGATGAAAATGTGTACAAAGGATGAAGTAGTTGTTCAGCTAAATTACTTGCCCTTTATTATGAAGGCTAGGATGACGATCATGATCATGCTGATGGTATGGTGGTGGCAATTCATGATGATGCTGATGATGATGATAAAAGGAGTGAAGAGAGAGGGCAGAATAATAAATAGAAAAGTGTCTCTTGGAAGATGACTGGAATGAATCATTTTGTTGGGTGTAAAGGAAAAAGAAGGAGCAGCGTTTATACATACATCTTATAAAGCCGCGGCGGCGATGGTGATGATGATGCTGGTGGCATCTTATTGTTCTCTTTTTCTTTTGTATTACTTTCTCAGCTCTAATATGGGTGTACTGGCGATGGTGATGGTGAATCTCTGTCTATTACTTATTCACAAGTGCAATAACGGCACACACCAGCATATAATACTGGCGTTAGAAGACGGAACACAAAAAGCACTAGACCACGCTTTTTCATCTGCCATTATTTCTCTTCCACGCGGACATCACCGCATATATATACGCAAGCCAGGAGAAAGAAAGTAGAGTGGTGTGGCAGCAGGAGCAGGAGCGATGAAAATTATTGCGAAAGTATTATGGAACGCTAAAATGGATGGAGAAACGAAAAAAAAGTGGAATGGCAGTAGTAGTAGTAGTGGCAATAGCGACTATATAGTTTCTACTCCAACAGCTTTAGCAATTCCTCTTTTCATTCTCATTGTCGTCGAGTCGTAGTCATTGTCATCATCACCCCATCGCCCTCATCATCATATCATGGGCCATGGGATTTTACTTAAGACAAAAGTAAACGTGAAGAAAAGGAAAGATTTTTTTTTTCGCTCTCAGAGGACATTATATTATGCTTTGTTGTACTTAATCTATACACACTCGTTTGAGTCTAGAAGTTCACGCGAAAGCGAAGAAGGCTGTATAGTATGTTATATGAGTACCGTACTTGCGGAATTTATAGCCTCTCTCAACCTTTCAAAGTGTTCCGCGTGAAAATATTTTTGAACTAGAAATTATAAGCGGGCTATAAATTCGTGAAATACGGAATATATGCATGCGAGAGGCACAAGTACGCATCTTATATACGAGCTTGCTTGGTTGGTACTTAACCCATTTTCCGGTTTCGTCGCAGTTTATTTTTTCTCCCTTATTATGAAAAATATGGAGGTACTATAACTTACATTGCACATACGATTTGTACATGCACGCATGATAATGATGACAAAGCGTGGAACAGGAGGAGCTGATTGCTATTAAGAAGATTTGTGTATGTACTCTACTTTCTCCGCAACTCTCTCTCGTTCCTCTTTTTTCTTGTACGCTCGGGTATATTTTTTTCAAGTTGAAAATTTATTTTCCATTAGAAACGTGTAAGTTGTTGTTGTTGAGCGGGTGAAATGTAAAAAGTGAGTGTGAGATGTTGAGAGAGAGAGAGATGAATGGCATGTAATTGGAATACACGGGCAACAATCAGGAATGGAAAAAGGATTGCATGTGATCATGTTGACAGCGTCGGCTCCCGTGTCTAGATGAAAAAGTTTCCAGACACACAAGTTTTGCATTACACAACGGCTTAAGATAACTATATATATTATTAACAAAAATTGTCTGCACACGCTTTGAAAAAATAATGAATATTTTCCAATACGTCAGTAGTGCATGCAAAAAAGATGAAAGATTATTTTTTTGTATCTGGATTCTTGAGAAAAAAGTGGGAAGATTTTATCAATTGCCTCATCTACTCTGCTTGAGTAAATTGAAGGTGTAAAAATGTTTACATAAGTTCATCTTGCTGAGATATTACGAATTAATTTAATAATAATAAAGTAATGAAAAGGATTTTTGAAATATGTGTAGACATGCATGTATTAAAACTATTTTTGCACTTTTCCTGACACCGTTCTTCTCACCTTCTGTTATCGTTGCTCTACCTTAATCCTCCAGCCTACATACACGAAAGGAAAGCGGAAAAAAAACTTCATTTTTTTTAAATTTTTAACGAAATGAATGAAAATAATGAAGATATATGCATAATACACCAATGTATAGCATGCCAGAAAAGATAGGAAAAGGATTGCTCTTTTTTTGTAACCAACTCACACGACATCATCCAAACCAGTTCACGCAAACTTACAGCAATTCGAGCCAGGAGAGGATTTTCTTTTGCTCAGAACCAACTCAACTGAAAATAACTAAACAGGCAGAGAGGGGGAGAGACATAGACGTGTACTTGTGACGTGTTAATTATAGAATACAACACAGTAGTTTACCTCACCCTCTAACAGTTCGTTAAGTTGTTTCGTGCTCTTCTTTTTGTGACGACGACGACCTCCTTCTTCTCTTCCTACACATTTTTTTCTAGAGTTTCGACGCAAAAGTAAAGAGTATGAAATGGAAAGTGTATTTTATTTTATACATATTCTTGTATTTGAGCGTGTGAAGTGTGAGCGGGCATTAATATGCATTTCATTGTCACAAACTCCTCTTCCTTCCTTCCTGCTTTACTTTCTCTCTCTCTCTCCTGTCTATTTGAATTTGGGGTATCCAGGAAATGAACCTGTCTGCTGCTGGCTTGGCTTTGGCTTGATCCTTCTTTTCTCTTGTCTGTATATAAGCAGCCCCAAGTCTATATATGCATCCTGAGAGAGCCTATTTTGCATACAAGTGACATTTTCACTCGTTTTTAGTGACAATATATCAGCCAGTTCTTGTTTGCCAGCTCGCATTGATTCAGATTGGTTCCTGACTCGCTTCGCGTCGTAAACTTTTCCTTCACCGTGCGTCGCGAATCTATGAATATGATAGCATGTTTACTTTACTTTCAAACAATATCTTCAGAATGAACACATAGGTATATACACTTACCTTCACGTTTTACCTTTTGCCCGGAAACTGTTGTGCTGACTGACTCGACCTTGTTGTTTACTCAGTATCGGTAACTAACTGTGTGAAGACATTTCTACAGCGCGCACCCAGTCCAATTTATGTGTATGGATGGAACAAGATATAAATATATCTGAAGCTAGTCCCATTTTGTTTTCCAAATTCGTATGCATAAATGTAAATTCATTCAGCCTGTCTGGCAAACATGCCATGTGCAATCTATCTAAATAAAGAAGTGGAAAGGGTTGACTGGTTTTTGGCTGTATATTTTCAACTATAAATTTACCATGTTCCATGTCACTCAAATATAGTTGGTCACTAAAAATGAATCCATGCGAAAAAAGTCCAAAGAAATTCAAACAAAAATGGAGATACTTTTGACGCCCCTATTTACAGTGCAACTGAAGACGCCTAATGATGAAACGAGCTATCAAGCAACTACATATGAAACTTTAAATTATTTCGTGTGTTGTAGTAAAAGTACTAAAAATTTCCTGAATGGTTCATTTAATAAAAAAATAAATAATGCATTATACGAGCGCAAAGTGCCACTTTCTCTTTTTGCACAAAAAGCATAGTATACTAAACCAACCATAATGCCATAATGATACACACCATACACAAAAAGCACTCCAGTTTTTATAATGAAGAGTTTGTAAAAAGACTTTTGATTCTTATCATTTGTACGTTACAATTGTTTCCTTTTGCTTCCCATGTTTTCTCTCTCTGGATGGCTGTATATGTACTACGCGAGCAGAGCTCTCATCAAGATGACGACGAGAGAGAGAGAAAGAGTGGCGAAAAGATATTCGGATTAGTGATGAGACTGTTGAGAGAAGGAGAGGAACACGGTGTGCATACGGATTATAAGAAAAAGGGGAGAGATGATGACGAGACTTGTTAAAATGTAGGCCAAAAACAACATGGTTTGTGCTTTCACATACTTTTTGCTTGCTTCTCTCCTCTTTTACGGATGCTCCATTAAGATTTTATTTTTTTGGGGAAAAAAGGCAAAAGGAACGGAGAGAAGAGTACAAGGACTTGGCTGAGCAAGAATGTATTACGCATACTAAAATATCAGCAGAATCATCAACATCACGCGGCGTCGCGTGTCCTATTCTCGATGGAATAAAGTGAAAGTGCTTCACATATACACAACACACAAGAGAGATTTCACTTTTGCTTTTTCAGTCTCTGAAAGAGCAATAATCAGTAGGAATAAGTAGAAGGATACATCTAATGTATGTGTGAATTATTTTATTTACATGTGTCGATATATTGCAACGGAATGTACAAGTGCATCGGTACTCGGTTACAGAGAAGATAAAAGTGTGAATCCCAGTTTCCAACACCAGGAAAAGAGGAAATCGGCATATTATCGAGTTTTATATCGAAAGCCATCCGCTCTGCTGAATTCTGAATATTTTGCCGCTATTATTTAGAAAGTAGGTCAGTGAACCAGTTAAATAAACGGTACTGCTGATGAAAAATATTCAGTCCACTACATCATGCTGTGCCGTACATGTAACCCACTTTCTCTTCTTGAATTTAGCTATTTCATCTAAAATACCAACTTCTACACAAGTTATGTAAGAAAGTAGTCACCGTTTTATTATAACACACAATGATTCAATTATACTTTACCGTACAGTTTCATAAATGTATCGAAACAATGAAACAAAAAGTGTCGAAGAATGAAAAGGATAAAAAGTGTTTGTAAATTATTCTGAAAATTGTAGAGTCTGAGAGGACGTTTTTGAAGGAATTGGTCCATATGTTATCACAAATGCATAAATCAACAGAAGCCATTTTACAAATACTGCACATAAAATACTTGTATCTACCTAAGTGTACTATGTACACAGAGAAAAGGAGAGAAACTCTGCGGATTTGACATATAAATTCAGCAAGGCGTATGTGGTTTGTTTGATGAGCGTACCTATATGCACCCATAGTGCAAATATTGATTTACATTTTTTATCCATGTTCTATTTTATTATATCTATTAATATGTATGCATAAATATATGCACTGTACAATATAATCTTATTGATGCTGCTGCTGCTGTTGTTGCCTAATCAAAATCACAGTGTTAGGATTTGATTCACACGTTCTCGTACATGCTTTGCTTTTGTTAGTCAAAAGATGCACGTGCTTTATTCGTTAAAATGGTGAAGAGTGTGAAGTGAATAAAAATACAGACGTATTCGTCCGTATCCAAATACTCAAGTAAAAATATGCTGTTTAATGGTTGCTGCAATATTCCTACAAATTCCAGATATATTTCTTGCAACTGTAAATGTTTTTTTTGTAAAAGATGCTTTAAAGCATTGCACGCTTTTGGTAGCGCAGTAATGCATGCTAAATTTTATTGAATAAAACACGGTTTTCAATTTACAAAGAAAACGTACATGAGATAAAACAAATATTATACACACTTTATATGGATATGCGTCTTAAAATTCTTTTGTGTCGCATGAAAACACTTTTAAGCCATAATTGCTGATTGTTATCGAAATTTCCCCCGTTCAAAACTGTGTCAAACGAGAGCAAAATTCAAATAATGTCCATGTCTTCCCATTTAATGTTAAAGATTGTAAGAGTTGTTTCATAGGTACATAGATTGCAAACAAAGATAAAAAAGAATTTTTATTATCTTGCTTCTTAATTAAAGTCACAATCAGAAAACGATAGAATTGGATATTTGCAAATGGTAGGTACATTTAATTTTCGCCACGCCAAACTCTCCTTCCTATTTACATTATCAATAAAAGATGACAAAAGAGTAATAGAAAGAAAGATTCCTATACAAAAAATTTAATTTATTTCAGAACCACCAAACGAATAACCATTCATCCAACTTGTGCTTTAAGTTGAGAGTCATTCAGTTGGAAGAAAGTGGAAATTGGAAATATATAAATTTGTAAATAATTGTTTTCTTGTTATTTTGAGATGCTCAAAAAACCAATGTTTATATCGGCTTAGGAATTCATTTCTTGTAACGGGGAACCCATAAATAACATAACCAAGTGGTGATCAGTATCGCTAGCACTTGTGAGACCGCCTGCGTATATTGATGTGCGAACATTTCGAACTCGCATTTGCAAAGAATATTTATATACACATGTTATAAAGCAGAAACCGTTTGTATTGGGGAAGATGCATTTTACCTGGAAGGAAAACAGATGGTGATATTGGAAACGAAGAAAATGGCTACATTTTTCCTCTGTCATCATGAAACCCGCTTTTTTGTACGGAATCCGTTACATTTTCGTCTTGTACAGTTGTACGTGTGTGTATTTACAGGAGACTAAAACTGTGTAGACGAAAATTCCATTTTATCTGTCGGAATTTGTGCTACTTCTAGAGTCGCTATAGCTACTGCGTTGACATGATTTCCGCAGAATTTATCGAAACAGGAAATTGCTTCCTTCTTCTGCTCTCAAAGTGCCGATATGTTGCCATCAGCCACCACGCTACCAACCCATCCTACATGCTTCCAGTGAAATATCGAACATCTTTTTATCTTGTTACTTTATTGATTGTAAAAATAACGGGCAAAAAGATAGGCAAAAGTGTGAAAAACCTGGATCGTCTTTAATTTCTGTCCTTGGTTTGATTGAAGGACTTTTCCCATGTTGGAGTTTCAATTAAATCATGCCAGCCAATTTAAAAGCTTTAATAATGTCATGAGAATGATAATTACTGTTCATAACTTGCTTTTTATAAAATAAGTGCATATTATGTCTTCATATGCTATGCTTACGTGGTAGTGTGGTTGGAGTATTGGTGTCTTCAATCATGTTCTCCGTCGCTTGGGTAACTATCTATTCAGTATATTACATAGTCTCTTGACTCTTGACTTTTTAACTCGTTCTATTCTGACTCCTTTCTTTCAGCTTGTTATCTCTTCGATAATATAGAAAAGTGTATTTTATCCGTGTTCATTATACCAAGTAGTATAGTTGGTAGTTTTTTTGCATGCATAATTAATTGTGTCTCTGCTCGTGATGTTGATGATCTGTTCTTGAGAAAAGACACGGAGAAGTAGGAACTAAAATCTCAAGTCGTCGTCGACTCGTTAGTGTTTCACATTTCTCTCAGTGTGGTGGTTATCCTTTCCTGTTTTATCCTGCCTACACTACAAAGTGTGATGGTGAAAGTGGTGGTGGTTGTGGATGGAGTGCATTTTCTGGTACTGCTTCCAGCATATATTCAGACTCTTCCTCTGGCAAAAAACTGTCATATATTTTGGCGTCGAAAAATGTGCTTCATATTGAAGCAGGTTGAGCACAGATATATATTGTGCGCTCTAGTGTTCCCATGTTTGTCACTGTGCATTACGTTCATCTACTTGATATGCACGCTTGATTTGTTCCACATTTGACTTATTTAGTAGCAAGCCGCCAGTTTTCTGGCTGATGATGAGGAAAGTGTCCTTGTCATATCATCAGCACTACCATTCCTACTACTACTACAACCGTATTACATACTGTTGCAGTTTGTAGAGCTGCTCACAAGATACAAGGACGCACAAGTGAAAGAGCAAGCAAAGCATATTTAATGTGGCACCAGTCATAATAATAAGGAAAAAGTGAGCAAGTGTGTGAGCTCTCCAAGATGCTTTCCCTTTTTCCGGCATACTTTCCCCACAAGCATTATTATAAAGCCTGGCAAGTGTGGTATCTCCTTTTTACCGTTCCTTCCAGCATGCTTTTACCTTCAGAGAGATTCCTACCGGAGGAGAAATATGAACCGTTGTAAGGTTGTAATAAAGGCTCGAATATATTTTTTGACAGTGAAACCAATGTAAAAATTCCGGACCGCATGAACAGACTAACAGAAACTTGTCGATAAAGGTCGCTGTAACTCCCGACTACCTTCATAATTGAACGACAGCATAATAAAAAACGTCTCTATATTACACGCCCTCATTGTGTGAGAAAGTTTATGAGCAAAAAGGAAACGGATGTGTGCATTTCAAGTCTATATGTCGTCGTAAATGAATGTATATCTTAATATAATTTTGAATCCAAGGCATATGGTTGTGTTGGCTGGCGTACCTCTGTATTTTTTCATTTTATTACACAATAACTCATCATGCATCGTCATCATATGATTACCAACTGGTATTAAAAAGTAAGCATGCCGTCGACTGAGTGAGAGAGAAAGACATCCGATTTATTATACGGTACATTTAAACAGGCACACTTGTTTCTCCGTGTGACTTTTTTTTGCTTCAGGGATCATGTCGTTCTGAATCTTATCCAGATTACCCACTCTCTCTCTCTCTCTATTTCTATCCTGTTACATGGTAGTATATGTACATAGCAAGTTAAGCTGTGTGCGAGCGTGTAATGGTTTTAGGCCTTTTTTTGGTTGGTTGTGTGTGTGTGGGTTTATGCTGAATTGTTGATAATGATTTGCATGGTTCCATGCTCTCTAGCTGAAAATGGGATGATGATGAAAATGATCATCATTTCCATCATGATTATTATGCGACTACCCCTGCGCTACTTGAGGAGGAGATAAAAGATGAAAGGAGAAAATCCTCCCGCTCAAATAAAGTTCAAAGACACGAACGAAGGAAAAAGTACAGTTATTTTTTTTGCTTTTCTCCTCCGCTCTTTTGATATGGATCATAACTGCGTTGCTGTGCCGCACTCCGCTTTTTAGAACTAGAGAGAGATAAAAAGAAATGGATGTGTTTTTAAACAAGTACAAGAATTTTGCACAAGTACAAAATTGCTGACCTGGGAGACTTTGCAGTCTTACTTTTATATAGCTCATGACTATAACAACTTGTGTGCGTATGTTTCATGTTGATGAACGACAAACGGGACTGGGAATTGCACCATATTTTAAACTACAAACGGAGACTATTTATAAAAATGCAATTTATTTTTGCATTTATTTACTTCCTCGGGAAAAACATGTACTTTGAATAAAAAGGGGAAAAGTGTGAAAAAATAAAGAGGATGGGTAAATTTTTTATTATTAATTAAAAATGGTCGTTTATTCCTCTTTCTCGACTCAAAGCGAGGCACGTGATATGGCTTATTGTTAGATTACTGAGTTACTTTGCTAATAATGGCAGACATTATAAAAGGTCTGGAAATTTTAGTAGGAGGATCGTCCCAACTGAGAATAGAAGTTCATTTAGAATGGTAATATATTATTTTACTTGCCATATTTATTATGCGTACGCATATTGTAACAATGCATAACAAAGCTACTTGAGTAAACATGCTAAAATAATATAATGGATAAAGGAAAGCTACTCTAACTTTTACTCTTATTTCATTTTATTTTCCCATTTATCCATTAAGTTTTGCTATTTCCCTTATTCCTGGATCAAAGACACAAGTTATATCAAATTTCCATCTCAGTAAAGTGTTTAATCACATTTATTACATTCTGTATGCACTTTGTACAACATTGAATGAGTTTTAAATAATGTACTCAGGTAAGTAAGATGGCAAAAGGCACAAACTTCAATTCACTTTCCTTTACTTATTTATTAGCTCGTTCAGCAACTTTCTATATAGAATTATTCATAGAATCTTCTTGGAACATTATATCCTTTCAACTCTGTTGTCATTATGATTATCATCAGGTGAAATTCACGGAAAATCTAAATACATAGGTACATACAAAACAGCGTGTGTACCTAACAAGAACTAAATCTAACAGAACTGCTCACATTATTATCAGATATTCTCTTCCATTTCCAGTTATTTTTCCCTTTTCAAACACGATTCTCCTTATAAAAGAATTATTACCTTACTTTTCATTCAAGAGGAATAATGGAAAAAATAATAAAAATACATGCACGTACAAAAAAGGGAACGTGCTATCATAATCATGTAAATAGGGATTGTAACTGCGAGCTTTTTATTCTTTAGCCCCCTTCCATTCCAGAGTACAATAAATAGGAATCACGAAACCGTACTACCATAACCAACCAACACCTGTCATGATAACGCATACGGAAAGGTGAATTATGGCATTTCATGATGTATTTTATACCTATATGAGCCTGTTGTTTCCTTCAAAGAGAAATATGTTGGATATGTGTTTTCCTGTATACTTTTATAGCCCAGTAGTCAGTCGTGTTTTATATTTTCATCAAATCTGTGTAGATAGATGGATGACACGAAAAAAAGAGTGCGTACATCACAGAAGAGGATGTTTTGTGAGTCCTGCTGACTGACAGTTGTATCGTTTGCGCCCGGTAGTCAAATATATCAGGGAATTCAAATAAGAGAAAGTCGAAACGGTTTTGAATATTTCATACTGCTGCTGGTTTTCTCTCTTTAAAAAGGAAATAATCAAATGTATTGTTTGGTGTAGGGATAAGAACCCACTTGGATTCTGCACACACACACACACCCTACATTGTATACTAACTTATTTCCCTTTTTTATTCTCGTACTGGGAAAAAATGAAGGAAGAAATGAAGAGGATCCAATGGATAAGACAGAAAAAGGGTTGCTTCTTCAGAAATCCCATAACATTTTTCTCGTTTCCATTACCATTATTTCTATTTGTTACCTACTTTATTTCTTGGCTTCTCTAAATGGAAATCTTATATTTTTTCCCCATTGTGGCAAATGTAATTCACCGTACTCGAATACCGAATTCAGGCTTCTTTATTTCTCCAGAATTTAATGGTGATATGCGTGGGAGTAGTAGAGGAGAGTAAAATCAAGTAAAAAAGAGAAAAAGTTTCTAAGCGGATGATAAGATTATTGTTCGCTCTCTCTCTCGTATCACTATACTACACACATCAACAACAACCTGGTATCTTTTTTATTTTGGTCATACAATATTTCATCCAACTTGTGTGAAAAAACTCCCTCGCGTTGGGCAGAAGAGCCATTGTGCCGTGCTATATATATGTTTTGGTGGTTTTTGTTGTAAAGTATCCCTTTTTTCCTGTCTTGTTTTGCCACGATTTTCTATAGGGAACTTTGTAAAAAGATGTATATAAAAAAATCGGCAATACATTATGCGCATATTAAAGTAGCTTTAGGTATTTATTCCATTGCTTTTTTTCCCTACAAAAAAGCAGCCAAGCAAAAGCCACTTCTGCTTATAAGCTCGTGCAGTAACAACGAGTCTGCTTACTTGGAAGATGAGGGATATTTTTTCTTCTTTTGAAAAGGGAAAACCTTTTCTTTTTCAGTGATTTTGAATTTAAATCTAAAGCTGCGCCCACCACGCACAGAGCCACACATTCAGTAAGTATTGAAAGTGTACAGTGGTTATTGGCAGTAGTGGTGGTGGTTATGGTTTTGGGCTTTTACTTTCACCACCACAACAAGTGAGGAAATGATCTTGGGGACTTGTGTGTTGTGCGTTTATATGGATTGAACTTGCACACGTTCATCAGTGGTCGTTGTGCTTGGTCATGCGGTAATGAAATACTGCCCTGGTGCGTTTTCCTGTCTAACGGAACATTACTGTCTGCTCTCTTGTTGTATATTATGGAAGTGGAGCTTGTATTATTTGACCAAAGACTTGAAAATGGAGGAATATACGGCATAAGGAAGGGTGGAAAATATTTACAAAAAAATAGAATGAATGCAGATTTCGAGATACATATAAGCATTTGAATGGGATGCTTGTATGAACGAAAAGATAATATTTGGCTGGAGAGAGAGAGAGAGAGAGAGAGAGAGAGAGAGAGAGGAAGAAAAAAGTGTGAAGTATGCAGCGGAATATAAATACGTCCGATTATTTTATTTTATATTACAAGAGGAGGATTTTGAAACTAGACAGTTGAATAAAGGATTCTACAATCTCCACTACTTGGAAGTCTGGCTGGAATGTACAATGATTATCCGAGGATATTTATAGGTTTTCTCGTAATCATAAGAATTCACAGCATAATATTCAAATATGCATATTAAAAAGATGACAACAGAAGTGAACTGTGTGGTTCCCCTTGATCTCTTCAAGCCATGATACTTCCATTCAGAGGTTCCAACTAAATCAAATAATTTACGTTTGTAGCTTTTGCTGCCTGCCGCTGTGCCCAGTCAACTGACAAGCTTTCAGTTTGTTGTGAGTGAGCTGCGCTGTTTTATGTACTCTGCTGACAAATGTTACACAAAGAAACATGAATATTTTCGACATGTTGGTCCATTTTGGGAGGCTGGGAATTAAAAAGTAATAATTCATTTATGAATTTTGTCTAATACGAGCATATGTTGATCCACTTTCGCGATTTAGTTTCCACTCTACTTGTGTGCTTGTCGCACATTTCAAAATTGCAGGATTTTGATTATTTACTTCATCCATTGGCGCATTCCATATCCTGTTATATAAATTAACACAAACAACTACTAATATAGGTGAAGCGTGCATTATTATCTTTATTTTTAGCAACTTGTATGAATATTCTGTTAGGTGCTCCTCATTTCTCTCTCGAGAATGGGAAAATCCCTTTGTGAAATGACGCATGGGCTTCAAAAATGTAGTGTGGGCTTCTGAAGGCTTAAAGCTGCATTATCCTTTGTTGTTCAATGTAGCGGAGGCGGAGATTGGTGCAACTAGCTACGATGCTTCTCATTTAGCATGACATCCTGAGTCTAAACATGATTTACACTTAACTACACGCCTTAATTTTCAAAATGATTAAAAGCGACCTTGGCACCTTTTCATTTGTCCCAAAACATGGATCCATAACAGATTTAATTTTATCGCAAAAATAGGATTCATGGAAAGTTCTATATGCTTTGTCTACGTATAATTACAGGTAATCATTATTTAGCCTACTCTGTAACAAAATGATCAACATTTTTGTATGAAATCCGAAAGCCGTATATATGTAGATGTATTATATGCCTGCCTACATACATGTTTTTCCTTTACAAATACGCTATCATTATAAATTTCCTCTTTAAAAAATTTAATTAGCTTATTTTGCGAAATCTTTTTCTTCATTTACATTGACAAAGTTCTCGTATAATGTTTGCTGATAATAACAATGTGCTTTACTTTACTTTAAAAAATCAAATTCTCTGGCTCCATTGGCTTCAAAGTCAAATAAGTACGCTGCGCGTGTCCTCTATCCGTTCTTCCTAAATAAGCGCATAATTATAGGCTGTTATATTCTAGCAATGCCGTTCTACCAAAAAAGGAATCTTTCATGGAAAAAAGTTTCCTTAATTGGCAGGAAGAGGAAAAAGGATGAAATGTCAATGTCACAAGCACAATTTTCATTTCATCATCACGCCATACCACTACATGAAAACAGTAAAAAGTAAAAGCGCAGTAGCATGGCTCCTATATAATCATAACTTTTCCTATAATTCTCCTAATACACGAATATTGCAGACATATATACAAGTCATTATGACAAATTTCAGTAAAAAAAAGGCTTCGTTCTGATTTCCTTTTGCAGCCCGTAAAAGTTAAGTTTGTTCTTGACAAGTTTTGGTGACAGTAAAAATCGACTTAACTTTTACCACTTCTTTCTTTCCATTTCTTTGCATTGCGAGGGGAAGTGAAAGTTGCATACCTATTTTATATAAGGAAATGGTTACCACATTCAATTGAAAGATTTTCAGCTTGCAGAGAAGAATAAGGAATGCAGTAAAAAGGAGGCAATAGGATATTTATGAGACCATATGAACTAATGTAACAAAGTTTATTGAAAATGTTGCATATGAATCATGATATTCACCACTCACCAGTGACAATGGTTTCATCTGTTAATGGCAACACCTTTGATAATTTTAATGAAGTATTTTTACCTGTTTCAAAAATTTTACTGTTTGGACACGGGGATTCTGTTTGCGTGTTCCTCTCTGATAACGAATAATTCTGTATATTAGTTAAGTTATTAACTACCGGAAGCATGTAATGCTTGAAAGGTAGTTAATGCGATTAAGTTGTTTGTCTGTGTGTCTGTGTGTCTGTGTGTCTGTGTGTCCGTGTGTCAGTTAACACGATTACTCCTTTCCATGTTGACCGATTCGGTCCAAATTTTGTATGAAGGTACCTTAGGGCAAAAGTAAGTTCGCTATTGATTTTGGGCTTCCAGGCTCTACCCCCAGGGGAATGGTGCGGGGTAACGTCCTCCATACTTGCTTATGGGCAAAAAAAATTATTCGCTTATCTGATAGAGAATTTTAAGCTGATCATTTTTTGTCATCACACCATAGGTCAATTCGACCAACTGTGGCTCGATGACCCTCGGGGTCATGAAAGGGTCAAAATATATTATGTCGGAAATTGATCGAAAAATTAAAGATTAGTGTTTGGGAAGGTGAACTGAGTGTCAAATGTCTCAATTTCACACACAACCCGTTTCCGGTAGTTTTTTAATTCGGGTTTACACCCGTCCTAGTTATCGTGGAAATTCAACTGACGAAAAAGACTGAATTTTATAAAAAAAAGTCAATTATCATTTTCAGGCATGACTGTGAAAAAAACTGATTTAAACCGATTACATTCCAGAAAATAACGAGTGGGAACAGGACTCATTAAAATTATACCATCGGTTACTTACACAGATTTTTTTCCACGAACTCTTCCTTTCTCTATCAGCTAGGTATATTGCCATCATAATTATTAAAACTACTTACTTTTTTCTCTGCTGACGCGGCAGGCGAGAAAAATAAGACCGAAAAGCCGATAATTTCTCTTGGGTACCCTTTTTCGCGCGTCTTATTACTTCTCTTCGATCAAGTATCAAAGTTTTTTACAGGAAATGGAAAAAAGAGGAACGAAAAGTTGGCATTGGTGCAGAGTGCAATGTATCTAGCAAGATGATGGTGATATAATGAAGTTCAGAAATGATGCGTAAACTAGTTTTTTTATTCTTCCGTTCTCGATTCTCTCTGACTTTTGTTACTACTCTTAATATGCTCTACAACAGTCCGTAATATAATATTAGAGAGATGAAAATGGACTGGTATATAAAAAATAAAGTTTATTATAATATTCGTCTCACAGATGAAAGTTCATAACACGTTCCCGGTTTCTCCCGCTTTTCCATTCTTTTCCAATTTCATAGACGACGTTTCTTTCTGCTACCGATTATACTGATGATGATGATTTAACAGAGGAATCACTGGAATCTCCATCGCGTAGGGAGTACTTAACTAGAAGGTAGTATGCTGTTTCGTACACCTTATTACAATTCCGGTCTACAATTTCCATATTTCCATACGTATTATTCCGATTCTTGTTCCATTATTTTCCGAGAAGCATGTTCTTTAGATTCTTTCTACGCTGGTTTTGTTTCCGGTGTCATTATAAAAGAGAAACGTGTACGAACGGATCCGATCCGCCGACACAATAAAGTATAATGCCTACAAAAAATACCAACAAGGTCCAAATGTTCTTAATGTGATGGAGTGTTTACATTTCTGCATGCCTTTCTCTTATTTTGGCAAAGAGTCTAGCAGACGCTGATTGCGTGCAAAAAAAGTAAGCTGCAACCCATGTAATAGGTATTACGTTGGCGTCAACGCTCTATTTATACTTGTCCCTACATTTCTCGCGTGTATTTCGTTACAATCAGCTTCCATTATGAATGTTGAAGAAAGAAATAAAAAGTTTTGTATTAAATAAGATTTGCAAAAAAAAAGTTTTTTGTAGCATGTAGATCAGCAAATAGGAAAATATGGGAAAATAACATGGTCATAAGTAATATCGTGAACATGAGAATGATTGAGTTGATAACTCGAATGGCATGAAAAAATAAGAAATGTGGCGAAATGAGGTGAAAAATATCTGCAAAGTTTTTGCAACAACGAGAAAAGTTTTTTTTAGTCTGACGCGCCATACAATTGTACAAGTAATCATTGCAAAAATAAGCAACTGTTTCGATTACAACACTTTTTGCATTTTCATATTGCAGTATTTACAGAACACGAACCATGACTAAAAGAATGGAAGAAAGATACTGGCACATTGCCTTGGATTATTATCTCTGAATTTCCAACTTTAATTCAGTCTGATGAAATGTTTGCAAAAGTAACTATTATAACTTGTTATAAATACCATACACATCGCGTCAATGAACATGCCACAAGTTTGGATTTAATTTCAGGGGCAATTGGAGAAACCCCAATTTTGCATTAAAATCTTGTCAAAATATATTAATTATTTTGTAACTTCGACATGTTGAGAGCTTAATAATAATTGAATTGCACCAAAATAGCTACATCGTCAGAGATTTTGGTTGAATCTTCTTTACACTTGGTTGGATGCCTTTTTATGGACAGGACAGCTAATGGTAAACCTCTTGAAAATCCTCGCCATATCCTCCTCTATAGAATGAGTGTATAGGCACCTATAAACACGATCCCTGTTTTCCTCGCCACTCTCACGAAACTACTTGAATTGCATCATCCACGCATTTTCGCAGTAGTTTTTGAAGAGGACGAATACTGTCACCATATCACTCCTATTATTACAAACGAGAGAGAAACAGGAGAGAGCCAAAGACGAGTAAACTGACGCTAAAGAGGGAAGCTCTCAAAAACATTAAAAGTCGTAAAACCTCATATTACGCGTTGCTGCTTACTACTTGTACCTATTTCATGTTCAAAGTCCAACAAAACTCTAAATACTAGTGTACTTGTAAGTAATATCATCTCTAGTGAGCAGTAGTGGTGGAAATCGAAAGTACACATCACATAAAAAGGTTTTCAATCCTTTTCGGTTTAGTGTGCGCGTATCAAGTTGAGAGTGTGCATATTAGAGCATATCCCGCGGCCATTTTCTCTAGTAATAATACTGGATTCAATCGTATTTTCTCTCCTCTTCACCATTTCCACTTTCCACCACCACCAACATCAACATCATCCTAAATGTACAGATTTTTCTCCCTACTTTCGAAAATGATTCACTTTTCTCTCTCTTCCTCTTTCTCCCACTGTTTTACTGTTATTTTTAGCTGTTCTCTCTCCACTTGTACCATTATAACTGGTGCAATGGTTTGGTTTCTCAAAGTGAATCTTGATGATATGTGCACACGATGGAAAGTACAAAATCGAAGGGATTCACTTCTGCTACATAATAATAATCTTTAATAAGCTTTTCTCTCTCGCACAACATGGATGCTACTTTTGTCACAATGTTGGTGCAGGTATCAGTATTTCCAGTAATAATATTCATTCTATTTGACTTGTTGTGCATTTATTCATTCCGATTTTCCTTCTCTGTGCATATCTATTGTCAGTCGTTATGAAAATAAATGAAAAGAGAGAAAACAGAAAGAGGAAGTTACACTTTTCTGATGGTGATACCATCATCATGATCAATGATTACCCATAAAAGTTTAAGCTTGACTTATTTCGACTTTGTTTCCTCGTGCACAATTCACACATTAGAAACCAATAAAAGCCAAAATACTTACAACAGCAGCTCGGATTGGATTTTGGAACTGTTCTCATTTTCTCTTTTGCTTTTGTGGTGGATTTGGATTTTCCATTACCAAAAGTCATTTCAACAGAGAAATAAAAACTTGCACATCTACACACACAAACAAGCTTACGCAATGTAATATCGCGGCGATGCTGCTGCTACATTTTCATAATAATAATGGTTTGGGTTTGTTTTTGAGTTCACAAACAAAAAGAGAAGTCGTATACTTATTACATCTTGTTGTTTTTCCAGCATTTATCAAAACAAAGAATACTTTCCCCTGTTTCCAATCATAACTATAATTCATCCCATTTTAAAATGACTACCTAATTGTAAATAAGCTTATAATGCATCGATATATGTTATTGTAACTATTACTTTGTGATTTGTTTGTGTTCGATGGAAGAAGGACCATTTACAGATTTCGATAATGTAATTGGAAAGGGGACAAGGAAGAATGGCAGCATAGAGAGCATGCAATAATTACATTGAGAATAAGCTCACAGAGAGTGTGGAATGTTGATAATCATAAAGAAAGCTGTTTGGTTTGGAAATCACATCAGTAGTAGGTGGTAAGCTGCAGAGTGGCTGGAGAGAACGTGAAAGGAAGCGTGTGACTGTCAACGCTAGTTAACGAGAGTGATAATAAGCCTACCATTTAATACTACTTCTCTCTCTCTCTCTCTCTCTCTCTCTCTCTGCTCATCATCCCAGATTCCGTTGGGTTTGTGACTTCTCAGCACTAACGGTGGAAAGCTAAAAATCAGGAACTCACTTAGCACCATTTGATACATTGCATCTATTAATTAATAACGTGGAACGAAATGTTCACAGGCAATAACAAAAAAATGCTTGTGCATCAGCATTTCTGAAACTGTATGGATAACATCATGGTTTTGAATTGCAATAGCACATAAAACAAACCGGAAAAATACATGCAATTGCTAGAAATATTATGCTAAAAAGTCGAACCGATAACCCAAAGAGATATTCTTTGATCTGTGTACAAATTAATGTAGAACATACTAACAGACAACAGCGGAAGTAAATAAATACTACGCTTATTACACTGAAGCGATCTAGTAACTTTTGTCGCAAACAAACTATATCAATTGAGCTCAAAACGAGTAAACAAGTTTGTTGTAGCAAACAAATCAAAGTAAACTATAGTACATGCTTTTGCAGAAGCTGATTTGGCATTATTTTGATCTAGGTTTCTTGTTGGCTTCCAGAAAATGTTCAAGAGACCGGAAATGACTTTGTAGCTTGTTGTGTACTAAAGAACATCAATTGGGTTTCGTGAACTTCCAAATTGTATTCGACATCAGCTACCCTCTATATACATACCATTTAAATGAAACATAATCCGTAGTAGACATAAAAAGAACTCGTAAATAAATAATAATACAAAAATGATTTTCTGTGGCTGTGTGGTCAATGTTATTTAGCATCATCATCGTCATCACTCTCTGGCATTTGGAAGTTCCTCGGATTCTGATTTCTGATATCAATAATATCAGTCCATACAGCCATCGAATTCCGTTTCCAAAAACACAGAAGCTTGTGCTTCCTTTCAGAAAACTTGGATTGCAACCCCCATGGAGCCAAAAGTTCTCCCGTTTCATTCCATTTTATGAAGCTGTTATTTGTATTATCGCTATTGTTGCTATTGCACTGTTGATATCCTTTCACTTTACCATTTATTGGGAACACGAACACGTGAAAAAAATTGAATACGGTAGAAAAAAAAATGATTTCCGAATTTCTTTGTAATATGGTGGTGGTGTGGTGGTGGTTGCAAAATACCAACAACGTAGCCACTCACTTTTCCTCTGCATCTTCTCTCTCTGTTCATATTTCCACTGATAGAGATGACGATGATGGTAATATGATTTGAGTGGATTCGGATATTACTGTAGTAGCAAGTTGAAGTAACATACCACACACACACATACGACGACGCAAAATTGTTATATACAGAATGGAACATGGTAGTAAATTACATTGTATTTTAGTGGTGATGCGGTAGCGGTATAGCTGTGTCGAATCATCAGTAGTAGCAAAAGTAGTGGTTATAGAATCGGCTTTTTTTGTTTGTACAACAGCTTGTGGGAATGGCCTAGGCTGCTCCATGGATTCTTTCATCATTCTCGGAAAATTGAAAAAAATTGTTGAAGGAGGAACTACTCTATTCTTTTTCTCTCTTTCTGCCTTCATCACATCTCAATACGACACGACACTTGGCAAAAATTTCATATTACGCAATGCAGCGTATAACGTAAAAGGTCCAAAAAACGGGATAAAGGAATAAAAGTACACACACTTATTTGCATGATTGGACTTCTTTGCAAAGGATTATTGTGTTATGAGAACAGGAATTTACAGGGAAAAAATCGTTATTTTTTTCATTGAGACAGATTTTCTGCAAAAGTATTTTTATATAACTATAACTTTTAGGGTAACCTGTGCATTTCATGTGAACATGACGGAAAGAGTAATATTCAAATCTTGAAAAAAAAAAATCCCTTTTTTGCTTCATTGCAAAATGCAATATTATTTTATGATAAAAAATTTAGGTTTATTATTTTGATTTCCTTGTTTCATTCGAATGGACCTAAAGGAAAATTGCAAGTCGCTTTGCTGTAACGGTGTTGTGTTTTTGGTGTTTCTCTGATTTTTTTCCAAGCTCTGTGGAGGTAAAATACTAATGAAATTTTACTGTGAATGGAATGAAATTGCGAATGTGTGGGATGATGGCACTGCAGCACAGTCGGGGTAAAGAGAACGTTTATCAAAATAATGAAATTTTCCACATGGTTAGCTAATTAGAGTAACAAAACTCATTGCTAACGTAAATACTAAAACGTACAAAAAACTACCTATCACTCTGTACAATGCGTCAACCAAGCTACTAGACTAGACAGCAGAGTATTTTGCAATTTGCAAATAATTCATTCCCGTGCATAACAGTCAGTTCACTTCAACTCCCTCATCGTGTTTTCGACGCAAAACCAAGTGTATTTACCAACAACGGAAATTCACCGGAAAGTTTAACCATATTCATTTGAACCAAGTAGAGATGTTATTTTGTGAGAGAGATAGAGAGATATGTACAAACGAATGATAATGCGAAAATTTAAACCAGTGTGTGATGATGACGAACATTTTATAATTAAACGTACGACTACTCTCGCTTTAATTATATTAGAGGAGTACACGCTCAGGTACATAAAATAGACTGGAGTTTGTTACTTTTACAATTCAAGTAATTTAATTTAGTCGAGTGCATGGGGGCTGCTGCAGTACACCGCTGTCTCTATGTACTTCAAATTATTTCCTTCTGACCTGCTTTTGTAATGATGATGCAATGGGAAAGGGAATGCATGTGTTACGTTATTCGTACAGAAGGACGACACATTGGTTTCAGTTTATTCCTCCAAGATTTACACTGAAGACCTAGTTGAGCAGAAGGAAAGTTGTGAATTCTATAAGCACTATAAAAACTGCAGCTTGATATATATACACACGCTTTGTGTTTCAGTCTAATTTTCTGGAGTAGAAATAAAAGGGATAGAAGACAGATACTTGTTATATGTCGGTCGGTTATGTGATCGCGTACTGCATGCCATGCTGCATATTGAAACTACTTTACTCTGGTTTATTTATGAGGAGTGCAGACTAGAGATGAAGAAAACAGTTGATTGTTGGGTACATATGATTCTCTCCTTTCTTTTGTGTATTTTCTCTACTTTCTCTCCACAAAGACGACGAGAATTTGCGTTTGTAGTTTAGTTGTGAATAGCTTGCTTTTATTTTCTTTCATTTTGCTGGGAATAAGTTGATGAAAGGAAAGAGAAAAGAGAGAATTGGTTTAAGTTCACAATGGTTTCCATTTTCAGCCTTTCCCACATTGATAGATGTAGGAAAGTAGGGATGTTAGTATAATAATATGGATTATTCCAAATAAACTTTCTTTTATTATCATGTAATTCAGCTTTATGGTTAAGAATTTGATCGGATTTTAGTATTTGGTTCATGGATGCGAAGAATGTAGCTCAAGGTCGTAATCACCTGCAATGGATATAGTTTTGTACAGCTCACAAGTGAAAATTACAGATGGTGAGCAATAGATGTCAGGAGGGCTTCACGTTAACTTTGTAAAAAAAATAACGGATTTTCTGAGAAAATAAATCTGCTTTTTGATTGGCAGAGACAACCTAGACTTTAATAGTAGTTATTAGACAGGCGGAGAGCAAGTTTTTCTCTGAAAATCAGAGTCTGAATTTTTAACTACCGCGGGTGTCGGAGAATATAGATCTCGTATTTGCTCAATTTATATGAAAATGCTTTTATTAGTTCACATTCCACTCACATTAATGCTTACTGTCAGTCTGAATAAACGCTTGCGCTTCAGCTCAGTTTTATTTATCTTCTGCTCCTTCTGTCAACAAACCGAGAATGGGGAAGCGCTAAAATATATATATTTTTTATTCAATTAGCCTTTATTACAATTAGACCTTTTCAGCTTTCATCCACAGCTTCATATCGAACTAACCATAAACGGTCTGAAATGTGCGTCTCTAGTTCTGTAACAAAGGCTTAGAAACGTGAGGTGTGGCGAGATGGCGAATAGCACATCTTTCACACAACTTTTTTGTATTTTCATCATCATAAATTTATAAGGAATATAATTTGGAGAATAATTATAAAAAACGAGAAATTACATTTTTTTACAAATGACTATGAATTAAATAGAATTATTTTAATTCCAAAGTGGTTGGAGCGATTGTGGCTGTTTGTGTGCGAATGGGTGTGTGTGTGTGTGTGCTCATGACATGACATACATACAATGAGTACGGTAACGGAAATTGCTTTCTCTACTCCTTGGTCCCATATAAGCACACTTTCACTTTCACCGCATGATAAAATTAGTGACTCCAGTAATAAAATAGTGAAAGGCTTTTGTAATGAGTTAGAGAGAATGATGGGATGGGCAATTTGCACCTCGTAAATCAGAGATAAATAGTGACTTATCACTGCACTGTGTGTTCATTGTTCAGCAATGGAAGTTGGAGTGTGGTTGGTTGGTCCTCTATGCAGCAAGTTTTTATCCAGCCTCCTGACAAGAGCATACATATTAGCAAAATTATGTGAACCTTTTAACCATCTTTATATATACATATCTGTGGAGTGCTTAATTCCAAACTAATAAAACCGAATTTTTTTACTCTAGTTTCCAGTGTAAGGAAAAATGTCCACACCACCGCAATCTCTAAACACATTCCATTTTTTCTCATTGTAAAACTTATACTGTGAAACTTCTAGAAAGTCATTTGCCAGGTTAACAATGAATGCTCACTTTTAATTGCAGTCAAGTATGTACATATACACAAATGTAACAAATAATGCGCTCAATGTCTCATAATTGTTGGTTTTCTTTTCCCAAAACTCTAATAAAATTCATTGAATGAATTTTTTCTTTTGAAAAAGTTGTGCATAGAAAATGCCTTAATTAGGTCATTTAACATGAAATTGCAATCACTCCTTTTTTCTGACTACATTTCAAGTAATGTGTCTTATTTTTTCTTGATTATTTTTTCAGATGGGTGGCCTGCGCCGTCTGGACCAATCCGCCGTACGTACCCATTTCTATCCAGAGGGAGGTTGGGGTTGGATCGTTTGTGCCTGTGCTTTTTTAGCCCATGTGACCACTTCAGGGGCTCAACTCTCTGCAGGTGCTCTTCATATCGTGCTCTCAAACAAATTTCAAGACTCATCTGCTCACCGTAAGTAATGCTGAAAGTATTGCATATTTCTATAGTCTAGCAATCAGTGGCCATATTTATTCCACTCATCACAATAAATCATTGTTATAAAAAACCATAATTCCTCTCTACTTTACACATTTTCTAACTAGCTCTCTCCTTGTAAAATGTAAATTAATTTATTCCTCCGCCTTCCCTCTTGATCTACAAGCCTACGCAAACTTTGTATTTCCCTTCATTTAATTAGTACTACTTTTGTGACTATATGCCACTCAAATATATCATATAATATAGGTTTTTATGTATAAATCCATATAATGTTTATTTCTTTATAATTAACTCGAGTTCGTAGCATGCATAGTACCATCGTCATCGTCTAAATAATTGCTGCCTCCTCTCCTCCTACTCCAAGTTAAAAGTAAACAAGGATGAACAAAGTTGGATCCTGTGCGGCAGAACTTAAGGACTTTTAATTTTCAAATAAGAGCTAAAAAGGAGACGTTGTTACGTTTATTTCGCATACCTATTCTCTACTTCCGGGTTAATAAACAACTATACTGTTTACTGCATTTTAAAAGAGTAACGTGCGTGGGTGCCATATCGTGTTTTCACATACACAACTCGTGCAACCGAAAAACTAAAGATAGTTCACAACAAACAGCATTATTCTATATGGTTCTATCATATTCAAAAGTTGGCAGTTTTCTTTGTTTAGAATGAGCACAGAGAAGGAAACATGCCACACATTTTGTTGTCTGCTTTTCACCAAGTTCATTCATCATAAAGAAGTAAATATTATAAATGTATGAATTTCTGAGTTTGTTGTTGCGGAAAATAAATGCCGTTTTTAGTTTATCTAAATTTTCACTTTCTCGAGTCTTCTTCCTGCTATCATGAAGTGCCCCATGCAATTGCTTGTTAGACCGTAGGAGCTGAATTCACCTGTTTCCTTTCACCTCCTGTAAAGATTCCCACAGTCATTGAAAGTACATGCCATACACTTTGCCAGGAAGGAGAAAGTAAACAATACTTTAAAGGGGGAAGAAAAAAGAATGCTCTTAAAAAGTAATGGGCATATCGAAGAGTCGCGATAACAGCACGTTCTGAAAAATACATCCAACATTTATAAGGAAGAGTCGAGAGAACGGAGAAAATCTGACAAAGAATTTTTAGCAACATATTAATATTTAAAGTGTTCACATGTACTAAAACTGCCTCTCATTTTTCTTTCCCTTTCTTCACAGTTAGCATGAATGTTGTAATTTAACTATTAGTCACAACATAAAGAATATTAAGGTGTCTACTAGATTTACATCCAGGAACAAACAACAAAAATTTCCTTGTAAGTTAACTTCATTCTGTTTAGATGATGCATATATAGTAGGATAAAAACGTATATCATTTAGGGTTTTCCCAGGATCCTCATGATGCTTTAATTCTCTTCTTTCCTTAAAATACTTGCTCGTCCTTTCATTATTCCCTTTTTCATTAATACCCTGTGTTTTCCAGTAGCGTGCGCTACAATTTCCTTCTTACCTACAGTTTTTAGGACAGTTGTTGAGTTTCTCATGAATCTCTAGAAAACTAGAGAAGGAAAAAAATAGTTTGTCAGACTGGCCGACTACTGTCAGAAGTCAAATGTAACAGACAACAGGGAATCCTACTATTCAAGTGTACCATGATGACGCGGGAAGTGAAAATATGTGGGAAACTTTATGAGCCTAGGGATGATAATGAGCAATGCAGAGAAAGTATGGATAAGGAACAGGTAGAATTTTTGTAAAATGTTACTTAAAAACTTCTCTCAAGGAGAGGGCAAAGTAGGAAAGGCACGCATTACAATGGAACTGGAGAAAGTTTTATTAGGCACAGAAATTTTTTTTAACTTTGTTAATTTCTTAACTTTTTAAACGCTCTTTTATGTCTGTCCGCCTGGGTGCATGATGTTGGTAAGTTGTCAAACTACAACTGCCTACTACAAAAGATCAAAAAGATGCAATAATTAATCAGGATTGTGATATATATGTACTTACAACAAAGCGCAGTTTCCAACCATTGTATTGTATTTTTTTCAATTTAAGAAAAGAATGTGTGTCTCTGCTTTGCAGTGCAGAATCTGCGCCCACTTAACCTCATTCCAGCATTTTTTGGTCAGCTCGGGTTTTTCCTACTGTGTTCAGGAAAAAAGTGTTTAGCTTGAAGCTACTTTTAAAGTAAAACATGCTTTCGTAAAATATATAACTGATAATAATACAACACTAGGGATGCCAGCTGGCTACGCTCAGCAAATTTATTAATTATCATTCCCAAACATGGAAATCGAAAATCTGTTGAGTTAAACGTATAAATGTCTCAGTGTGCCCTCGATGTCGGTATTTGTTTCCGCAGCTGCATATCTCAGAATAGATACAATGCCCTGCTTCACGCATTTTACACCATCTCAAAATATGACCCATTCCCAGCATATCATTCCTCCCCAGCATATCAAACCTTTTCAGTAAGTCTCCAACTTTTCCCAGCATACGTCCTATGTTTGCAAACTTGAGAATGGGCACCTGCATTTAGAACGGGCACCTGCATTTAGAACGGGCACCTGCATTTAGAACGGGCACCTGCATTTAGAACGGGCACCTGCATTTAGAACGGGCACCTGCATTTAGAACGGGCACCTGCATTTAGAACGGGCACCTGCATTTAAAACGGGCACCTGCATTTAGAACGGGCACCTGCATTTAAAACGGACAACTGCATTTAAAACGGGCACCTGCATTTAGAACGGGCACCTGTATTTAAAACGGACACCTGCATTTAGAACAGGCACCTGCATTTAGAACAGGCACCTGCATTTAGAACAGGCACCTGCATTTAGAACAGGCACCTGCATTTAGAACAGGCACCTGCATTTAGAACGGGCACCTGCATTTAGAACAGGCACCTGCATTTAGAACAGGCACCTGCATTTAGAACAGGCACCTGCATTTAGAACAGGCACCTGCATTTAGAACGGGCACCTGCATTTAGAACGGGCACCTGCATTTAGAACGGGCACCTGCATTTAGAACGGGCACCTGCATTTAAAACGGACAACTGCATTTAAAACGGGCACCTGCATTTAGAACGGGCACCTGCATTTAGAACGGGCACCTGTATTTAAAACGGACACCTGCATTTAGAACAGGCACCTGCATTTAGAACAGGCACCTGCATTTAGAACAGGCACCTGCATTTAGAACAGGCACCTGCATTTAGAACAGGCACCTGCATTTAGAACAGGCACCTGCATTTAGAACGGGCACCTGCATTTAGAACGGGCACCTGCATTTAGAACGGGCACCTGCATTTAGAACGGGCACCTGCATTTAGAACGGGCACCTGCATTTAGAACGGGCACCTGCATTTAGAACGGGCACCTGCATTTAGAACGGGCACCTGTATTTAAAACGGACACCTGCATTTAAAACGGGCACCTGCATTTAGAACAGGCACCTGCATTTAGAACGGGCACCTGCATTTAAAACGGGCACCTGCATTTACAACGGGCACCTGCATTTACAACGGGCACCTGCATTTACAACGGGCACCTGCATTTACAACGGGCACCTGCATTTAGAACAGGCACCTGCATTTAGAACGGGCACCTGCATTTAGAACAGGCACCTGCATTTAGAACGGGCACCTGCATTTAAAACGGGCACCTGCATTTAGAACGGGCACCTGCATTAAGAACAGGCACCTGCATTAAGAACAGGCACCTGCATTGAAATACGCATTGAACTATAGCTATGCTATAGCTCCCAAAATACAGCGACACCTACTGGGTGATTTTGTAACTACTTCAAGCTATTCATTCTTGTAGTTCATATATTTGATACTGGGGGCGTCTCAAAGTGAGGGCGGCTTTCGGAAACGGTGCTTAATATATATGATTTATATAAAAGAAAGTAGCTCCACGTTTCCGTATTTATCATGAGCTCGTGCATGACTTAAAAAGCAAATACTTGTCTTTATCTTAACTCTTGTTCACTTGCTCTCGTGGAATGCGTCTACTAGTTACATTGTACGCTTCACGAAGATGAATCATACTTTTTTAAACCTGCTTTAAACTCCTGTGTCCCTTCATCTTGGAGTCTTACTTTTAGTCTTTTCAAGGTGGTTTGGCGGTCTAGGACGATAGGATTGAGTTGAAGAGAGAAAACCAGGGAGAAAATAGGGTAAAAAGCTTCTTTTTCTCTCTGAAAGACCAACGTGTATGGAAAGATGAAGGAGAGATGCAGAGAGCCCCAAGGGAAAATTCCAGCTTAAACTTTACCGTGTGTAATGGATAAGATCCGTTGCTTCTTTTCTCTGGAATTGAAGAGAGAGAAAAGCATCTCTAAAACTGAAAGTCGTTGTTGGGTGCGCTCTGCGCTGTGCGTTTTATGTGAATTTACAAACGTGAGTGCTTAAAAGTACTTAACATTTTATGCGTGACTTATTCACGTGTAATTCTTATGAAGAAAACGGAACCATTACATTTTTATTCAGCTTTTTCCTCCCGCGTCTCGCTCACAACCATCTAATGTTTTTGCTATTACATGTAAACGCCTTAAAAGGATTTCTGGTAGTGGACCTGCCGTCGAGTCCAGTGCTGTCTAATGTACATAAAAGGACTGTGCTGAATTGCAGAATCATGTAGTACACTAGTAGACTTGGCTATCTTACAGAGAAAGCAAAATGAACGGTGATATGATAAGAATGAATGAAAAAATTGTCCTTGGTGTATTGCCCCCACGTATGTCGCGCGACATGTGGAACACGCTCTCTGCTTTCTCTCTTTACCTCTCTTTTTATCTGTGTCGACCATTTTGCTACTTTGACAAACCAACAGCAAACTAGAGAGATGCTGACTCTAAAATATAAAATCTTTCACATGACCGTTGGGCACAAAGGAGGGCAATAAAAAGGTGAATATAACCTGGACGGAATGAATGGAGCATGCCCGACCGAAAGTTTCCATCCAACTAAACGGAAGTTTCGAGATTAAAATTTTAACTTGGAAAATGGAGATTAGTATTAATGGAATATAATAAATTTATGTCATATTATATAGTCACATGTGATAACGCATCAAACAAACTTGTACCGGAAGAAGGTAAAAGGAAAAAGATTTTTTTCGGTGTCTGATTTGCAGAGAGAGAGAGTAAAATCGTACATTTCCGCTTTGTGTCTTCATAATTTATGCCAATGTGATATCTAATCTAATGAAAATCTTGAAAACGAAATGGAAGCAGGTTGTACACTCTATGCCATTAACTTTTATATGTGGGCGGACTTATATGGGTTACATGATTCAGTATAGTATGCTCAGTTGTTGTCTGATGAAAAGTTGCTTAACTTACAATTTTTCATAGTTCTATAAGTTGAGAAAATGGCAGTTCTCTTCTCGAGAGAAACTTTTCAGTTTTGTATATAAAGCTGGCTGCGGGTTTAATGCATTAAAGTGTTCAAATACTAAAGTGACACATGGCTTATTTAAGACTGACACTCTGTCACTGTTGACATTATTTATTAGTCTTTGAAATATCCACCACCACCTCTTACCAAATTTAGGGCTGAAACCTTAATAAAAACCAAAAAATCATATAAAGTTTTATAGTGACGTTATTTGTTTGAAGTTATAGACTACCCACGAGGTTTACGCAACAACATTGTCCGACGATGATTCCGCTTTGCTTTCGCTACTTTACCAAATAATTCGGTTGCTCGGATTATTACAGATTAGCTCGGTTAACTGTTTTATACTTAACAACTTTTGTACGTTCTTATGATTCTTCATGTTCATTCCTTTCTCTCATCATCAGTGTTAAACTAATCTAGCAAGTTTAGTCGACTTTTACCAGAGGAATCAAAGATGACCTCAATCTGTCATTTTACACTAAATATGACATTCTCATCAACTTTATCACACTAGTGCTTTCATCCTCACATCTCAACGTACAGTCGACTGCACACAACTTTTATATAATTACATCCTACCACACTACTGCTGGTGGAAAGATGGAAGGAAACTAACGTGAAATTGAATTTATGTACACACAAGCCCTTGTAAATGTCACCTAGTTAAGCTTCTTGATGACACTTTTATGTATGCAAGTGTAATGGAATCATCAAGCTTTGAGAATATCATGCATATATCATGTAATATCTTAGAGCAAAGTAGGTATGTCTGTCTTTCCAACATACAATAGTTGTATGTATCACAATGTAACTCCCCAAGAATTTAATTTCGCGAGATTTCCATCTCATATGATCTTATCAAATTCCATAACATTTTGAAAACATTATTCCACCACGTCCAAATATTTTGCAATATTGATGTCTCAAATTACCTCACAACACACAACATATCAGAAATGCTTCCTTTTTTCGCAATCTCTTTGAATATTGCCTTATGCGGAGCGTATGAATGAAACTAATGATTGTGTCATATTAACAGAAATCGATTAAAATAGCTTTTAATTCGTTAATCAACTTGTACGAGTTTTCTTGGCTTTAGCTTTATATACAACATGTCTTTATTTTATTTCATTTATTCCCTTGGTTCAAATTAGCCTAAAAGTTTCTTTAGACTTTAGGTCTCAAAACACATACCTAGTTTATCTTTTACATTAAGTTAGTTAGCCACTGGTGACGCTGGACGCATCAGAAGGCTTCTCGTCCTTCTTATTATGAAATCCCACTTGTTTGAGAGAACTCTTTGGGCGCCTGCCCGACTTTTCCGGCAAATGATGTTGTGACTTGCTTCTGCTGCTTCTCGACTTTTTAATTTTCACCTCTTCCCGTCCATGCGCTGCGTCAGCCTCCGCTTCAAGATTTGCGTGAGCCCTTGCCATCTCGACATCGTCGTGCAGATCTATGAGCTCAGGCAACCAGTAATTAAGCTGGCGAATGGTTTTCAATGCGAGCCGATGAAACCACAGGAGTGCCATGAAGAGAAAGGACTGAAAGAGGGACATCCACTGGATCATCCCAATTAAATAGGTCAACTGGAACTGGAAGCCGGTTTTCCGTATGTTTTCATACTTTTCAAAGCAACCCATCGTGGGATCGTTGATTTTGGCTGTCGCGGACTCTTGTTGTTTAAGCTTGAGTTTCTCATTGGGCGAATTTGTGTACTCTACTTTGTTCCCACAAATTGTTTCGAGAGGATTGAGTGCCTTTTCAGTTATACAGCAACTTTGGGGAACGTCCAGTCCGGTGGTTTTTCTCAGCACTGTCCGATTCTGAGTAAGATCAAAGATGAGCTCGTGAAAAAAGTCATCATTCGGAGTAGCATGGCGGTACACGATGAAGCCTTGCGTACCGTAGCCAAAATTTGTCCAGTCTTTTCTCCCGTAATCCAGATAGCCGTAAATTCCACAGCATTTCTACACACAAGAAATACAGAGTAGTGGTATTTTTTATGTTGCTTCTTTTTTTGAAGATATAGCATATCCGAGAGTGTTGTGAAATTTTGCTTACAAATTTTGCCTGCATGTTGTCCAGAAACGGAGGAATCTCCCCATACAACGTGTAATAAGTTTTACTGAAGGACATCATCGCTTCTGCCGTCAGCGGAACAAAGAATAGTATTGAACCAAGAAAAAAGCAAAATATGCAACCAATAATTCCACCTTGAGTCTGCATAAAGTAATAATAATGAGTACAACATTTCAAAATTATCTCTTCTTATTAATATTCTTTCTTTTTAAACTTCATCAAAATACGTACTAGTCTGTTAATCCACCAAATATCTTGGTTCCTGTAAAACGTTGCTTCCGCCAGAAGTGCGACGTAAATTCCAAAATAGTTGGTGTACAGCAAAAGCCAAAAGCCAATGGCCATGGTGTAGCTGGGAGGCATGTTTCCGAAAATAATGTACGTACAAATGATCCATGAGAGCATACATGTATTCACAAACTGAAATCAGACAAAAAGGGAACCGGAAGTGATCATTGTTCATTTCAAATTGAAAAAGTTAGTGAACAAGAGCAAAAGTTGCACATACTACGACAACGTTGAAGAAACACAAACAGTATCTACAAGTACATAGGGACATTTCCTCCGTTTCTTTGAGTGGACAGATAAAGACGGATGCATAGAAGAACGTGAGAGATAAGATGCTCAGGAAGAAACGCCAGAGGTTGTTTTCCTGGTTCTCATTTTTCTCATTAAATAGTTTCGTTTACAGCAGCGCTGCTCTGCTACTGTCGAATTTTCGGTACGAGATGAAAATCAGTATTCATTCAAGTAAATTTTGTGATGTTCTTTTGAGTATTTAAGCAAAGTTGTAACTTTGTAGAAATGCTTTATTTTATTCCATACCAACATGGTTCCTTGAAAGCAATAAAAAGGGAACCTCAACAATGCTATGTGACCAGCAACATCAACCTCTTTTTATGATTCCTATATACATACTTGGCTTTCAAATGAACATTTGATTACATGGATGTACAACGCATGTATATTTATTTCTATCTAAATTTCGCAACTTGGAGGAAACAACAACAATGTACATATAATTCAAGAGCAAATAATGATATACTTACTTTTACATTTTTGTAATTGAACAAACAAACCATTTGAATACATTGTCTTGAATAAGGTAACAACATGGCCTCCCGTACAGTTTTCATTTTACTAGGTAGAATGTAACAGTAAAATATTTTATTGCTATTATTATTATTCCCTGTGCGGCTGTTGAACATGCTTCTTGGCTTTGTCCGCTCTCATATGTGGTCGCTTTTCTTGTCTCACTTTCACTTCTCCTTTCCCACTGACCGTCATCTCTTATTTGCCGTGACCGTCCTTCCATCTGTCATGTGCCCTATATTTAAAAACTGTGTGCACAAGATCCAGAATCCAGCTGGGATCGTGTCGTTTCGCATGGAGGACTTTGGCATACATCTTACGAGAAAGTTGCTTTTGTTCTTCAATTACAATCTTCTTTACAGTAGCCACCAAAACTATAGGCACCTCCATTTCAATTTCCCAATACAAACGTTATACCCGATTAAGTGAATTTGAATCGAGTATTGACTACTGTGCCCCTTCTTTTTACATATCATGAAATTGTACCATGAAATGGTTGGTCCCAGACCCAGACAGAATGACCCTTGTGGACCCAGGTGTCTTGTACGTGTGAAGTGTGCTCGTCCACCTCACTTGCTCTTCAACCAACCCACTACTATTCCATAAGAGCTTTTCGCCCTTTTCCCTTTCTAAACAATAACCACATATTGTTCTGTGTCCTGCTTGCCCTACTCACGTTATTTTTTGTTGACACTAAATTTATAAAACACAACCAAAAAAACAGTGTTATTTTATTATTATTTGTTTGCCCCGTGTAGTTTATTAGGTACTTGTTGTAGTTGCTTGGATTGTATTATTGCTGCTGCGGTGATACAACACACACACAAGTGCCCCTTAAACGATCAAAAACTTTTGCAAGGGGACATTATTGGAGGAGAGAGAGTGGCTGTGTGAATGTGAGTGAGATCAAAATCCGCAAGATCCTTCTTTGCTCCTGCTCCATTTTCTATTTGAGTGTGTGTAGTGCTTCTTGTTAGAATATGGTTTTTTGGCTATAGAAGAAGAAGTGTACAAAATTGCCTTTTCCTTCTTTTAGCCAATTCAATCCAGACAAGAGGAGCGAAGGAGGAGGGAAAGCGTATAATATAAAGTAATACCAATTGCTGTGCCTGTGTTGTTTATGGCCGTGTGTGTATTTTTATTATTACTTACTCGAGAACAAACAAGGAAAGAAAGGAGGATAGAATTGGGCTAGCAAAATGCATGGCACACACACATGTAGACTTTCTCTCCGTTTTCGTACTCGACATTATAACGACAATAATGGTGGAAAATTGTTGCTTGTCCTTTTTACCGTCCTCCTTTAATATATAAAATGGCTAAAGGAAAATAAAAAAGGTGGACAAATAAAAACGGAGGAGAAAAAAGGGCAATTCATCCATTCAAGTTTTCTTTTTATATGATACATTTTCTTATATTTCTTGAGTAACCATAATATTTTTTTTCTTTCCTTTTTTTCTAGATTGGTTGGGTCCATTATCCTGGTCAGTGTCCAGTGTCTGCTCACCGTTGGTGTTCAATTTATGTCGTCGTAAAAATGTCCGTGTTTTGTCCCTGGTGGGGGGTTTCCTCTTCCCACTTTCACTCCTTTTCACATCGTTTGCAACCGAGCTTCATCAAATCTTTTTCAGGTGAGTGAAAACGAAAAAAAATGCACGCGGTGGTGCGTTCTTGTCTTTGGAATAATTTATTAGTTTGTAATTCATGCTGACACCTTGTTTGTTTGAAATGTTCCTTCATTCATATCATCAAGTTTTAAGCGTCACAGAGTGAAAGTGCTCATGTTTTTCTTTGTTGGTAGTAAAAAAAAGACCAACAAATAAACAGTCCTCACACAACGAGTTGTTTTCTTTTCGTGGTGATTGCTCTTTTTTTGAAGAGGGAAATGTAGTGAAAAGCGACAGGAGAACAATTTAACTCGCTTTCTCTCTCTCCATTCATCCATATATATGTACACACTTATTCCGGATGGTAACTGTCTGTCATTGTAAGTAAGTGCGCGTGAAGATAAAAAAAACGTTAAATCAGACGGAATACAAATGGGCATGGCATGTATGGGAGAGGGAACATTATGTGGGAATGGCTCGAGAAATAATGAAATGGAGTGGAACACGAAAAGTCAATAAAGAATTTTCATAATATTTATTTTGCATGTACATTTGGTAAACTACTTGATGCTTTACGTATCAATTGCAAAAACAGACAGAACAAATAAGAAAAAATTGAAGGCTGACTTATGTATGCCATTCTTATGGGTTAAACATGTAAAAAGCAAATGTGAATGTCTTTCAGTGTTGTCGACTAAAAAAATATGTGGAGCTACAAGGTTTCAACTCGGTTAAAGTTGACACTTAAGTTGACACTATGTCATTCTTGATGATGACACGAAACCCTTTCAAGCGGCACATTTCTTTATTTGCGAGAACGCTAATATTTTACATCCAATATATATTTCTTGATGACTTTGAATTATGCGCATCAAACCGTCCCTTCCAACCGATTGATTTTCATCAGTGACCTGATCGGTGGAAAAATTGACACATGAAAAGTCCCTCGTACCTTTTTTTAAGATACGGAGTGCGTGAAATATATAAATACCAGGCCATAAGCTTTTTTATGTCTTTTAAACAGCATTTTTTTCACCTCAATTGATACTATTATTATTACAGTTACAAAGTATGCGTCTAAGTGAAACGAGCTTAAAGGTATTCACCTTCGATCACGATTACATTACATACAAAGTATTATATTCAATTGAAAGTGGAGAGAAACTAAGCAAGAATCCAACTATTTTATTTCAAAAGTAAACTTGGCATGCTTTTCTCGGGCTTCCTTGTTAGAATGACACTATAAATATATCAGCCTTTCTAGTAGTCGTTTTGCTTACTACACAACCTGGTTTCAAAAAGTGAGCAAAGCAAATTGCAGTCATGTTTTCATAGACTGATTTTCACAGATGGGAAACTTGTATGAATGTATGTAAAGCTATACGAAAGTGGCAAACTGAGCAGTTGAGAAAAGGATTCCATTTGCCATTCTTACTCCATACGCATGCTGCTATAATATGTAATAAAGAGCAGTAAAATTGTAGATCACTGAAAAAGTGAAAGGTATTTGTATAGGTACATGGGTTATATGAATATATGTAGTCAGAAGCTTTTCTCCTTTCGTTGCGTATTTTATGTAAGGCAATCGGAAATTGCATTAAAGAGAAAGTGTCAAGGAGTAGTTTTTTCGAAGGGTACATGTATGTACGCCAGTAATACATATAGTTAGTGTTTATGAAAGATATGCTCCCAATTTTTTTTTACTTTTTTTAGTTATGTTAGAAAAATGTAAGTTAGCGTGGCAGTAGCCATATTTTTTCAGCAGAGTAACTCTTTTCTTGTGAGAATTGTCGTTTTGGGATGTTGGGAGTTTGAGTTTGAACTCTTTTGTACGAAATGTGTGTCGCAGCCCATAACTGTATTTTACAGAGTGTTCTGGCGTGTGTGACGACTTGAGAGTGTGGGGCTGTCGAGTCAACTAAAGCAATAACAGTGCTAGTAAAAAATAAGAAGAGCAAAGAGAACAGGGAGGAGGAGGATGATGGTTTGAAGAAAAAAAATAAACGTATTTTTTTCTCCTTTGCTTTTTTTTCACTTGCCCGCGCGTACCCATGCACTTTACTTTGAGGTATTTTCATATTAACTCTTGACTTTCTTGAGTTGTACGCGAGTACGGATAGTTGCATGGTTAGGTTTTTAGAAGACTTGAAAAAAAATTGAACTAAACTGGGCTAAAATAGTTTTGAGTAGGTTGGCGTTCCTCTGGTCTTTCAGGAATTCACGTCAGGTAGAAGACATTTTGTTGAAAAATGGTGAAGAAATATGTGGATGATTGGGTGGGTGTGTGTGCGCCTACTTTTTCCGGTATTCCTTGGAGAAAATGGACGGGAAACTAACTCGTATGCTCTATAAACCATCATATTGTCATCGGCTTGACGTATTTATTTTTTTACTCTGCCAATATTATTACTTTGACTTTTTTTGTGTGACTTGATTTAAAAACTTATCTCTAATCTTTTCTTGTCTATTTAAAATTCTTTTCTGGTACACACACAGTTTCGGTCTTGTTGGCGGTATTGGCTCTTGTATAGTTCGAGAGAGTTCTGGAGTTGTTCTTGGAGAATACTTTCGTCGACGCCGCCAATTTGTGGAGCAAGTGGTGATGGCAGGAACGGGAGTCGGAGTAACCTTGTTTTCCCTTCTGTACCTTAGCTTCAGTCGACACTTGGAGTGGTCACAGGGGTTCCGCATTGGGGCTGGACTCTCCACAATTTGTGTCCTGTTGCCAGCCTTTTATCGCACTGCCAATCAGTACAATCCGAATAATCGGGCTCAGCTGAAGGTAAGTCTTGAGTCAGCATAATGAATGATAACTTTCTTCTAATTCTAAATATTAAGATTGCTTGTTTGTTAAGGTCTGCGCAGTATTGATTGGCACACTATCCATATTTCTTTGACCTTTCCTTTCCTCATAAATCACATATTCTTACCTTTATTTTCGTTATCATTATTTCGGCAATATTTTATTTCTGACATTTGTAGTCCAATATGGCTTGCCGATCTTCATTGCAAAAATATATTCTAGAGGACAAAGGAAACAAGGCGCGTTCTTATTGGACCTAACCTAACTCGACCTTTCTTATGATATACCTTACTTTCTTCTGAGCCGTGACTCCGTGTGTTGCGTTCTTTCATTCCTTAAATATTTTTGTCCGCTATCTTCTCTCTGTTCTCTCGTCGTATCCCTCTGTCATCGTTTGTCTTATTTACTTCATTGACTCCATTGGTTTTATTTGTCAAACATGTAGACAACGGACCATGATGGTCAAAACACGCAACACACGTACCTAAAAAGTTTTTCGTAAAAGTTGTGGAAATTCTTTCAATAGCCAACCAACCAAAACTGCTGCAAGCACTACGAGTAATACAATGAGTGCAGTATCATGTGGGTACGAAAAATGGGTGAATGGATGCAATCTGCAAAATCAGCGGAGCAAACCAGAACAAGAGAAACGCTTCTTGCAGAATGCTTTTACTAAAAACAGAATGGAATAAGTGATGCGATATATACGATTATTCTGTGTGTTTCAACCCAACTTTAAGTACCGTTGAATTGTCTTTTTTTGAGAGAGACGAAAAAGCTATATAGGAGCTCCTACTTCCCATTCTTATTTCTTGTCTTCCCTTTTGATCTTCTATTTTCTTACTTCCTCTGAACCCTCCTGCGAGTACTCAACTTTTCGCTTTTCAAACAAATAATATTATCCTTTTGATATGTGCTGAGTTGGAAAATGGGGAAATAAAAAATGAAATTTGGGATTGGGAAAATGTGTCACACACACAAACATACACACACACACAAGCACAAAAAAACATTATCCTTGCCTAAAAAATCATATTGAGTTTGTTACGCCACACTTCTTCATCCGCTTTTGACTCTTTAGTAAACCCCATTTCATATCACAATATCCGCAAACGCTGCGAAGGTAGAAAAAAAATCAATATATATAACATCTTTTTTAATAAGTCCGGTGCAAAGTTTTTCTTCTTCTCATTTTCTTCCATCTAGTTTCATTGAACAAGGTATTAAAATCCTGCCTGTTTGCAAAGTACATACATACGTACACAAATTGTAAGGCATAACTTTTTGTAACAAGTATCGTTAGCATGGCATATTATGCTCCCAACTGTTTCTCCTTTCCATTCCCTCATTGCTCTTAAACCACTTTACTGCTGCTTCACTTCCCTTCAATTTGGTTTTTCATTACGTTGAGTGGTCTGTGTCCAGTCCATCCGGCAAGGCTACTCCAATTCAATTAATGCAGCGACTTCCTACTCCTGTCGTAAACACTTGTGTTTTACAATAGCCATCATTGTATGATTACAACCATAATCTGTTGTTTGACATTATCTTGGGTGCTTCATTTTATTGCTCTGTTTTTTATTCAGTACTTCTTGTAGTAGTAAAAGTTTCAATATAACAAGTTTGAAAACACTGACGATTTTGTTACTACATATAAAATTTTTGTTTGTAGGACAAACAAAATTACAAAATATTTCGCTAAATAACGTAACCAGTAAAACAATTACATACAAAGGAACGCTTTAAGGGACGAGGGACGTCATTTCCCCGTTTTTATCGACATCGTTTCCCATATTCATGGCCTTCGTCCTACAGTGTTTCAAAAAATAAAAATTTTAACCAGTTCTGGCACAAAATGTTAACTTTATGAACCAAATGATGATGAAATGTTTGCGCGAGAAAGGAGCAAAAAAGTGACGGGCTCAACCGGGATTTGAACCCGGGACCTCCTGCACCCAAAGCAGGAATCATACCCCTAGACCATTGAGCCGTCGTTGAGGAAGGAAGCAGAATTGCCACTAGTTCACGCAGCAGCGAGGAAAATATAGTGAGCTCTCTCAGCCAAGCAACAAGAGATCTCTTTGAATTTTGTGAGAAAGGAGCAGAAACAGCGTTGTCGGCAGCGTAGCAGGCAAACGACAGCGTACGAACATATTAACATGAAGCAGCACACAGCGAATAACATCCGCTATCTTTCGCTGTTTGAAAATATACCTACTAATCTCTTTCATATCATGAGACCAAAGCGTATATCAGCAGCGCAACAGCTTACTATTAATTTTTGTGCAAATATTTGTTCAGGTTTTTGGCGTAATAAAGACTACTTTTTTTAGCATACTATAAACTCATTGATATAGAAATTTGAATTGTTTCTGACGTCTATATAGTTATCGTATACGTTTTTATTTTGTTGTAGGCGAGTTTCCTTTTGCAAAATGCATTTTTAAAAGGGAAAGGAACTCTCATCGTTTTTTTGCGTTCTACTCATAGTCAATGTTGTGGTATGGCTAGGCTATAGCGTATACCTATCTAAAGTGTTTTCTTTGGAGGAAAACCGGTTTAATCTGTTTTTGCACGTATAGAATTAAGTAAATCCGAAGGTACGGTGGTGGGCTCCATTACTTACCACACCACTCTATAAGCCAGTTCATTCACTTCACTCAAATATATACCTACGTATCAAGAATTCATATATGTACCTACTTGCATGTCTTTTTTGACAGTGATGTGATGATGATGAGCGTTCTATAAGATTATGCACATATAAAAGCATAATTTCAAACGTCAATTGCTTGCTTTATAAGATAGGTAGGTATAATATCATGGATAGTTATTTAACATAAACATTGAACATATCATGTTTATATACAATTTTTAAAAGTGGGTCAAATGAATAATAAATGGATATTAAAAGTTGTGCTAATCTTTCCCAAACTGTAGTAGCATAATGTTTAAAAATTGAAGCAGTATCTGATGAAGCATGTAATAGTGAGGCAGGATTTAATGTTAAGTCCATGGGATTTATAGCATGATATTAAATCGTCACGAAATGAAAACTAGAATTCGATGGCAGCAAAAATGTGTAATGAAATGAGTTGCTGCACATAAAATTACGTTAGTAAACAGTTGTCTCATGTTACAAAACATTGTTTTATGGCAAGAGTGTTGGATCTATGCATTTCATACGGGAGGGCATCAATGACTGTGTATCAATATGTCACTATATACTTTCATTGCAATCTAAACACTGAACATAAAAGTTCAAAAATTGAACTGGAGCAGTGATAATTTAACGAAAATGTAGGAACGTGGAAGGAAACTGGACAATGAATGGAGCGTATAGCAAGTACTTGCTGGGTTTAAACAAAAGACGGCACCTAAACTGACTTCTACGAAACCAAAATGATGATGCGGAATACTATTATGCGTTCATATATAAAAAATGTAATTCACAGAAGCAGATCTTATGTATGGCTGTGACACAAGATGAAATCCCACACTGTAATAATTACCTACATACATTTTACCATTTACATATATCTTTACACTTCCATACATCATCGCTTGGGCACAAATTTACATGGAAAATGCAGGGCCTTTTTCCATAAAGGACGTGAAATAAATCATCAACAAAATGCTTTCACGATAAAGTCACTATTATGTTATTACTTACTTTGTCTGTTGGTGACTTTGTATTTTAACCCCACACATACCCATTATTCAAAACTCCGCAGCTTATTAATGCAGATTGAAAGCAGTGAGTGAGTGGATAGGAGCAGCGATGCACACTATGTGACGAAAAAAAACACTGCGCACAGAACAATGTATCTGGTGACTGGTGTGGTGTGAGTGTGTTTTGTGTAGCTTTTGGTTGGATGATGATGGAATACCATAAAAGCTATTCATTTGAATTACCAATTTACATAGTGACATTTCTATCTTGCCATAAATCCTCTCTCTGGAAATTTTTCGCTCTTTCATTTTCCCATCTTACTATCATCGTCACATCATATCTATGTAGCTCTACCACAATGTGCATGCATCAGATTAAACAAGAGATTATGGTCGTTCATCCTGAAGCACTTGTTTCCTCTTCTGCGCGTTTGCTTGCTTTTTAAGAAATGATATTAATTTAAATATTTGGATGATGGTGGGTACGCAGGTGCCTCACTTCCATATACCAAAAACGGAACCTACCTAAATGGCAATTAAGCATTGAAAAACGTAATCCTTGCCTAAACATCAGTTCTAATAAACCCTTTCTCTTGAAGCAGTTTGTATGACACACGTATCTTTTGGAAGCACACAGACCTGCACACACAAAAGTGATTTATGGTTTCCAATGTTGTTTTCATTAACTGTGTTCTCAAGCATTCCATTCATATATTATACCTCCCACATCCACCACCCCCCAGCATGGCGGTAAATTTTTCAACATCACAAAACGAAATCAATATCAATATACTACAAACACAAATGATAATGGCAAGATGGTAAGGATCTGTACTCTCGAAGTAGATCTCTCCCTCTTTTCTATACACAGTCCACAAATCCATTAGTCACGAGTTGCGATCAAACAGCAACAACTATTACCGCACGATAAAGTTTCATTGGAAGATAATACTTTGCAATAATATTCTTTCAAATAAACTCCAGAGCACACACAGCCACAGCAAGAATTCCTGGAACCACCTACCAACCAACCAATTCAATATAGAGCTTTTTCTTCGTTTTCCCTCTTTCTCTCTGTACTTTAGACATCATTCTTATCATCATCATCACAACCACCACCACAATTCATCTCTTCTCCATTTCCAATTCCACTAAACTTAACCCACACGCTGTTATATGCTGCTACTGTTGCCTCTGGAGGGAAAGCTACGCAGTGCCACACTGCCATATTAACTCTTACTCTCTTTCTTGTCATATTTTTTTTCTACCTTTTCCTTTCACTCACTCTTTTCTTTTTTCACCATGTGCCTTTTCCCCCGCGCCGTAGGTAAAAAGAGGATATGTGTTTTTTTATGTTGGGTGATGTGCTGATGAGATATAAGTACATATCCTCTATCTTTTGATAATATCCTTTCTTCTGTAGCTGCAGGGGAAATGGCTCACATCACACAAAGACAGAGTTGAAAGGAGAACAAGATCAGCAGCCACATTCTACATTTTTGCTTGTACACTTCCCTTATCCATACCAAACATCATCCATGAGGGAAAACAAGTCTGTTATCCTTCACCTTCCTTTTCTTCCTTTCTCGACTCTTTTCATCGTGATGCTCCTCCTCTGCTTATTCTTCCTTCGGGATATTTTCACCTTTTCATTCTTTTCTCTATCTCTCTATCAGTCTATATTGCCATTGCCGTATGATTCTCTCATCCAAACTTTTTTTCCCATCACTGCTCCCCGCTACAATTTTACCTTTCTTTTTTAGAACACTCCGTTATTGCTTGGTCGACATGGAGTGTATACGCATCACGTAATAATATAGTTAAAAAAGTTACCTTATAAGTAATCATATAGAACAAACTACAGGGACTCGATTCCTTTTCAAAAAAAAGTAGCTATTCCAAAAAAAAAGTGTAAGTGGTCGAAATTTTGCTTACCGTTCCTTCTCAGGGAAAAAATGATGAGAGTAAGAGCACTGTCAAATATATACGTCCACAAGACTCGTCTTTGTCCAAAAAAGTAACTAGGAACTGACTGACTGCGTTTAAGTGAGCAATAGTACTAAAAAAAGGCAGAAGAAACGAGAAGGAAAAACATTGCATTCTCTCTCTTCTGTATACTTCCATAAAGTATAAAAAATATCTTTCTCAAATGTAAGTTGTTAGTCTATGGGTGCATTTAATGTAGTATATACGCAAGAAAAGAATCCTTTTCCGATGAAAATGTCGATAATTTATTGCTGTGAACACAGAAGAGAGAAAGAGAAAGGGTGAAAGAGAGATGCTGATTCTGACTACTGGAGACTATCTACCTATATCCTGTTCTTCGAGAGATGGCTTTGGCTTCTTCATCCTCCTACATATTGCTTACTTGCATTCTACACAGAGACGAACAGAAATTTCTCTTTCTCTCTCAAAAAAAGTTTCTTTTCTGTCTGTTTGCAAAGGGAAAAATATGTGTATCTATATCCGGATATCATTGATCACTGTATATATGCTGCGGATATTTACTTACTTATTATTAGTCCAATATATAAGAAATCTTTTAGATATGCATGTATGCGATGCGTATGCCCTTTCACTGCCGCCTAAACCTGAAACCTATAAAATCCAGCAAAAGCTTCTATTAAATAGCTTAAGATGAGAGAGTATCAATATCAAAAGCAAGGCATGTAATGTAGTATAAACGAGTTCCACCGTCGTGGTAGTCGTCGCCACCGCCGCCGCCACACGTAGTCGTAATTCAGTCAGTTCTTTTTATGCTCATGTATTTTTATTGCGTTTATGCATGTGCCTGCCTCTGCCTGCCTGGCGGAGAAGTATACATATTTATACATGAGAAAAACATCTCTTCCTGTTGGGAATCTTTTTTATGGATCTGCATGCATACACACATAACTTTCTTTTGTGTGCTCTCTCTACAAGTTTCCAGCATCGCCCATTTGTTATTATTACATTTGGAATAAAAGATGTAATCTACGACCATTGCTGCTGCGCTTTATTCTCCTATATGCTTAAACATACATTATCCTGACTCAACTCAAGTATAGTGACAAGCCCAATCCGGGTGTTCTGCGTGAGGAGAAAAAAAATCTTGCATGCGTCTCAACAAATAACCGTTAAGTAACTGATAGAGATTCTGAGAGGCGGGTAGACTTATGTCCGATATTAGACTTTTTCCATTACTAGCATTTTTGGTGTCACTTTAAATTAGCCATTTTTCAATAATTCGCATTCTAACAGAGGAAATGACTACGACATCTTCCTAAGCGTTTGTATTTCTTATCCCTTTTTAATTTTCCGTTATCACCTCCTGATTATCACGGGATAATTCAGATTGATGCCTTTTCTCCAATTAAACGCTCTGTGGTGTGAAGTACGGTGGAGCAGAAGTGGCAAACTATCTCGAGAGTTATTAGAGAATTTCTCAGTTCAGCAGCAGACCACTTGGAGCAGAAGCAGAGAATTTCCCACTTAATTTTAATCAGAGCCCACTCATTTCCTCGTCTCAATAACTACAGGAGCAGTAAGGCACTTATCTAATAACGTATGGCGTTAGTTTGCACAACAAATGCCTACATTCATACTACTTCCTTCCTTCCTTCTACAACCGTACAAATTTTCATGGAACCTCCAGGGCATTCACTAAAAAGGCAATGTGTGTGATGCTGCGTTGGCTTGCCGTTTGTAGTGACGGAGTACTTCTCACGAAGTAGTAAATTAGGAGATTGACGAAACGAAACTTGCCATATCAACTATGGCTTTCGTCGATGCATACTGTGTGCAACCTGGAGAGATAAAGTAGACAATCCGAATACTATATAGTATGAGGGGAGCGGTATTCGGAGACTGCTGCATGGAGTGAACGAACTTTTGAAGAATAAAAGCGTCAACATCTTCCCAGGTTTTCTTCCTACCTTTTTCCTTTTAGAGTCGCAGAGAGAAAAAGAGTCCTGGGAATTTTGTGAGATATACAATCCTCGCTGTATGCATGAAAGGTTTTATCCGAAACTCTGAAGAAAACAAAATGGAAAGATTCATTATAACCATATTTCATGCCTTCCCATGCACCTTTCTCTCTCGGAGAAAGTTGATTCCCACAAGGGAAGGAAAAAAAAGAATGTTCTAATTGTTTGCAATTATTTATAGAGATGACTGTGCATAGAAAGAAAGCTCCCGAGAAAGTGGAAAGGAACCGAGAGACGAGGAAAGTGGTTGCTCACTTGCTTTCTCGTTCTTCCACCCACATAGTCACTGTAATAATGACAGTCGTAAATGGTTTGTTAGCATGGTCGTCGTCGCACCGGTGCTGCTACTAAACTCATCGTCCTCATCTCCATCTTTCTCTACTACGCTCACTCTACTTGGAAGTTATAATACTGCTCTCTGGCTCTCCTATCATTCGCCGTGTTAGTGGACTAGTAGAGATGTACACATAATTGTGTGGGACGCAGAAAGAGTCGTTTAAGGAAATGCCATACCATAAAAATATGTTGTAGGTAGCCTCCAAGAATGCAGAGAGAGAAGGGGCTCGATTTAAGCTCTATGGTCTATTGGGACATTTAGGCATAGTCAGCAGCACCATTTTATTTTTATGTGATTGCCAACACATTAGAAATTATTTCTTTATCTCTCACTCTTTACACTCCTTCCTTTTTCCTCGCACTTTTCATCTACACTCTCTCTCTAGCTTCTTTACTCTTTTTGCAAAAAATAAATGTGACAGCGTAAATGTAAAATATGCGTCGCGTGAGCACAAATATAAGCTGCAATGAGAGCTTCCACAAAAGGAATGAAAATCTATAAATGCCTATAGTAGTAAATATAGTAGATTAGATACGTTTTTTTAGTAATGTTATTACACTATAAAATGTGATATTGTTCATAATTCATTTTTTAAGTTGTTCAATAATCCAATATTGTTGTCTGTTTTCACCACAGCAGAACCAAAGACAGCCAGCCAGTCCGAAAAGTCAACGTGTCAGCTCAATACTAGTTCCATTGGGGGGAGACATCTGTCACAGTCTCAATCTTTTTTGTGTTCCGTCACTCAAGCCTGTTCTGTGGTCAGCCTCCATCTCAAGTTTTGGTTTATACGCCCCTGTCTTTCTTATGGTAAGTGTAACGGTTGAAATATATGGATGGGCTAGTTATGATGACGTGGGAAGATGGTAACGGGGTGTTATCCAGGAAAGGGAAAGTTAATGAAAACCCAGCAAGGCACCATCTTTTTTGTCGTTTTTTGCACTTTCTATTTTTTATATCAATGTAACTCTTGTCATCAAATCAACAAAATCAAAGAAAGCAGAACAACAACAGGTTGCCTATCTTCTCAGCTTCAGCAAGCATACATGCATCACATGTCAAGAGCGTATTATTTATTGTGTTTTTCTACCTTCACTCTACTTTTTCTTGTTTGTCGTCCTTTTTTTATGACTTGACCTGTCCTTTGATGAAAAATATGAAACACCTTGTTTTTTCCCACCTTTTCAATCACTTTGTTTTTCTTCTTTTCCTGTCCTGTATAGCGTATAAAAGTGACTGTTTCCCACGTCATTTTTTGTCGCTTAAAAAAAAGGTCACCGGAAAGAATCTTCTCAAATAGCCGTCCAGCTTTCAAGATAAAGTAGTAACCAGTCATGGCTGCGTTCCATATCACAACCTTTGGTGCAAAAAAACGCACGTTTTAATTCAACAACACAAACCAGCAAGTACACTTCAACAGTTTCCTCTCTGATATTACCGTTTTCAGATGACCTCTCTTATCATCACAACACCGTGATGATGATGAAGATGGTGGCTACAATGTCATAATACCATATCTTCCGCTTTTCTCTTGAAAAATGATTCTGTCTGGCCAGGGAAACAGAGTATATAGTATATAGTCAGAAGAGGAAAGTATGATAAGAGGCATAAAAAATGCCGCGCTGTCCACTAAACTCCATTATTCTTCTTTTTTGATATTTTCATCTCCTTCTCTCTCGTCTTCAACCTTATCTTCTGTCATCCAATATAAAGGAAAGTGTCATATCGAAAAGCTTAAAATACTGCTGCTGTAATATATTTTATAGGATACTCAATGTGATGTGACCATTCCTCTTATAATAAATGTGATGACATGGCAAGAAATATACTTAAGTGCATCTTACTCTTCTCTCTGTTGAAATGTAACATGTAATATATTATGCTGCGACGAAGATTGCGGAGGATGATGGTTGCTCTGTTGGAATGGGCCGTTCCTCTCAAGTGCTGTCAACTCAAAATATTTCAGAAACATATTTGCCATTACCATGTACTTCGTTACTTCATAGGCCCATCTCATATTAAACATTTTTCAAAACATGTACATATTTATATATTGGTATTATACTTTATATTAGCCATCATGTACATGATTTCCAATTTATAGACATGAAGCATTTCTATAGCCTCAAGGAAGAAAATAACAAAATGAAAATAGACGTTATTATGACCGGCGACCGACCTACTTCCTCTGTTACGCTGCTGACGTCCGGATATAATGTAGACGTATCTTAATACTTTCTCTGTCCAAAAGTGATTTTGGCCAGAAATATTATGTCACATCAAAAAAGCTACGGAGGAAAGGTTTTTTATTTGCTATCATGTGAATTCCATTCAATTTGAAGAAAATATATTACAAAAAAGTTTCAGAGCTATAAATTTTTTTAGCCTGTCATATATCTAATATCTAATAATACTTTCAATTGTCAATAGAGCGACACGTGCAAAAAAATAAATAAAAGCAATCTATATTATTGATTTTTACAGATTATCTTTGGGTGGTTGAGGCTAAAATCGGCAAACCTACATATTCGACAAAATATCACAAAGCTAACTAAGCTTTCAATCAACAGGAGAGTACTGCATGTCATATTCGATCAAAAACTATTCAGAGAAAGTGTGAAACAGCAGGGAGTACACAACAATGAACGATTTATATTGTGAATACTTATATAAAGCAAATTTTGATTAAATTGTGAAAAATTGCAACTATAAAATAGATGGATAGAGTCTGGAAAATACTTTGGCTTCGCGTTATTGTCACAATTTCGCATCAGAAAAGGGACTCGTTTTTACAGAATGTATACTAATTGGTCGTTACAGAATGCGAGCTGTTGCATACGAGGTACTCCCAAAATACTTGTTCTGCTTCCGTTCATTCTGGATACATATTTTTTTTGCACAAAAGCGTGCCTTGGATATATATTGTATTATATTTCATGTCACAGAGTAACATTTTTTATTGAGAGAAAGAATTGAGTTTGACTTTAGATTGCTGCACATATTTTTCCTTTCTTCGCCATCATTCCCAGTTTTTTCACTTGTCTAATAACATTTTCCGGCTGGCTTCACGCTTTCTTGTTATTCTGTCAACTTGTTAAGCATGATTGATGGAGGAATGCGTTCTGTGGCGTTTGTGTGTGTGCGGTGGTGGTGATGTTGTTTGCCCGAAACTAGGCGGCGGCGACGAAGAAGAATGCTGCTTTGTGCTGTTGTGTATACATTTGTTGTTGTGAAAATATTTTGAAAGCAACGAGAGAGCCTTTGCTTGGGAAGTGTGAGAATGGAAGAATGTATGGCAGCATGATAAGTATGTAGCGATCAGTTTAATAAGTAGTGAAAGAGTGAAAGCTCGCGTCAGTTTGAAATTTAGCATGGAACTTTTCTCTGCTAAATCAACAGAGACGATACTTTTTAGGGGAAATTGCTATTTTTTTTGTTGGGGGAGGGTTTTCGTTCCGAAAGGGTTTTACGGTTATTGATTGCATATGATATTGTTTCAAGCTATATTAGCCTTGTTGGGTAGAAGGTAATTATGGTGAAATGGGATGCTTCTCTCGAGTAAATAAGATGAGCAAAACTTTAAATGGTTTGTTTTTGCAGTCGGATTTTGGAAGAAGTGAAGGTCTTTCGGGTGGCTCTTTGTTACTCCTTCAAACTCATCTTGGACTGGGCCTTTCTTTAGGCGTGATCTTGGGTGCTATTTTGACACTGAAGAAGTTTCAGTGTTGTCACGTCTCGCCAAGAATGCTCTGTTGCTGTACATGTGTTCTTACAGGTAAGGAGGCAATCAAGCTCGCGTTTGACGCAGGGCGCTAAACTAATAATTAATTATGAAAATACAAATTGTGTGTGTGAATTGATACTGAATTCATTATAATGATTCATTTTCAACAGGTTTATCTATGATAGCAATTTCTTCCGTTAAAGGATATTACGGGTATTCATTATCAGCTTGGATATATGGTATCGCATTAGGTAAGCCAATTCCACGAATTCCTTTTATTATATTAGCTCGTTAGAACATAATTACAAATATACATATGTACTGCTTTTCACCGCTTATATGAGCTGACGTAAATAAGTATACGCGAATCTAACAAACATGATTTTACCGTCCTATAAGTTCTGAAGTAAAGCGTCAAAAGTCTTGAATTGACAACGTATTCTTGAAATGATGAAATTTTTTTAGCTACTTGAAAATGCGCACTTGAAATGAAGCACACGTCTACGTTAATGAATCCAATTATAAGAATTCCAAGTACCGCCATTAACATCATAATTGGCATAAAAAATGGCATGAAAAAGCAAAAGTTTTAAAGCAAGAAATGTCAACTTATTCAATTAAGAGTCTTAGGATTTGCAATATTAAAGTTTTTTATTATCCAGTCAATAACTTCAACTTTTCCAATAAAAATCAATGCTTTTTCTCCTTATTCATTTTCTTGGATTTCGCTTGATCCATCGGAAAAACTAATTCTACAATGATCTTTCCCATCAATAATACAGTTTTTATCAAAATTATGAGGGTAGTGAGTACTAAAATGAGTGCAAAAAACCAGACGTCAATTTGTCTCTTGACCCACCATGCTTGCTCGACGCTCGGAGGACGAAGATATTGGTTCGTATCATCGTGTCTCAGAACAAATTCTGTCCACCAAACGGCAGTCTTGGTAGCTGACATGGGACGATCTTTGAATATCGCTGACAGTTTTTTCATTGCTGTCCGATATCTGCAAAAATAAAATGTTATAAAAAATGATTTACTAATAAAGATACCCTAAGATAAGGAACCTGAATAAAATGCCAGCCAACTCACTTGGGATTATATACAACTTCATTTATGGCATTCTCCAACTCGTACTGTTTCAAAGTTGTAATTTCCAACTTGATTCCAGCCCCTTTCGCTGCCACACCTGCACCATTCATATCCTGCTCCGCTAAAATGGGGAATGAAATCACAGGAACAGAGAAATGGATAGCCTCGGTGGTAGATCCCATTCCCGAATGGGAAATGAACGCTTTAATCTTTGGATGAGCTAATAAACTCTTCTGAGGTGCCCATTTTGTTACAAGTACGTGCCTGGGCAAAGTAGCGTTAATGTCGATTGTGGACGACCAAACGAATTGTAACTGCGGAAAGCTTTCTACTGCATTGATAAATTCCTCTTGTACGGCTGCATCAAAATTGGGGAATTCAGCGACAGTTCCAAAGGCGATGTAAATGAAGCCGTCCTTTGATTTCCCAATGAAATCTTCCAATTCCTGTAATATGAGAGGGATTAATAATTGGAAAACCTTTTGAAATAATAATTACTTCAATGAATGGTGTATTTTACCTTTGGTAGCGGTTTTGGATTATTTTTTGATCCCACTGCAACACCTCCAACGGCCACCACATTTGGTGGCAATGACCTGGGATAATCCAAACTGTAATGTGTAGTTATCATGACGAGACTTGCGTTCTTTTCAATCTCGGTGAATGGAGGAATTTCCTCCACTCCCAGTCCCTTCTTGCAAATAGCTTCCAATTTTGGAAGGTACCAATACTCCCTCATCACTTTCCACGCGAGAGGCGTCATTGCATTTACAAATCTTTCCAGGAAGCTCATTTTCTTCCCTGGAGGAAAGTTGTACATGAGATCAGTCACTGAGGAGCTTTCATCTGGCAATCCATGAGTATCAAAGTACCAGCTCATGGTGAGCGTGGTGCTGTACACAATCAATTTCGCTTTCCAGTAATGGACCATCGAGTAAACACACTCGTTCATTAAACCATCCATAATCACCAAATCAAACTGGCTGGATTTCAACCACGAAACGAATTCTGGGTCAGAGTAAAGGGATTCGCAAGAGAGCAGCCCTACACCAGGAAGTTGAAACCACATGTTTACCATTTCTCGGTTTTTGCGAATGTCGTAAAAGCTCATGTGCTCTTCCCACGGCCCCATATTTTCCTTCCATACCTTTGGCGCATAGTCTTTAATTCGTGGGTGAGGATCTTTGATGTCGTAAGCGGATACGTACGTGAGATTGTGACCTTTGTCGGAGAGAGCCTCAACTAATGGCCAGAGTGATATGCGTTGACTATAAGATCCAACGACTCCAAACACGAGTATGTTTGCACTGGAAACTGTTGCTGGCCCAAGATTGTATGTTCCTCCAAAAAGGAGCATAGGAATGGCAACTATTAAAAGTGCCGACCCATTTAAAGTAAATCCTATCATTTCGATAGAAATTCGAATTGAAATCCAATGAAGTTAAAAAAAATACACGCAACAATTTATTTGGAATAAGTCAGGAATTTAACTGCAGCTGCAACTGAGTTAAAATGCGAGCGCAAACTATCAGAGAGTGATCGATTTTTTCTTAGCATTTTTAATGAAATCTTTGGCCAGGTATTATTTTTATCACTATCAACCACACATTGTTGAAAATGGTCCCCGTGCATGTTATCATCATTTTCATCATCGTTATATCACATGGAATGACGCAGATAAAAATGCATAATACGTGGAGTTGAATGTAACATGTCTTCAAACTGCAGTATAGACCGGCATAACCAATTATGATTGCATGACCATTTTTTACTACAATTAGACGATGCCTGCAATGCATTTATTGTGTGATAAATGATGAGTAGCAAGTTGAGCAGTTTTGCGAATTGCATAATTTTTGGGTACATAAGTGATAATCGCATGCAGCGATTATGATCATACCACTTATATCGCTAATTGTAGCAGATATACGGCATTGGCATACTTACCTACTTACTAGTGTACCTACCAGGTGAGTTCAACTTGAACTTTTCAAGATAAATCAAGAATTTTAACCTTGCAACCGTTTTGACAAAGTGAAATCTATAATGATAAAAAATATGAGACAATTGAAGATACATAGGTACTCATTCAATTGTATCATTTTATGCGTACTTGTTTAAACTATATCCGTGTTGAGATGAACTGAGATGATTTTTGCAAACTTTATTTGATCTTCAGTTTCTTTTTGTGTGCTTTGGAATCTGAATGTCTCACGAATAAACCCGTCATCCGCATGAATGTCTTTCCAATTAAAATTAAAATATAAAGTGGGGTGACAGTCATGAAAATGGCAAGGACCAGAGCGAATAGCCAAACATCAAGTTGCCTCTTGACCCACCACGGCTGACCCACACTGGGAGACCGAAGATATTGGTTCGAGTTGTCATGCCTGAGTATGAACTCGATCCACCAGATAGTAGTCTCCACAGCCGACATTGGACGATCTTTAAAGAAAGTGGAAAGTCTTTCCATTGCTGTGCGGTATCTATTAAAGAATACAAGTAATATTGTCCATAGCTTTGAGTTCAGATTAATTAGCACAAGAAGAATGAATTCAATAGAAATATGTACTTACTTTGGATTGTATAAGATTTCACTGATAGCATGTTCCAATTCTTCCCGTTTCAAAGTGGTAATTTCCAGTTTAATTCCTGCACCTCGAGATGCAAGACAATCAGCATTCATGTCTTGCTCGGCTAAAACAGGGAAGGAGATTGCTGGAACGGCATTTTGGATGGTTTCAGCAGTAGATCCCATACCGGAATGTGTGATGAATGCCTTAATTTTTGGATGAGCTGATATAATCAAGATCATTAAAAGTCAGTGTCGCGAAGTGAGAATCGAAATATTTTTCGTAAAATTAGCCTGGAAATAGCTGGCATACCTAATATACTCTGTTGTGGTGCCCACTTTGTCACCATCACGTGTTCTGGCAACGTTGCGTTTATCTCAAACGTTGATTTCCAAACGAACCGTATATCTGGAAAAGTACTTATGGCTTGGATAAACTCTTTCTGAACGGATACTTCAAAATTAATGAATTCCACAACTGTTCCGAAGCTAACGTAAATGAAGCCATTTTTTGATTTGCCAACGAAATCTTCCAGTTCCTTAAAAGTTAAATAAAAATGAACCAAAAATATTAATAATTAAAAGCTCCCAGTTAATTCGGTGACTGAATTTCAGTTCATTATTGGATCAGCTCATGCTCACCTTTGGCAATGGTTTGATCTTATCTGCCACGACAATTCCTCCAATGGGAACCACATTCGGGGGGAATGATCTGGGATAGTCAAGAGTATAATGGGTTGTCATCAAAGCAAGACTCGAATTCCTCTCGATTGCACTAAACGAAGGAATCTCATCCAGTCCCAAACCTTTCTTGGAAATTTCTTCAAGTTTGGGCAGAACCCTATATTCCCTTAATACCATCCAAGCGAGTGGTGTCATTGCGTTGACAAACCTCTGAAGAAAACTCATTTGATTCCCGGGTGGAAACCCATACATGAGATCAGTGACGGATGAGCTCTCATCCGGAAATCCTAACTGGTCATGAAACCATCCGTACGTGGTGGAAGTTCCGTACATGATCAATTTTGCTTTCCAAAAGTGTACCATTCCAAAGGCACACTCATTCATTAGGGCGTCGACAATCACAAGGTCAAACTTGCTCGACCTTACCCAGCTCACAAATTCCTCATCTTTGTACAGCGTCTCACAAGCCAAAATGCCTAAATCGGGGAAGCTGAACCAGGATTTTACTATGGCTTTGTCTTTACGCTTATCGTAAAAGCTGTAGTGCTCCTCCCAGGATCCCATTTGCTCCTTCCAAAGTTTGGGCGCATAGTCGTGCACTTTTGGATTGGGATCTTTGCTATCATAGGGCGAGAGGAAGGTCACGTTATGGCCGCGCTCCACCAGGCCCTCTATCATGGGCCACATTGTAATTCGCTGGCTGTAAGAACCCACGATTCCGTACACGAGAATGTTTTCTGCGTAAGCGACATTTTGGTCAGCGTAATAATTTCCAAAGATGAATAATAGCAAACACGCTTGCACTGAGAAAAAATGCCCAGTTCTCTCCATATCCGCGGATTATAATGAACCGCAATGTGGTGTGAACTGGAGTCAAGCAAGAACTACATCTCATCAGAGTTAAAACCATTTAATAATATTAATCATTACTAAAAGGTGTGTGCCAGACCAGACAGAGAGCAAGTATAATATTTTTTCATACGATTCCGTTTGCTGACCAGAGAAGGCTTGTGCTTTGAGGGCTTTTATTAACTAAACACAGTGTGAGTGGCATATTTAATTAATTACCAGAATCCAGGCTATGCATTGCAGACAATATTACGCCAATATTATTATCTGTAGTAGTTAAACTGTTATGTCATGATGTAGTGAAGCAAGAAAGCAACTTTTCATGACTGAGTTTGTGAACATGGCTCGTGTTTATGGGTATAAAACAATGAGAAAGCCATCCATCTCACCGAATGACAAAATTTTGCTACATAGACAAGGAAAAGTTTTGACTAGCTTTATAAAATGATAACATTCAACAGACAATTATTACAGTACACTCATTACATCTCGCTCCAGATAAATGTGTGATTGATTGCCTTCTATTGTCATTTCGCTAGTAAAAATATGCACTTTTAGGCAATTTGAGCAAACGTTGGAAATTGTATTTTTTGCACTTCCAGCAGAAGATAAAAATTGATGGTATGTCTATAATTATCTCCAAAGTTGTTTACAGTTTAGAATGAAACGATAATGATATTAATGCTCTAAATAATTCTGGAAGTAATGTATATTTCAAGCATTATATACATACATATTACTCTTCGTTGGGTAAGGCTAAACCAGAGTGTGGAATGAATGTGTGAATTGCAGAAGATTAAATAACACATCGTTTCACGCGTTTGCTGCTCCTGTCAGACTTGCACTGCTTTAAATTCAAGGATTAATCGTATCAATGGCATTTTATGCAAGCTCAAGGTCGATTTTTAATCAATTGGAGCAATGAGTCCACGAGACCATTTTTCAATGTGAAGGTTTCAGATATCTTAATGTTATAGGTCGTGACTGTGACTATGCAGCTCATGACTGATGTCATAATTTATTAAAATCTAGATTTAGTTTTTATTATATTATCGCTGCATTTGTTGTATAATGCATAACTCTTAGAGGAAAGTTCTAATTTTAATTCTGCTTTGCCTTCTTAACATTTGTCCTGGTCTTGTTACTTATCCCGCCGACCAATTTTCGTACTATTGACATTATTACATATTTAAGAATGAGTAGCAGAATACTGATAACCAACACCATGGCTGTGATGATAAAGAGCCAAACATCCAACTGCCTTCGCTCCCACCAAGACTGGTTGGAATCTAATGGCCGAAGAAATTCCGTCAGTTCAGACATGTCATGCTTCAGAACGTACTCTGTCCACCAAAGAGAAGTTTGCAGAGCGCTTTGTGGTCGATCTTTAAAGAGTTGGGATACCTTTGCCATGTTTTTCTTCATTCTGAATCGGTGAAAATTGGGCGAGGTTTGCATTCATGAAAAAAAGTTACAGTGTGATTAAAAATAGAGATACTTTTAATTATTTAGGTAGGCCTATAAAATGGAATTGAAGTTATTACCGAGGCGTGCGCGTTATCTCCCTGATCGCGTTCTCAAGTTCTTCTGCCTTCAACGTAGTTAATTCCAGTTTGATCCCAATATCTTTAGCCTCTAATAAATTGGCATTGTAGTCTTGTTCTGCGAAGATTGGAAATGAGATCATAGGAACCGCATTGTAAATTGCTTCATTGATTCCTCCAAGACCCGCATGCGTTATGAATGCCTTTATTTTGGGATGCGCTGTGAATAGAGAAATTGACAAGCAATAATTTAATAACAAGTTTGTCAACAAAATTGTAACGGGGCCTTAGGAAATAATACATACCAAGTAGACTCTGTTGCGGTACCCAATCCAGGACCAAAAAGTTCTCAGGTAACTTCATTCCTATTCCTTTAGCAGACTTCCAGATGAACTGAATTTGAGGGAACTGAAGTAATCCATTGATAAACGCTTCCCTTGTTTCATTATCTAATGACTTGAACTCGCCAACTGTTCCAAAACTTATGTAAATGAAGCCGTCTTTCCCTTTATTGATAAATTCCTGCATTTCTTTCGACAGAGGTTTCAGCTTATCTGTCAAAGCTAGTCCTCCAATGGGTACAACATTTGGAGGAAATGCCCTCGCAAACTCTTGGGAGTAGTGTGTCGTAACAAACATTAAACTTGTATTTTTCTCCAGCTCAGTAAATTTGGGCACGGTCTCCAGTTCCAAAGCATTTTTGGTTATTTCTTCCAACTTTGGAAAGTACCATAATTGACGAATCAATTTCCACACCACCGGCATGGCTGCATAGGTTGCTCTTTGGAAAAAGTTAATTTCCCGAACCGGAAGACCCAGGGCAGGATCCGTTCCTGCCCATGAGCTATCGTCAGGTATTCCAAAGGCGTCATAAAACCACGGGAAAACTGTTGACGTGCTGAAGAGAATGGTTTTTGCCTTGTAGAAATGCGCCAGTCCATACGCACAGTCGTTGAAGAAGGAGTCAATGAAGACCAAGTCAAACTTGGCATTTTTAATCCATTTGATAGCATCAGGATCTTGATACAGTTGCTTGCAAACTTCCACTCCAAACTCTGGTACAGTGAACCAAAATGGAATGAGACTTCCGCTTTTTCTCATCTCGTAAACGTCAAACTCGCCTTCCATTGCGGTCCACCATTCCTGCAGCTTCTTGGGAACGTAGTCGAATACTCCGGCGGGATGTGGATCTTTGGAGGCGTACGAGGAGATGAAGGTAACACGATGACCCTTTTCGGCGAGAGCTTCGATCAGAGGCCAAACGGATATGCGCATGCTGTAAGAGCCACAGCCCATGTAGAACAGAATATTCTTCGATTCCGTTTTTGCTTCTGCAGAGCCGTTAGTGCCTTGCGGCAACATTATAACCGCAAAGAGTAGGACAAACCCGAAAATGCGAAATTCATTGCATTTCAACTTCATTGTTAGTATATATTAGTTTTCTTTGACAATGATATTGTTAAAACAATGCACCAAATCAATCAAGGCTCTAAACTGACTATACAGTATATACTCACGCAGCAATATTAAAGTTAATGCTTGGGTTTACTAAAATGTTTACGCTCAGAGAGATAAATTTACAGCCAGCAATTATATCTTATCTCTTGGAAAACAATTCAATAAACCTATGCAAATGTATGTACATATATCGGAACCAAAATGTTCCATGTGAGTGCGGTATAGACACAACTGATTAAATCCACGCTGTGTGTTCCACAGCGCAGCGTCAACATGTGCTCCAGCCACCGTGTCCTTCTTTGCCTTTCCATGGTGCAAGTAGTACAAAGTACGGAGATGTTACTAACTGGATACAGAATCTGTATTGCAGATGGATGATGATGCTATAATGAAGCATGATACTACAAAACTAAACAAGGATAAATTGGTGGCACAAAAATAGTCGAGTTCACTACTGCGATGATGCGCGAATACATGGCCTTGAAAGTTACTCAGCACTTCCCAAGTAAAAAATACGAATACAATATACCATGTTTGACATACACACTCAATTAAGTAAATTGTGTACTTACTAATTGAAATTGCATAACTATGCCAGTCATTTCTCCAGATATTACCTTATGTAACATGCACTTAAACGATCTGGATGATAAAATGAAAACACATTTAAACGATTCGTCAACTTGTAGATAAAATATCCTCTTTTATTATTTTCCGTCAAAAAAATGTTTAAAACCAAAAATCAAACAGAATGAATTTAAAATAACATATCGTATATTTAAGCACCAATTTCCTAATTAATATTTTTGCGATTGCGTTGAGTGTAATATAAAAGTACATATTATTATATTAGGTATGTAACAAAAGAAAGAAAAAGCTTAGACAAATATTTCAAAAGTTAAAACACTAAACATAAGAAATAAAACATTTTAAAGTTTCGATCAATTTAAATAATAGGAACTTGGTCATGACTCAAACTGCCGCAATACTTAAAATAGCTTCCAACGTCCCTAAACAAGGAGGGATTGGTGATGCACCCGTCATCGATAGGCTTAAATGCAGCGAGTCCAAAAATGATAACGATGAGCAAACACCAAGCAGACTTCCGGCTAGTGGTCCTACGCAGCTTTGTTAAAATTCGTTCCTGAGTCCATTTCCAAAACTCTTCCCAGCCACCACTTTCATTGAATCCTTGTTCTGGCATGTATTCCGCAACTAGATACTGGTCACTTAATCGTCGTGGCTCTGGTTCATATCCATTAATACCGCTGCTGTTCCCGTGACCAAAGTACTCAACGGCTTTACAGCAGTTGGAACAAGATGGAGGGATCTTCTCAAGACCTGGATCTGGATTCATAACTCCTGTTTCGCATTGAGTAGCAACATCAAATCGTTCCACAGCACAACGACGCACAGGCAACTGTTGAGTTTCTCCAGCTTCAGCCAGCTCCGTTTCAATGTCATCAGTGGAGGTAAAGGTACGGAAGAAGTCATCAAAGTGTTCCCTGGTGTACGAATCGGAGTGGGTGGCAGTAGCAGTTGACACAGGCTGTTGTAGTAGTGGTCCATCAACAACAGCAAACTCCTCAGCACAAGACATAACCGTTTGCTGGACAATTTTCTCCATTTTGCTTTGCTTCAACTTTGCGTAGTCAACTTCCAACTCCTCAACCTTTTGGTTTAGCTCATCTAAGGAATTATCAAGAGTCTTAATGCGATCGTTAAGACTTTTCTCTCGGTTTTGCCATTGTGCTTCAGCCAGCTTTGCTTCAATTGTCATTTTATTCAGGAGCTCCTCCTTAGATGCTAGCAGCTGCAAAGATTTTTTCACTTCCTCCTTCAGTTGACCATTTTCGGTGGTGAGTTTCTTGCGCTCCTTGTGGAATGCTGACAGTTCGTTTCCAAGTTGAGAAAACTTGTTGCACAATGCTGCATTCCTTCCTTCCAAACTACAAATTATTTCAGTCTTGTCATCCATTTCTCGCTCAAGTCGTTTTATGCGTTCCGCTTGCGACTTCAGCTCCAGTGCTTTCTTGTCCAGGGCTTGGATGATGGTACAGTTTTCCTCCTGTGAGACCGTCGCATGATTTCTGAGCAGTACATTGTCGTCGGTTACTTTCTGAAGCTGAAGCCTTAGATCAGACATTTGCGTGCGTAACAAATCAGTTTCCCGATTTTCACCTAATTCCACTCCAGCTTCCTCCCCCACCACTTTTGGTACACTTTCCGCGTCGTCGGGAAACTGGTCATTATCCTTATCATCGTTGCCGCTCCATTCATTGTTTTTCTGCAGATACGATGTCATTCCTTCAACAAACTTGCTCAGAGTAATTTCTGGATCCTCGTCCTTCGGGTCCAGCTCTTGTTTCAGTTCCACCAAAGATCTATATGCGCCATCATCAGCCACACTAGAATCCTCCGCCAGAGCCTGGAGCTCTCTCAATGTTTTCAACAATGTCGACACCTTGACCAGCCCAGAGTCTTGAGGATCACATTTTGCAAACAAGGAAGCAAAGTAGTAACATTCCGATTTTTCAGTTGAATCCATGCTCCCCCTTTGATATTTCACTGGCGTTCTCTGGAGTCCGTTGACAATGCTTGCGCCTAACCGGAACGCCTTCTTGGTATGATAAGCAACAGAAATGGCTGAAGTTCCGCAGGCCTCGTAAATAACTTCGTCGCTATCTTCTAACGGCGACGAGGGCGCAGTTATCTTCGGGTAGATCATATCCCACTTCCGGAAAAACCTGGCGTTGACAATAAAATCAAAAATGGAATAATTAGCTCTACTTCAATACAGAATGCGATAACTAACAACTAATGAAATAACCACTGCAATTTTTAATTTAATTATTTCACAAATTACCTGATAAGGCAGTTAATAAAGCGCGTCAATTAAGATGACGCCAAGATGTCATTTAGATCAAATGCAAAATACGCACCTGCCGCGAGCACCTGCTTTTTCATTGCTCAGGTTAATACACTGCCCGCCAGCCAGCCAAGTTGTTTGTTTGAATTTGACATTCAAAAAAAAGGCGCGCTGTTTTGGGTGCATTTAAAATGTATGCCGCGCGATACACATACAAGCAGCCTCACAACGGCGCACTGCGCTCTCAATTCGAGTTGCATGCGTTGGGCTGTGTGGTCGCCGTAAATGCACCCAAATGGTTTTATGATTAACGCACGCACGTTATTATGCAAATTATACGAATGCATGACAGGGCAATTATAATTAATATTTTTACAGTGAATTACTTTATTTAGATTCTAGTTTTGATGATGGCATGTAATCATGATAATAAAATGTCATTTAACTAATGTAACAGTTTAAAACTTAGCTACAGAATAGAAAAAAGGTAGAGATGCGTCTTTTTAAAAAAAATGATGGCCAAGTTTGTACTAACGTTAACTTTGCTTCTTCTTTGACTTTTGTGATTTCCTTCCAAACAGTTTACGCATTATCAAATAAACTGTCGTAAGAATTAGTGACCCAGTCGTAAGTAGTAGTAGAGCTACAACGAGCCAGACATCGAGCTGTCTTCGTTTCCACCACGGTTGGCGAGCACTTAAGGGCACAACGAAGGCTTCAATGTTCTTGTGCCTGAGGATATGCTCGATCCGCCACATGGCGTTTTCCAACGGTGGATTTTGGCGATCCTTGAAGATTTCTGTGAGCTCTTTCATTGCACTGCGATATCTGTGAGATACAGATAATTAGTCAGTAATTAGTTAAATAGAAAGGGTAGTACATAAAAAATGACAGTTTGGAACATTGTCGATGTGTTACTTTGGGTTATCTAAAATGTCAGAAATGGCATCTTTTAGCTCCTGCTCCTTCAAAGTAGTAATTTCCAGCATGATTCCAGCTCCTCTGGACACTATTGCATTTGTGTTGAAATCTTGCTCTGCCAGAACAGGAATGCAAATCATTGGCACGGAATTGTGAATGGCTTCGTTGACGGAGCCCATGCCTGCGTGTGTGATGAATGCCTTGAGTTTAGGGTGAGCTAAAAAGATAAGTGCAGTTAAGTTAATTGCGTCGTACCACGATATTTTTTTCAAACCAATCATGGATATACGCATTATGCAATCAGATGAATCACTTATTAAAACCATTCAAGAATCAGTTACCTAGAATGGTTTGCTGGGGTGCCCATTTGAAAATGAGGACATTTTTGGGAAGGGACCCATTATTAATTTCCTTTGAAGATATCCAGAGGAATTTCATGTCAGGGAAGCTGCCCAATGCATTAATAAATTCGTGCTGAACTGACTCGTCAAAAGTGGTAAAGTCAGCAACAGTACCGAAGCTAATGTAAATGAAGCCATTTTTACTCGAGTTTATGAAATTCTCCAGATCCTGTTAAAAACATTGTACATTCATGAATCTTAAATGTGGTTAATGCGTTGGAGTCGATGTCGTTGTATTCTCACCTTTGGCAAAGCCTTCTTCTTTTTCGTGACTGCGATCCCTCCAATCTCAACCACATGAGGAGGGAGCGACCTAGGGAAGTCGAGGGAAAAGTGAGAAGTAAGCAATATCAAACTGGCAGTCCTCCCTACATCCAAAAATCCCGGAAGCTTTTCATTTTCTTCTGGAGTGAGTCCTAAACCCTTTCGCGTAGCTTCCTCCAATTTTGGCAAGTACTCGTACTCCCAGGTCAAGGCAAATACGATTGGACACACTGTGTTTATAAATCTCTGGAGAAAGCTCATCTCCTTCCATGACGGATAGTTCAAAATTGTATCAGACACGGAGGAAGTCTCGTCGGGTAGGCCATGCTGGTCTGCCAGCCATGGGAGAACCGTTGTCGTGCTGTAAATTGCCAGCTTTGCGTTCCACAACCGAACAAGTCCATATGCACATTCATTGCAACTGGCTTCCGTAATGACCAGATCAAACTTTGGTGATGTTTTCACCCACTCCAAAAACTCTGGATCCGAGTACAGCGTTTCACAGGACAGCACTCCCATGAGCCTCAATCCGTACCACATAAATGGCAGCATGTTATTTTTGCGAATGTCGTAAAATCCCATTTGTTGATCCCAGCTTCCTAACACTTTCAGCCAACTCTTTGGAATGAATGGCTTAATTTTGGAATTTTTTTCTGAGTCCTCAAATGCGGCAAATGGGGAGAGGTAGGTGACATTGTGACCTCGCTCCGCTAATTCTTCCATCATGGGCCACATGGAAATTCGCGTGCTATGGCTGCCAATAATCCCGTATACTAGGATGTTTGCACCGTGTGCACATTGCAGATAACCACAAAGGGTTACCCCAACTGCTAGTAAACTTAAAGTTAAAAAATTTCTGCAACCCATGTTTGAATCTAACAAGGGTCAATTCAAAATACCCCTAAAGAAAAGAACGTTTTAATGGAATATCAACCTTTAAGTTGTGTACAGAGCTACAAAATTCTTAATGAATCTACTTTCCTAAAATAGCTAATCAGCCTATAATCTTTCCCAGCAAAAGTACAAATGAAGCTCACGTCAAACGTCCTAAAAGTTGTAAGTCTTGAATAAAACTTAGGTATAACATGTTGTTGTTGGAACGAGTTCATAACATAATCTTGGATAGGTACCATTTCATTGTAAGCAATTATTATGGAATATCCTTCATGAAAACCTGATTTCTTGTTATCCAGTTTGTTACACAATCTGTTATTATGGGATGTTATGGGATGAAGGCAATTTTCCAGCATTTTTAATATTCATTTCCTCCTGGGCCATATATCCATTCACGGCCGTAGAGCAGTTTTCGTTGCATCTTAATACCTGGGCATATTGCATTGCATGGACATGATTATTATAGCAAATGATGCAGTAGTGGTAACGACGAAGAAACGATACTTGTCAAGAAATACCTACCACCTTCAAATCAAAAGGACAACCACTTTTTATGTTACTTTACAAGGCTATTTTGCATGACACTAACACATCATTATGCTGTAATCTCCTAACTTGAGTAAAGAGTTAAAGAGTACGTGAATGTGACATTGCACAAAATCTGCCTACTACAAACTTATACAAACGTGGCTAAAAAAGTCAATTGTACTCATGTGAACATACTTATTAAAGTACATTCGTTCATCATGTGATAGATTCGATTATTAATTCAAAAATGTTGAAATATAAACATGCATAAAAATATGCTTCCAGTTCCAGTACAAAATATTTACAATAAAGCGTCTTATGGATGTGTATGGCATGGCACACGTAACCAATCCCGAACAAAACCTGAAGTGAATAAATAATTTGTTTTGTTGATTGCCTGGATTCTGGATTATATTGATGTATGTATGTATATGTAGTCGCAGGAGTCATTAGCTCACGTTTATCTTCATTTTATGGTTCTACTGCCAATGAACGCATCTTTCATTTCTTTGGGAATGTAAACAATGTCAAAACTGCTTTATTCGGACATACTATTGTTCTTTTATAGCAACATTGACAAGCGATATTATCTTGCAATTCAGACCACATTTACTTGCTACAAGAAAGCAAATTGCTGTAAGCATGCAAATAGCAATCCGTATTTTATGAAATGTGAAATAAAACATGTGTCATCATAAATAATATTACGAATATAATTTCACCCGTTTATTGTCATTTCTGAAATCTTTAAATTTGATTGAACATGCGTGTAGGTAAATAATTAGTCCAATTTTGATCGTTTTGACTTGGATTTTTTACTGACATTATTGCTCTTCTCACTTTCATTTCCAAATACTTTCCTCAAAATCATTTTCATGATTGAAAACAAAATGAACAAGGGGATACTGAGAAGTACGACGGTGGTCACGAGGATGAAAGCCCATACGTCTAATTGGCGACGTACCCACCAAGACTGAGTTGCACTGAGAGGTCTTATGAATTCATTTGTGTCTTCATGGCGCAAGATAAACTCCATCCACCATACGGCGGTGTCCAGAGGACTGACTTGGCGGTCTGCAAGCAGTTGAGACACTTTTTCCACCTGGCGCTTATAGCTGAAAAATAATAATGATTTTCAGTTAGTATTTACAAATTCTTCAATTCAACTTTTTCATTCAATGTATCAAATTGGAAATTACATTTTTTACCTTGGGTCATTGAGCATTTTGCTAATGGCTGAAGTTATTTCATGTTCTTTCAAGGTCGTCAACTCGAGTTTTATAGCGTAGCCTTTGTGTACCATCAAATCTGCATTGAACTCTTGTTCCGCAAAAACTGGGAAACAAATCATGGGAACTTTGCTATGGATTGCTTCGTAGATTCCTCCCAGTCCTCCGTGGGTGACATAAAGCCGAATTTTAGGATGAACTACATAAATAATGTCAATCAGAAACATAATTAGAAGCAAATATGGTTTAAATATTGTCGTATGATGAAAGATACTGCGTATGCTTACGCAAAATGTCGGCTTGTGGAAGCCATTTGTCGACGAACACGTTCGGTGGCAGCTTTTCTTGGATCGGATGCGTGGATTTCCAAATGAACTGAATGTTTGGAAACTTATGAATCATATTCACAAAGGCTTGCCTCACTTCTGGGTCAAATTTTGTGAACTCGGCTACTGTGCCGAAACTGACGTAAATGAAACCCTCCTTTCCTTTATTGATAAAGTCGTCAATTTTCTTTGGCAATGGCTTGCTTCCCTTTTTCTGCAAAGCGATCCCTCCAATCGGGACAACGTTGGGAGGCAGTGATCTTGGAAACTCTATTGCCCAGTAGTTATTTAACAGGTACAGGCTTGTGTTTGCTTCAATTTCCTTAAAACTTGGCAACTCCGTCAGTCCCAGGCCCGTCTTTGTAATTTCCTCCAGTTTGGGAAGGAACCAAAGCTCTCTGTATGCCTTCCAAACAAGAGGCACCATTGCTGTTGCCGCCCTTTGAAAAAAGTTCATATTTGGGGGCAGGTGTAGCATCCCGTCAGGAACGGAGGAGGACTCGTCCGGAATTCCATAGTGCGATTCGGGATCCCACGCATACATTTGACCAGTATTGAAGGCAACCAATTTCGCCTTAAAGTGGTGTGCCATTCCATACGCACACTCGTTCACCAGCGAGTCCATCACCACCACGTCAAATTTCGTTGAAGGGTCTGTCATCCATTTAATGTACTCTGGATCCGTATACAAACTTTCACATGCAGCAACTCCCAATTGTGGTAACATAAACCATGAAATCATAACTTGCGAGTTCTTGCGGAACTTGAACACATCAAAGTCTTCATTTATGGTGTTGGCAATCCATTTTGAAAGTTTTGGTGGGTTGACTTCCCGAATTTTGGGATTCGGAGACTTTGGAGGGAAACCTGAGAGTATGGTAACATTGTGCCCCCTATCAGCCAGAGCATCCAACATGGGCTGCAAGGGAACTCGGTGGCTGTACGAGCCCATTCCAATGAAGACAAGAATATTGGCTCCATTTGTCTGGGATATGAAGGTGGCTAGTAAAACGGGCACCACCAAGACTAGTTTAAACGCTTTGAAATGCATGTTTTTAAATCAGAAGAACAGTTATTTCATGTATTCAATACCGATTAATCGTATGGCCGGTGAGACCGGCAAAAAGGGAGACTGTTGACTGGCTTACTGGCTTTGGATTTATGACTGGGTTTTCTAGAACTTTTCTTTTAATGGACAAAACACTTTTAATAAAAGTCGAGTTTTGGTCAAATGAAATGTGGGAGTCTGATAAAACATTCATTGCTTCATACAAACTAATACATTCTCCATTCAGAAAAAAAAGTTCTTCAGGGAAAATTCCATATATTGGCCATATACGATTTTTATTTTATTGTGCAATGACATTTGCATTCAATCTCATATCATAATGTTAACCACATCTCATATGAGCATCCATTTGAATCGCAGATCGAGATATCCTGCACATTCTACTCTTCAATCCAGGTTTTAATCATGTCCAGGTCCAAGGCTGCGCACTCCAGTTTATTCAAAATTGGTTGTGTTACATAATAGATGTTTTATGTGTGTGTGTGCTCAGTGCTCTCTTAAAAAGCACCCACGGTGGTGTTGATGATGAAGCAGATTGACCTTGAAAAGCATCACAGACACAATGCTTTATGATACCGGTACTACTTGACCGTCAACTCGTTATGGTGAATGGACTAACATTATTGCATCCATTCAGATAAATACATTACTCTCGTGGAACGACTATATAATATCTCCTGCTCATCTTGGCATTCATACTTCATACACACAATCAGTGTCCGTCAGATTAAAAAAAAGATCATATTATGAGAATTCTCTCATCTCGTATAACTTATAAGTGCTGTTGATATAAGTATGCATACATACCAAGTTTGACTAACAGATCCATGAATTCTGTAAAGAAATATATGTAGTAAATTAGAGCATCGTTGCTTATCAAGAACATAAATAAGGTTTCCGATAACGGGAATCTCAGTTGACATCAAACATCTTTTACTTATCCATTGTAAGAAAACATTCCAAGGGACATTAAAGCACATATTATGTATACCTATTTCAGTGACAAACGTATGGCCCATTTTAGCAAGGTCAGCAAACAATGCTATCCAATTTATGGGAAAACAAAAATTGACTGTAACATTGTTTTTATTAAAGCACAGGGAGAAAATGGAGGAAAAATAAATATTGGTATGTATGATGACACACGAACACAACTTCAGTTGATGTATGTATTATATTATTCAGTAAATGCATGTAGCAAAATATAAGCATTGGAATTCGGTGAACAAGCCAATCCGTTTATATAAAACCCACTACCTATTACCTGCTGTGTTGATCTACGCGAAACTTTATGATTAATGATCCTAAAAAATCTATTTGTCTACCAAAGTTTTGTTAGCATAGCTGGTTGCTGGTTGCTGGCTATGCGTGTTTGCGTGAGAAGAATATATATGCCCACACCAAATCTATTGTAATGTGTAATTTGGCTAGACTGGCCTTGGTAGTTTCCGAAGCATTTTCAACTGCTTGATTTAATTTCACTTTAAGAATTCACACTAAAAACCATCACTTTCAAAATGTGGAACCAAATAGATTTGATGCCAATGTTAACGCCTTCCTGTTCCATTTATTGCTTCTTTGACACAAGCAGCACAAAAGTTTACTAAATATATTCGTCCATTGCATTCATGCTAAAAGATCCTTGTCGTGTCAGCATCCATTCAAACAGATAATGAAATTGGCTGCAAAGCATTTTGTGGAACCTCATGAGGATTTACTTTCATTATTGAGAACGACTTCCATCAATGGGTTTTAACAAATATATAGCAACTTTGCTATACTAACTAATCCGATCAACTTGAGAAATACGTATATAGCGAGCAATATTGAGTAAAGAAGCAACCCAAACGCATTTTGCTTTAACGTGCCATCTGTCAACCGCATCCGAGACTAATATTTTTCCCAAAAACTACAGTAATAACACTACCACCACTGTTACGCTATCAGCATTTATATTATAGCAACAAACCATTAACGGTTGATTTCCCTTTGGACTTTTGACTTTCTTTTTTTCTCACACACACAAAAGAGAGCGGAATTCCTTGTAAAAATTGGCGAAATCATCCTTCGGGATCGGGAGACACAATAGACACGAACACAAAACCTATGTTTCGCGCTGTGTTCAGCAAGCCATATAGGAAGACAACGACACTTCATTATCCCAAAAAAGTTTTCATGGCTCAGTAAACCCCCATGTGTGATGATCATGATCATTGATCAGATAAAAAGCGGAATGGAGAGAACCAGTTACAATCTTGCTGTGTGGAATAAGAGTAACTTGCCGTGAAAATGGGAAAATGAAGTGTTTTATCCTTCTTCTCTCTCTGTGTGGCTGCCAATGTCTGTAAATGGAAAAGTTTGCACAAGAGAAAGTAAAAAATCAACAGAAAAGAAAAAGATGTCCTACTCATTTCCTGAGTGCGTGATACGAGCCTGTTCTCTCCTCTTCATCAAAACTTTATGAAATAGATCAACTCAGAAAGACAGTGTGAAATCAAGCCAGGCCAGTTCAAAGAAAAAAAATGGCATTAGTGCTGGAGATGTACAATACGCACTAGCCTGTTGTCTATACGTGTGGGCGTCAAACTGGAAATTGTGTAACGCAGTTTTTTCTTTCAAAGGACTAGTATTGAAATATGTATGTGCTGTGCTCCGTCACTGATGGGCAATGTAAGTATAAAAAATAAAATGGAAGAAAAAGAAAGATGATCTCTTTTACACTCGCCCTTTTACTTCGATATCGTTTCTATGAAAGGGGTTCTTTAGCAGATGAATTGGAGACAGAGAAATGGAATTGAGGAAGACAGATTACTACACGCACAGCTAAACAAACTGAATTCCTTTTTATTATATACACTGTGACATACTGACAACCTCAATTCAGTTAGGACTTGGCCAATGATGATGATGATCATTCTGTGTGATGATACACCGTATCAGTTTTTCTTTTCTTTTCTGTTGTTTGCAGCAAACGATAAGTTAATTCTCTCTCTGTCGGACACGACACGGAAAGAAGGAACATAGAAAGAAAGAAAGAAAGAATCCTATATAGCTGGAAAATATTGCTTTCACCAAATCTATTGAAAGTCTTGTACAAAGAATTGTAGAACAGTGAACAGATCATCGACCTTTCCTTTTCCACTCGAGAATGTTGAAACCGCAGAGTCTAGTTTCCTACAGGCCCTTTTATTTTAGTATATAGCTATATCCCTGAGAATGCTACAGAAACTGAAAAATAACTTCCGGACAGCGTTTAGACTACGGAATTTTCACATGAAGATTGTCTTATTACATCCGAATCGTAATAGATTGAATCATGTTGAGAGGAGAGTAATAATGTCCGAATTTTTTAACCGAAACCATTGAGAACAGCCTAAAGTTGTAATATCAAAACTGAATATAATACAGTCGCCTTCCATCAGTACCTAGTTCAGGAATCTGAGCAAATATCAATATTTCTGCTCAAGCATTTCTCTCTCCTCAATTCATTCCACTCTACTGCCTCATTTATTTGAAATGGAGCGAGATGAAAAGTTAAAAGGTGTCTGCTCTCTCTCAGAGTTAGTCACCAAAAAGGGCTTTCATTCTTGATTCGAACCAAGGGCCATTTCACCTACCGGATTTTTTGCAATCGTTCCCCAATTTTACTTTCAAAATACCTCGAGTCTACCTCCATTATTTATATGGGATGTCATCAGACATATGGATAGTATATCCAACAGTTTAGCAATGACTGTATATAGCTTAAATGGTTCATTTTCATTCAACTTAGAGCCTTGTCAAGGAAGCATCTCTTTTGATTGAATCAATCTGTTCCGCCATCGTTTTGCAACTGTAATTTTGTAATATTCGGGATTGATTGTATCACACAGAGAAATGAAAGGTTATGCATACACTCCGTGTTCTTCCCTCAAATCATTTCCACCGCAAAATGAATCCAAAATATATAATCGATGAAATTGATTATGTTCCAACTTTGGAGACTTATTGCTGACTTGCTAAAAAAATGTGCGTACAAGTGCGAATTTTTCCAATTTGACATTTTCTTGGAATGGAAGCAATTTTGAATTATGTGATGTCAAGCACCTCTTGTCTGTGTCATGTTCACATTTCTTTCCGCGAGGTAAATACGCCAAAAGAGCTCGCCTAACTTTCCACACTTTTAGAAATCATCTTATTGCCATAAATCTAGGTTTATACATATTATAATTTGCCCACTGCCATTCCTAACGTCAGTATCTTAGAAGCATCACACCATTTAGCTAAAAATCGTATACAAGTATTCATCGCTAAAAACTGTTTCGACTTGGCTACTCTTTCACGCTAGATTACTTACTATGTACCTTAAATACAGTGGTACAAATATATCAGGGTTCCTGATGAACGCGAGCGAAAGGAAATTTGATTTATATTTTGTTGGCAAGCGCGTGCAAACCGAAAAAAATCGCCAATTTTTCACCCACCACCAACCAAGTTTGAAGTTTTTTTCAACCTTCTTACCTATTCTGTTATTCCACGTTCATTTTCCCTGTCCTGTCAACAACTCTGTTGGTTCATACATAATATAAAAAGGTTTAACATTGTACCTACCTATTATGATTACGTAAGCGATATCAAATATAGAGAAAGCGTGAAAGTAAAAAAGGCGGTGCGACGAGGTAAATGACAGTACTAAATGGGTGAGGTATATTATCAAATGAACTTATGAGTTGAGGACGATAATGTTGGGGGAAAATAAGATGGCTCGTTCATTTCCGCTTTAGGATATTTTCAAGAGGTCTGGATACTTGGAAGATCTTGACGTAAATAAATAGCTGAATTTAAGATATTACAATCTGCTGTACGATAAATTCAGTTATCCATATTGAAAAAATCAGCGTGGCTACCATATATTATTATTTTGCAGCCCCGTGTGTGCGCTATATATGTTATGGATTTTATGGAACAGTTTAATGGAAAAAATTTAATGGGATTGTGTGAGACGAATGGTTTTCTTTCTGTCTTCGTTGTCGATGTATGAAATGGCAATAAAGCGAAGAAGAAAGGCGTACGTAGCACAACGGGAATTAACGAGAAATATATATTTGTAGTAGTACAAGCATGAGCGATAATCTTGAAGGGATAATAAAAAGTAAGGAGGTCTATTTTATGAGGAGATTTATTAAGATGTACGAAGGGTAAAAAGAATGAACAGGAAGATAAACGTATGATAACTTTTTTATTGAAGCTGGAAGTTACTACAAACCAGAAAACACAAAAAGCGATGAAAATTCATCAGAAACTCGAAATTTCGAAAATTCTTGAACGTATATGGAAATAATATTTCCGTTAGATTAATAATGTTCGTTAATCTGGTTTTTCCACTGTCTGAGATGCATCATAAATACCGTGCAATTGGAAAATCACCGGTGCGATACTACCAATATTTCGATTTTCTACACCATTTAACTTTGAGTATGATCAAAACTGTGGAAGTAACGGAATAATTTGATACCATCGTCATTATCGTCAAATTAACATTCAATATCAGCTAGGTATATTACTTGGGAAAAGAAAGAACGTTGTAAATCATGTTTGTAGATGCCCGCATGTCAAAAAATTCTGTATTGAACCTATGAAAAGCTTATAATATTTTGCCGAAAGACATTAAAGCAATAACTAAACACATATTATTTGTTTTGATTTTCTTGCAGGTTCTCATTTATACACATTGAAGGTGCTACTAATGGAGCTCACCCGTACAAAACACTGGGGTCGTGTCTGGTCATGTGTTCAATCTCTCATGTCGCCAGGAATCCTCATCGGATCTGGTGTGACCTCTTACCTGGGAAAGCCAGGATTTTATGCTTGTGCCACTTGTGTCCTCATCGGGGCTGGTCTGATAGGCTTCCAACTAATCGACCTTACCAAATGTGGTTCACCACAACTCTCATCTAGTATGGATAACGACTCGCCAATTCCTCCTGCCCCACCTCCAATCTCGCCAACAAAGTATGGCACACCCACTGCGCTATCTCATCATGCTGTTGCGGGAGGGACAAATGTAGCGGCGACGGCTGGGGGATATCCTGGTTCTGTGGGTGGTGGCATGTACCCACTGAGAAGATCCATCAGTTTGCAGCAACCCTTGTATCCTTGTTGCAGGGGGGAGAGTGGACTAAGCGATTACCCTCCTTCGGGAACTGGAGGCGCTCCGTACACGCCGGTGCTTGGAATGCATCATCCTCCTTCGTACTCGCCCTACTGCCGTGAATGTCTGATGACACCCCCACCATACGGTCCCACACCACCCCCACTCTTCCCGCAAATGATTCGCTCGTATTCCCTTCCACAAACTGCTCCTCTTAGTGACAGTACCTCAAACCTGAGGTTAAAAACGACAGGCACGCAAACTAATCCAAACAGTCCAGTGCACTCCCCAAGTCCTGTGGGTTATGCCAGGATGCAACCATATCCCGGAAGTTTTGACAAAATACATGCTGCTGTCGCGGTAGCGGCAGCTCAGGCAGGTGCAGGTCGTGCCAGCGGTGGCTTTGTCCTCCCAGAAGACAGGGTAATTAGGGATCCACCTTCCGCAAGTAAATCGCCAAGAGCTCAACCAACTACTGCACCTGTAGGAGCACTCACGTCTTCCATCAGTGGCAAATCTCCAGCCCTCTCCCAACAGCAGCCTGGCGATTCCCTGCGAAAATTCCAGCCAGGTTATAAGAGTAGTGTAATGTTTGCTTCGAATCCACAACTGTTCCCCGCTTCCAGCTCTGCAACGTCGACGACAGAAGAGCGGAGCTCCAGTCGAGGTGGTTTTGACGTTTCAGCCACTCCAACCCCCACGCCACTACATCCACAACAGCCAGGAGGGCACCCCACCACACCAAACCATATCGCAAATCAACATATTAATGGGGGTGGTGAAGTTCCCAGTGTTAATCAACATAATCAAAGATATTTGTTCAATCAACACCATCATCACCTGCATGGCTCGTCCCGGGACTACTACCCTCAGAGGGAGGAGAGGAGAGCAACCTTACTCCGAACTCAGCATCACCAAGTACATCAACAGCCGCAACAAATATCTTTCGACTCGCAAAAGTCTGCTGACTCTAGTATATTTCCGGCTCAGCATCACCACATTGCCCACCATCCCCCGCGTCAACCTCCCGTGTCGCGATTTTCTGTGGCGGTGGAACAGCACAAAAGACCGGCAACCCATCAAAAATCCCAAGAGTCCATGAGTGCAGCAGCTATGGAGAGGTCACCTCTAAAACCACCCCCACCCCAAACTCAGAAGCCTTCTTCGTCCCACTCCCAGCCTGCTTTCACCAGACACTATTTTGACTCATCGAAAATCCTGCCGGCTTCCAAGAAGAAGATAATGCAGCAGCAGAAAACGGCGGCGACGCCAACAATTAGTGCCCAGGTCCATCATCAGCAGCAGAGACAACCGCAGCAGCCCCACTACTACCCCAGGTGGACGCAGCCCCAAGTACCGATGTCTGTGGCGAAGCAGTTTGATCCATTTGCGGACGACCCGGACCCACCCTACTACCCGGCAGCATTGAGCCACGCTCAGACGCACGCTTATCATCGTGGAGGGACTCCAGTGAAGATTTCCAGCGCGGAATTTAACATCGAGCCACCCAAATTCAACAGCCTCAGGAGACCAGGAACTGCACAGAGTGGAAGTATAGGAGGTGGAGGGGACACGACACGAGGTTCGAGCATCAGTAGTCAGCTTAATCTGGCGGGTGGAGTAGGAGGAGGAGGTCTAGTTGGTCTTCATCAACCTCAACCGCAGCTTCTTCCCATGCATCAACATCATCAGCCATATCTTCCCCCTGCACCCATAGTTCATCCCTCGTATACGCCGTCACGAGCACGGCATTACCACCCCGGAGCGGTACAGGTGTACCCACCTCTTCCCCAACAACACCATCATCATCATCATCCCCAAGCCCAACACCCTCCCCAACTCCAGCAGCGACATCCCCTCTATCATCCACAACAGCAGCGTCCGCCAACTTCGAAAAACGTCAGTAGTGAACCTAGTTTTACAAAAAATAACCAAAAAACCTGTCAGCAGTCGCAACAACCAACACATTCGCTGGTCCATCAGCCAAAAAGTCAGCAGAGTAATAATAATGGTGATGACGACGATGTTGAGGTTGACGTTGACGACATTGCTGCTTCTACGTCTAAAAAGAATTCTAGAGATGATCTTTCAAGAGATTTTTTACTTGGTGGACCCACAATAATTAATTTACCTCCTACTATTATTTCAGGGGCTAGCCCGTGTCCATATTGTGATGTAAGGAGACCACAAAGCTCACTCTCGGAAACTGGGGGCAGCAGCGGAGGCGGACGTTATCATCGCTACTACAGATATCATCGACCTCGTCTCATTCCAGGATACAGTCTCAGCTTAAGCGTTCCAGCGCTCCAGCATATTTACCCTTATTCCACCCCAACAAGGCGACACTACTGTGCTCCAGCCTCAGTTTATGGGCTTCATGACATTCGACGAGGAAGGGAATTTGTTGCACCACCACCGCCACCACCTCACAAAAGGGTCCTCAGACGGAGCAATACTTGGCATGTGCCCAAGGACTACTTGGAACAGATTACTACTTCCGTTTAAGACAGAAAAAAAGAATATTTTAAGAATACCTTGTACAATTATACTGATACTTTTTCACACAAAAGATTTTATCTCACAAAACTCATCTCCATCAATAATTATGCATTTTTATCTTTTTCTATCGCAATTTACATGAATATCTAAAAGTGTCGTGCATAAAAACTGGAGAATTACACATGTAGGTAAGCACTATAGGCAGGTACTTAGCTAGTAAAATGTTTTGGACAATGAAACTTTTAAATTGAATATCATTTCATACAGCACTGACTTTCTGCATTTCGTAAATCATTGTCATCGTTTAATTAAGGTACAGAAACAGGAAATGCAGTTTTTTTTGTGCGGGACAGGTCCTGGTTCAACTCATGACGGTCATTTTTCTGTTGTTGACTTTTCACTGCATTTGTAAATACATATAAGCTGTTAGATTCACAGGATTCATGGAACCTATCCACTTACACTCATTGTCAGTTAAAGTTTAAATTCATGTAGCATGAATCATAAAGCTTTTAGTAAGATAGATAGTTTTTTGATTTGTGGATTTTTCTGACATTTCTATCGTTTAAAAGAGTCTATTTTCTAATGAGATCCCTTTCGTATAAAAATATATGCTATATAATGCCCGTTGTTAGGCTGTACATTTAGGCGTCACCCTCTTCAGAGTTGAAGACAAACGAGATGTTAGGTATCATTACTAAATTTTATGCTATCAACCAAATGCCTTCTCATTAGATTTTGAGAAGTAATTAGGTATTATAAAGTCAACGTTCCATCATCATATCGCAGTTTGGATTTGTCATATCGCAAAAGCAACCACCCAGAGAAGCCACACGATGACTAAAGTTGTATTTCTCTTTAATGTCTGATTCATAATAACAAAACTGCCACATTATAATTCATGACCCAGGTGCTGGCATAGATTTCCAGAGTTTAACCCACACCTCACCCTCATAGGCCTGCATTCACAAACTCATGTCATGTCACAATACCACACTCAATCTAGAAAATATTGCACATACTACACCTACATTTGTATTTCTGGTCCGCGTTCGGCATTTATCACTCCCAATCACGTTGATTAAAAAAGTCTCATGAAAGGATGATATGTGATCTCTAAAATTATATAGCAAGGTACATACATAGGTTAACAGATATAATACATTCAAGAAACATGTTGCGTTTTACAAATCTTTAGGTCGTTCTTTTTCCTCTTTCTTGGATGATGTCTGTAAAGATTAAGGTAAGTGTATTAACATGATACGCACAAAATGATAACTGTTCATCATGTATATATACAGGGATATAATTTAAAATGTTAATTATAAATAGGTTATAAACACGTGCTAGTCTATAATATTAGTGTTAGTTATCCCACGATACATACACCTAATCTAACTACATATTATTGTCTCATGCAATGTGTCACAATGCTTATTCGTTTTAAACAATAATTAGTACATTCATGCGGTTTTTGGTGGAGCTCAGAAATATGTAAACGTAATAATTTTAACAGCGATTATAATTACTTAATAAATCAAAGTTATTGTTCAAGTGTCTCCCGTTACCCCTTCTTTGTAAGTAAATGGATATCAGATTATCACGAGAACTAATTTCCTGTTGGACAGGTCTCAACTCAACTCTCAAAAAACTTTTGAATGTACTTACCTGCCACATCTCTCATCGTTCTACACGTTTACAAATTTATTGATAAAAAATTGGTACTATAAATTACAGAGGTGTATAAATAGCAATATAATAAATAACATGTATAGGTATCGCTTACAAAGAGAAGAAACAATTTCTTCCCTCAAGGTACCATTAGCAGCATGTTCGTTTTAGACAACATATTAATTACAGCAAAAGGAATCATGGGTACACTTGTAAACTCATTGTCAATACATACTGACTCATCATCATAACTTACTATTTATATTATAATTCTCGTCGAAATGGGCTGGTTCCATTTGAAATTTAACCAAAACTTCTACCAATTTTATACTCTAAACAATAAAATTTGAGAATATTGTGAACAAATACTGTCAACTGCGCATTTCTTATATGCCCATGTATTATATACCAAAACTGTTTATACACATTGATTATGTAAAAACTTTTTAAAAAACGTTCGATTACCTATTTAAGTTCTCGTCGATATTAAATAAGGAATTGCTACAAACTGCCCAAATGTTTATTTGTTTAAAAAATTATAGTAATAATATGTATGTAAGATAAAAGGGCTAGATTAGAAAAAAAGTCAATGTTCTAAATAAGTTATTTGACAACTTTAAGGAAAAGTATTTGTACAATATTTTAGTCATTGGTCATCTCGTCTCCTCTGAAATCTTGTTTCCCTTCATAACTAGTTAACTAGTTTAAGTAAAAAATAATGACCTTGTTTAATTTTTCCTAATGTATTGTCATTTACTTACCGAATGTACACACCTAAGTACGGTAGAGTTTATTATGAGTTTGTATCATATTCTCTTATCTATGATAACCTAATTACGATGCTATATACTCTTGATCTGGGAATAACACGAGGAGTGTACAGACTAAAAATCAAGTGAACTTAAACGTTTGTATAAATGTATCTAATTAGACTATTCACCAAACAAACTATTCCCTCAATTGCAACTTTTTTTCGTTTTCTCCACAATGTGTATTATTACATATATGTACGATAACATGGGATAGAAAAGGTAAGTGTAATTTCATGTAGTTGAAATGCCTATATAAAAAATGTGTAGAAAATTAAACTTGCAAAATATTACGATTTTTAAAAAATCTGTCAACTATTACTATTTACAATTACCAAGGAATAAAGCTTTAAAACTTTGGCGTTTCTTCCTTTTTCTCGGCAGGACTAATTTAAAGAGAGTACCTGGTTAAATGGCACAACCGAAAGATTAGCTACAGCCAAAAATTTTGGCCAAGAAAATATGTACTCCATTGAATTTATACCTGATGCAACGTTCAGCGTTTCTCCATTTCCTTTTTAAGGTTCTCCGTTCGCTTGTATTTGCAGTACCCACTTATAGTATGCATACAGTTCCTATTTTGAATTTCATTATAAACCTTTCTGGTACCTTTTTTGGCCATGTTTTTGCACTTTGGAGTTCTTGTGGTACGATTGTGAATAAGAAACGAACACAAAAAGAAACAAAGATTTTGGCAGCGTCTCAAGTTATATCGAGGATCTACTTCCATATAATCATGTCATCAGCAGCACATTTCTTCCACAATGGCTACAATGGGACACAATCCAGAATACACTTCCCTACATGCTCTATTCATCATAATCAAGCTTGTGTTCCAACTTGCAACCCATTGTGCATATGTATGATATGAAATACTTCCAATCATAAACGATAAGTGATGCCAATAATGTTATATAAGCGTAACATATCATATTTGCCATGTCTCCACTTTACACATCTTATTTCGCTATTTCCGTTTCTTTTTATTCTGCAATATTAATAGCATACTCATATGCAATGAGAAAATGGAGAAATGGAGGTGGAGGCAACAATGAAATAAGCTCTTCCACTCTAGGAGATAGACACATTCAACAATTTTCCCATTACATATACCTACTAACCAACCAACCAACCATTATCCAGATTTCATTATTGTGCACAATACTCGAAAATGTACGTAAATATCTAAAATTGCAGTTCTGAAGAAAGCACAGAAAGATAAAACTTTACTGGAATGGTGTCTCCATTACTGAGGAGGAAATTTTCACTGTAATATTACTACTATTACAATATAAGGAAACGACAAACAAATCTTTTAGCTTTTTGTAATTCTCCAGTAAGTAGTTTCAAGCCCTATCTTCCTCTTCTTCAGCACAATAGAGGACACAAAACAACCATTACACCAATCCAATTTTATCCATTTCTTCACATCAAACTTATTTTATCACCGCCATGTTCGCGACTTAAGATCCTGATCGAGAAGAGAATGACGACAAGGGAAGCATTAAGTCTGTTTATATGACATTATACATATGTGGACTAATCTGTGAGAAACTTAAAGAGAAAAGAATATTATGCATTGCGATATGACTTATACTAACAATAAGAGAGCGTGTTTTCTTACTTGCAAAGACTTCCTCTTTTGCAAATAATTTTCACAGCTCAGATAATACTGCGCTCATACTTCCGTCTCTTCTTACAACTTGAAAACTACAGCGAACAACGGAAACCGGAAATACGAAAACGACCAAAGTGATCAGATTTTACACGGCATGTGTGATATACGACGATATCCACTTCATTATTCGCCATTCGCCAACATAAGCCCTCCCTATCATATTCAGGGATTTTTTGAGCTTTGCGAATATAATATGTTCTAGTAACTTGTTACAGTAGTTGGATGTTTTAGTACTTTTAGTGGTGAAGAAGAACTGGCAGAATGAAGTCATATCCAACACTGCATTTACTTTCAAAAACCAAAAAACCATCATCTCATAATCAACATCTTATATCTGTGTGCAAGTAACATGTTCTTAAAACTAACGCTTTTCTGCCTTTTACACACTCGCTTTTTTCTTTGGCTTTCGTTCATTTTCTGTTTTGGCTGTTTTCCCCGGCTTTCCTTACTTGAAACTTGGTACCCAAGCCAAAAATGAAAAAGCGTTTTGAAAGTTTCTTGTTCGTTTTTTTCTGTTCGGCAGACGAGAGAAATAAAAAGAAGGCTAGATACGAGTCTTCAGCCAAATTGCATACTGGATGTGTTGTGTGCATTCTTTTGTGCAATGACAATTACATAATTCGAATAAGTACATAGCTACATGACTACTTACAATCTGACCATACAATCTGCCTATTTACGACTGCATAAGGATGTTACATTAACTTTTTAATAAACGCTGGACAGACGAATGTTTTAACTATTTATTTTATTGTCACGCTTTACATCTACTCATATACAGCATGTCCAAATGATACATTACATCCATCTAAACTAAACATATTGTGTATGTTTTAAATTACATTAAAACAGCATAAAAAACATACAGACTAAAGCAAAGAATTGATATTGACAGGTAAGATAACAGTAAAATCGTATCTTGTCGCATATGAGTATGAGATACATTGTCATAACTTGAACTACAACTAATCATCTTAGAATATATTTTTGAATTTCAACAAGACAGTAAAAATGAGAACAAAACCAGATTGTCATTCTAGGTCTAATGTGGAAACATCGCTCAAGACCTTCTCTTCGGTTTCAGTAAGTGCCTCTTCAGTAACCTCCATATCCTCACAATCCAGTCGTTTGACCAGCTCGCACAAATAATCCAAGTAAATTTTCTTGGCGTTGATTTGTTTATCCAATTCAGCCTGTCTGATCTATTTGATTGCACAAAATTTAATAATTAGCAATATTAGTTTAAATAATCCAAGAGATGACGATAAGTACAAAATTAAAAACTTATGGAACTTTACATATTATGAATTGATGATATAATTTGGAATTACTAACCAGCAGTTCTCCGTACTCCTCTGTCAGCTCTTTTATTTTCTTCTCATTTTCCTGGCGTTCTGGCAATTGATTCAGTAGTTTTACCAGGGCCTCCCTTTCTTGACATTCCTTCCGGTTTCGCTCAACGTCCACCTTCTGTTGTCGAAGCGCCTTAACAAAAACCTTCATTTCTGCTATTTCTTTCGCAATAGACTCTTGAACTAACTCATAATAAGCTGTTGCCTTGCTGTTTGCCATAATTGCTTTGTAGGTCTTTGTCACATTCGATCTTATCCCATCAGTTTGCTTGAGCAAGAATTTGAACGTGCGGTAGCATGCCAAGATGTGCCTGTCATGCAAAAAGAAACACGAGATAAGCACAAGTCACATCTTTCATTTGCCATAAAATAATATTCGGATAATGCTTTCAAACAATAATTGGACTTATTTACAATCGTTCCCGAATCTCATTGACGTTATCATCATCAATTAAGGCAAAGTAGGTTTCGGTTAGCTTTATCAACTTCTTCTCGTCACCCGCACCGTCGCCGTCAATGAGGAGCCGTCGCTTAATGATTTCGATGTCAGTGGAACCTACAATGCAACAGTTATTTAGCCAATGCATTAGTTACCACAAAACTTAACTATTACAACATGTTTAGTCTGTACATAACATTATGTCAGCGTTACAAATGGCATACTTTTTCTGGAGTCCACCAAAACCAAAAGAGGCTTCTTCACAGTAACAGAATCATCTTCGACACCATTCAGACCATTCGTCGCAGGCGTAACAACAGCGTTCTCTGCAGGTCCTTCCTCTGCATTGGCGTTAACGACGATAGTTGATGTGGAATCTGGTACCTCCATCTTATTGCAACGAACGTGCATGCGTGATAAAATGCTACAAGCACAAAATAAAATGATGTTTGTAAAATGAACGTATATAATATTTATATTATTAGTGGGATAATATTTTGTAGAATGCACATATTATGTAATATATTTAAACACGACTTTGCTTAATAACAGAAAACGTCTGACCTTCCCTTTTACAATGTCAGTCAATCCAATTTCCAATACTGAAAAAATCAAACAATCCAAACTGGAACGAACAAATAATAGAAGCTTTTTATTCGCACTTACTCCACATTAATTTTTGTCAACTAAATACAACTACTGTTACTACTGATATATCGAACTAAAAGTAAATGCTTGCTGTTTTGCTGAAAATGAAAATGAGAGCACACAGGACAAACAATTTAGACTGTTCCAAGTAACTTCAATGCATGGATTTCTGACTACTTGAATAAACGAACTGGCTTCAATATATATTGAATGGAATGCGTGTTCTCCATTACACAGAGCAGTCGTCTTTCCACCAAACTTGCTTTAATACATTTTATTATGCATTTCTGGTCTGTCGCAGTCAGTTGAACTTTAACTCATTGTCAGTTCTGATAAAATAACCGTCTACGAAATTTTCTTATCTTGCGGACAGTTACCTATCTTGCGAGTTTTTGAATTTTTACAACAGACAACAACTGCTACAAATTGTAGCCTACAATACGACAATACTTGCAAATTGCAAACAAACCAAGACCCATTAATGGCGTATCCTTCCAAGAAATGCACGTCATATGCATCCCATAGGTTTATTCAGCTACATAATTTGTATGCATTCACATTGCATATTATGCAAACAATAGGTGCGTATATAGTGGGCAACCGAATAATCATTTGCAAAATGCAAGTAATAATCCATATTAATGTAATTAAAGCAAAAACATGCTAAATGAAATACAAATGAAAAACTAAAGATGGAAGGATGAGGATAATATTATGAAGGAAAGGACGGAGCCAATGACTGACTGATCGTTGTAGTTTTTAATTGACCGTGCCAAGTTTTTATTCACACACAATACATACAATTCAATCAAAAAAGGACAATTTAAAAAGTGAAAAGGGAGAAGAAATTCAAAATTGAAATGAAAAGTCAGAATTAATGGGCATGCTTTGTTATTATCCAATCACCAATCCCCAATACCCCCCGCCACCATAGCTCCACCCACCTCGACGACCCCAACCGCCTCCCCACCCACCTCCACGTCCCCAACCGCCTCCGTAACCGCCATATCCGCCAAAACCACCAATTCCGATTCCAACTGGAATCACTAAAAGGACACGGGATATACATACATGTTTAACAGTGATGATAGGTATGATAATTACAATTAATATGAATTGAATCAGGTAGAATTACGGCGCATTTTAATTACATAGAACATTATCCTGGACTTACCGACGCCAAATTGTCCATTGACGTTGTCAACACATTGATGGAAAAATAGAATCGAAAATAGCAGCAGTGCACACAAGGAAGCTTTCCGAGCATGGAAACTGCGACCTTTTGAAAACGTCGATGCGCATTTTAAATGTGTTACAAATTCTCCCATCATCTATGCAATTAAGTAACTATATTTGCTGCCTATTTTTAGTTTCAGATTCTGATGCCAATTTAATTAGGTATACAGTGAACTTCTATCTACTCCACAGAAAAACAGAACATATCAGTATGAAACTTATCAATAGACTGTAACTACTGGACAAATAGTTTGCATTGTCATAAAGAAATGCGTCATGTTTCTTAAATAATTACAGACGATTGGTAAACAATCACTCTAATGAATTTGAAATGATCTGTAGTACAGATTCTGTAGCTGAATCATTTATGACCGCAATTGGGAAAATAGGTATATGCAATATTTAGTTTAGGTTAACATAATGTGTCTCCCAACTTGGTAGTTTATACGCTGGAGTCTAAACTAAAGCAGTGATCTCTTAATGAAATCTGTAAATCGATTTTCTTTCTGATTCTGGTTTAACAAAAGTTTTAATGGCAGCATCATGAATAAATATATTTCGCGTGTGAAGAATCAGTCAATTCAGTGATTTTTTATTAGAACATGGTAGTGTAATTATGTTTTTCTTAAACTTGTTTTGAAACCTAAGAAGAAAAACACTTTCAAGACATGTCTCAATGTTCCCCAACATACTGCTTTTGTATCAAACACTGCATTTCAGATGCTTTGGTAATTATACTAGTAATAAAAAACCACTTCAAATACCAACCTTGACCTTCTCAACCACAACAATTAAAGGTTTATTAAAAGTAGAAAGATAAGCACATTTATGCTTGCTTGCAAAATATTTTTCGTAAAATTCATGTCATGTGCAAAACAATTAGCTAAAACATTTAGTGAAATAACAGTTTTGGCTAACACAAATGAGTGCATTATGTAGACAGTATTTTCCGTCATATTTGTTATTATAATTCATAAATAATTACATTTTACAATGCTTTGTACAAAATTATAGCAATGTACAAATTACAAATGTGTTTGTAATAATATCCATAAGTTGAAATCATATAAAAATGCATTCCAGCCATTACAAAAGAACATTCATTGATTCTTGTTAACGATATATAAAAAATCATACAAAAGGTCATGAGACCGACAGGTGTACCGGTGATGGAAGCAGCTCATGAAGCCAGTCCAAGTAATTGTTAATACTGGTAAAAACGGTTGGCAAATTTGGAGCCGCACAATTTGCTGCGCCTACATATACACATTATGATAATTAAATTAGTTAGGTTTTAGCACACATATTAATCATTTAATCATTGGATAATTAATTGCATATTAATCATTCAATCATTGGATAATTAATTGCATATTAATCATTCAATCATTGGATAATTAATTGCATATTAATCATACCCCATGAAACAAGACCGCAAAGGTAATCGCTACCATTGTCATCTTGACATATTAAAGGCCCACCGCTATCTCCATTGCAAGATCCTTTTATTCCATCTCCCGTTTTGTCACCAGCACAAACCATTCCAGCGGTTACTTTTCCAGGCCATGCTTCCTCACACTCCTCACTGGTATAAACGTCGAGGTCAACGTACAGGAGCTTGAGCTGTTGCTCGTTATCGTAACCGTTAGTCCCCCATCCACTCGTTCGAGCCGTTTCAGAGTACTCCAATATCTCGGACGGAAGAGCTAAAGGTCTGATCTGCTCATTCAAGTCTAGAGAATAGTCCAGTGTAATGATGGCAATGTCGTTGTCCAGAGTTTGCCTGTGAAAGGAACGAATCATGAAAAAATTCGGAATTTTTAAATTTCAAATCAAATTCAATAATGTTTAAACTTCAAGCGATTCACTCACGGGTTAAATCCTGGATGAAATACATAACCCAAAATGTCCCGATATTGCTCTGTACCCACGTCATTGAATAGCTCATGCTCTCCAGCGACAACCTTGAGATTTCTCGGATGGTAGCCTCTTACACAATGAGCTGCAGTTAGAATATGAATCGCATCGTAGATGACGCCTCCGCAGTTGTGATCATAGCCGCCGTAGTAGTTTCGTACCTGGAGAGAGATTTGAAATGGAAATTGGTGCGGGTTCGCCTCTATTCCATCAACCACTCGAATGCTGGAAGATGCTTCTGAGAAATCCCTGTTGTCTTCTTGATTTAGTAAATGTTTCGACAAACTTGAAAATGACGATGGTCGACTGTCATAAAATGGCATAAAAGAGGCAGAAGACTCATGTCTCACTGATAACCCTGCAAAAACAATAGATAATGAATTTATGGAATGCTTCGAGGGTAATAATGAATATATGATTCAGGTTATTATTGAATTCAAACTTTTACCCAGGTCTGCAAGAAGGAAAACTAAAAGTACGGTCACTTTAAATTGAATACGTTTGACCACAGACATTTTTTTATATTTCTACCAACACAACGCATTCGGAAGCCGAATTCTTACCTTCCGTAAAGATAAACGACTGCTGTTGTAATGATTAATGATCTTCACAAAATTTTATTTATATGCAGTTCGGTTTCTGTTTGGACAACGGATGTTGTTCCGGAAGAAGGAAAACAAAATAAAAATTCACATGCAATATTGGATTCCGTCTACTCTTCGTATTTTTCGGGATTTGTTAATGACAAATACTTATTATTGTACAAAATAATGAAAATATTGACATTGTTAATCCATTTGAATTTTGTAGTAAAAAATAATTCATCCATTGCAGTCTTGTTTGATATTCCTGTTGCCAATATTCGTGGTTATCAAAAATATACAAAGATTTCCGGAAATGATTCGTCATGTATTTTGGAATCAACTGCGCACCAATACATTTGTGTTTAATGTTGAATATTCTATTGGCAAATGCTTGCTTTAATAACATTGCAAAACATTGATATGATTAGGTAAGCAATAATAAGCCATGAACTTGGATCGTACTGACCATGAGAAGATAACGGCGATATTTATACTAAACTCATGTTTGGTTCTCGATGAAAACTATTTGCGATGCTTGTACTTTGTCTGCCATCTGCTTTGTGAACGTTCAAAAGTACAAATACAGTTTTTAACGTTTTAACGTGTTAAGATTGACATGTGTATCACATAATAATATGCGTTTTCATTTTTTGGATAAGTTGTCGCAAGTTTGTTGTTGTACGTCAATAAATTAGATAGATACCTAACACATTATGCAATGAGGTACATATACTCTTAATTACAGTAGTAGTAGTGAAGCCAATATCATGCAGTGTTCCAGACTTACTAAATGAATGCAAAAATATAGATCTTAAGTATCCAGATGATTAAGATTTTCGTTTTCTTTTCACTTTTGCAGGCATTATTAATATGTGACCATTTAAGGATTCCTTGTTGGTTGAGATAATGATACCAGATTTTGTGTTGGAACACCTTTCTGTCAGATGACTAAAAGCAGCTGTGGAACAGGAACGGAATCGGTGAATCAGGTCCGTAATGTAAGCTTTGCAGTGCAAATTGCACTATCGACTACGTTGGATATAGGCAGAACAAAGAAAAACGAAATCAATCCCAGTCTTTCATATTATGGTTGGTTTTACAACCGATTTACTTGTAGTTGTGCACCACCTATAAAAATCACTACTTTATCGACGCCAACGCATGCTTAGGTAAATAATATTTTCCCGTAAAATGTTTATTATTTGGCATGGTTTCTTTGAGCCAGACATGCAGGAATGTAGTGGTCTGACATTTGAATACTTTCAGTACTGATAAAAAGGTTCATAAACCGATCAGCGCTTCTTTGGTAGAAATGTACCTATGTACAAGTAAATGCTGCTGCTACTGGACGAGGACTGTTGATAAGATAATGAAATGTCATGATAAACAAAATAAAAAGATTTTGCTGCGAATTTTCTTGAAATGGATGACATTTTAGTTATCGCTATTTTGATCGAAGCAGGTTAAGCTGAATCACTGCATAAATGCAGACACAAAGTGGATATTTTTCTTGGTCAGTTCAGAATACTCGATTCGTTGATAGGTGATCCCGCTTCTTTCTCTGGCCAAATCAATTTTACAAATTAATAAAAAAATTCAAGGGAATACTGTGTTCTCCGAAGTAATAAAATGGAGCCTTTTCCAGAAAAAGTTTTCTGATGCAAATGAAGCATGCAATTTTATATGTACGATGCTTGTGTGCACGTCATACTTTGTTGTGCATATGCAAAATTGTAATAATGTAATGCGTAGGATGTGAAAGACGCAATGGTGTGAAAAACCTCTGCAGTGCATCATTTCAACTTCCGGTATTTGGAGATGGAAAAGATTTCCTGTATTCATGAGAAACGATAAACAACTCAGTAAATGTCACAAGACATTTCAGAATAATAATACGTACACCACACACCTACCTGTGATTTGTAATCAAGATTAGCCAAATTAAAGTAGAACTAGTAGGAGTCAATCCTGAGAACTGGAGTGTCGTTGGCGTCAAAATGTCAATGCAGGTAAAATTAGAATTTTGAGAACTGGGTAAAAATATGTTTGATGGTTTCATGCAAGTCTGTCAATTTATCATGAATCATAAACATAGTCGCAGCCGATCTCCACACTTATTTCCACACCTGTCTACAGACAGGGGTGAATAAATAGCGCCATGCATACATATCCGCGTCCTATCCTTAGCTATCCAGTAACAATATATTTTTTCTAATAAAAATTTAGCTTTCTTTCTTAGGAAATACAATACTTTGCAACTTTGGTTTATCTGATAAGATATATTTGCGGTGGCTAAATGGTAGTTTACTTTTATGATGATGATTGTAAACGTATGGATGTCGTGACAAATGCTGCTCTTGACTTCGTTATAGGCTAACCTGTTATCTTGCTCGATTTTTGGTTTGTTGACCAGAGTAAGAAGTCAGAACAGTGTGTACATGCCTAAAATGACTGGAAGAAAAGTATTTTCCTAATATTCCGTCAGTCAATTCAATATCCTCATTTAGCAGTTGACGTCTCGTAGATAGCATGTCATGTTATTTTAAAATGTAGTTGATTTACTTGACAAAGCTCCCATTGTTTGCTCCCCTGTTGACAACAGAAAATGTTTTATACTTAATAAAAATTGGACTATTATTTCGAAAAAATAAATTGTGCTCGACTGTGTTAGGAAATAATTCAAAATAATGAGTAACTGAAGAAGAATTAAACCTCAAGAATAATTTAAGAAAAAAGTAGAATCTGGTTAAGTAGATTAGATCAGAATTAGAATAAAAGAGTTTTGGTTAAATTCTTGTTCTGATTTCATTCGTTTTGTCCTCTGTCCAAGTGTTGTGTAAACGGAATCGCATCTACTTCATCAATATATTTAATTTGGTTAACTAAGTTAATTTTCAACATGCCTTATCAAGACCAGCTTGTAAGTTGAGATTTTTACATTAAAAACTGCGCGTCATTTTTTAAGTGCCAGTAATCCCATTTACTAACAGTTTAGTATGCATGTTTTCATGACCTCTTAACAGGAACCCACAGTGACAGAATATCCTTTATTTGATGGCACTACTGATGCCAAGCATCTTCGTGCAGCGATGAAAGGTTCAGTGAGCAACTTAGCTAATAATACCTCAATAATGTCTAAATATTTGTTGTAATACACGCTTTTTTAGAGATGAATACAATGTGTATTTAAATTCACATAAAACATTCTAAACTTGTATTAATTAGGATTTGGCACGGACGAGGATACCATTATTGAGATTCTTACGAAACGAACAAATTCCCAAAGGCAAACCATATCCAGAGCATTCAAATTGGCGTTTGGTCGGGTGTGTGTTTAAAACTATTTGCAATAATAACAGTTTTGTGGAATGGTATTGAATACTGGGTAATTATTTGTTTTTAAATAGGATCTTAACGATGACTTGAGAAAGGAATTGGGAGGAAAGTTTGAGAAGCTCATGCTAGCATTAATGGATCCACCTGTCACCTATCTTGCGAAAGAGCTACATAATGCTATGAAGGGATTTGGAACTGACTGCGAAACACTTACTGAGGTGATTTTAATGAGAGACTGATTATTTTTTAGAATAATTACATGTTTCAATCTTCCGTGCATTAGATTATATGTACCCGTTCCAATGACGAAATCAAGGAGGTTGCCGAGATTTATGAGGAAAAGTTTGGCCGCTCTCTGGAGGACGCTATTGTGAGCGAGGTCACTGGGGATTACAAGAGGCTCCTCATCTTGCTGCTCACGGTAGGCTTAAGTGTAAGCCTGATCGTTCCATGAAAATGCTATTAAACAATTAACGTTTGCTTTTTACTTTACGTTGCTGCTTGCAGAACTTTTTTTTCATGCGTAACAAAATTAACTGCATGTTATATGTATGTTTAACAGATTTAATAACTGATATGGTTCTAAAATAAATGATCATTTTAATACAGGGTGTTCGAGATGAGAGTAATATTTATCCAGACAAAGCAAAGGAGCAGGCTGAGAAGCTATTTACGGCTGGTATAACATAATATTATTTTAACGTGTAGGAGGTTGTGGTATGAAACTTGCTGTAAAATAGTTTTTTTATTGGAATAGGTGAAGGAAAATGGGGAACTGATGAAGAAGTATTTGTGGTAGTTTTGACACATGAGTCCTTGGGGCAACTTCGTTTAATTTTCAAAGAGTATGAGAAAATTTCTTCAAAGACTTTGCTTGAAGCTGTGGACGCTGAATTTTCCGGAAAATTAAAAACAGCGATTGCCACACTAGGTATGTATATGATAACATGAAATTGCAATATGTTCTACAATGCACCGTTATTTTTGCATCTTTACATCCAGTATTCAATGTGGATTTTTGTGTACAGTAAAATGCGCTTTTGGAAAAGCCCCATATTATGCTGAAAAACTGGAACTAGCAATGAAGGGTAATGACAAAATAAGTATCTGAAATGTTATTTTTATTATTTAAACGTGTAATAATTCCGACCAATCATCTTGTTAACTTAGGGCTCGGCACGGATGATGCCACACTAATCAGGGTTATAGTTTCCAGATCTGAGATTGATCTCGGGCTAATCAAGAAAATGTATGAGCGGATGTATGGAAGATCTCTGTACGAAGCTGTCGAGTCTGAAACATCCGGCGATTACAGGAAAGCTCTTCTTAATCTTATTCAACCGTAAAACCATCAAGAAACACAAGATGCATATACCTAAGTATAATATGTGTGTGATCTGGTGCACAATGTCTATTTTAGGATTAATACTATTGATTAAAAATAATTGTTTGATTGATTGAATAATAATGGTTTGATTTGATTTATCGCATTACAAATTTATTTTATTTGTGACGATAAACATTAAGCCAATTATTGAAATATATAAAATGTTTTTGAGTATACATCATATCATGTTCAAAGAATTCAAGAGCGAGCCTGTTCCATTTTAATATTTCTCCGCATTTGCTGCTTCTTCTTTTCCTTCTTCCCATTCAAGGAATCATCATGAAGCCTGTGAAAGCGGAAATGACTTTGTCCAGGTTGAGGCAGTTCCCTTCTCAGGTCGTACGTGTTCATGCATCCCGTAGTGACCTTTTCTTCCTTCAGGTTGTCAGAGAGCAACTGAACCGCACTCTTGGCAGCTCTGGCACTTTGATTGGTCTTGGAGCGGGATTTTGGTGATTGACGATCTTCATTTGCGGCGGCTGTCTCGTCAACTTCGTAAGTTTCCAAACATGCATGTTTTGGAGCCTGGGGACAAATGCTGTACACAGTTAGGAGAGATTTGATCCTCAACTTGGAATGACCCTTTGGATCCTCGGAAAATGTGAAGATGAGTCCGTAGTGTTGAGGTGAGTTGGATAGAGGGAGCCGGAGAACGAATTTGTGATGATAAGCACGTCTTCCAATGACAAACTTGGCTTGATAGGGAAACTGGTACTGCTTGTTGAGATCCATGTCAAACCCATTTTTGGAGAAGGAAGGTACCACCAGTATCCTGTGCTCTTCCATGTCGGTGAACTCTTTCCATTCTCTGGTCCGAGGGTCACCACTGTTGTCGGTGAATGGTGCAGAGGGGGTCGCATCCTGTTGCAGCTTGTCTGACCGCGCTGATTTGGTACTTTTGGCGTTGTCGCCAGTGCTAGCGCCAGCACTAAACATTCCATGACTGTCATTCCCGTCCAGGATCATGAGCTTTTCCCTCCAATCCGGAAACAGTTCTTCACATGCTCCTTCCACCTCCTTTGAAAATTTCGTTTTCGTTTCATAGTCAAAGTCCGTCGTCCTCATGATGGCTTCCAGTTGTCTGGTCCGCGTTGTAAACTTGTGGCATTGCTTCACCTGAACTCCATTCCTCCACTTCAAATTCACGGCAAGAACGGAGGGCCTTGCGTGCTCCTCTACCGCTCCACCGACCTGATCCAGATCCTCGTCCAAATTTCTCAGAGGAGCGTCCTTGATTAGGTCAGCATTACGCCATTTTTGAATGTAGGTGGGGGTACTGATATTGCTCAGCGGGTTGGAAAAATTCACCGAAATCTCTTGGTTTGTGCACCACACCTGCTTGTCAGCCAAAGCGGTTGGGGTTGACCCGACTTGGTCAGGTTGAAGAAATGCATTCTGAATTTTGTGTATATTCTGCTTCTTGGACAGCTCTTTGGTGACAGAGTGGAGGAAACGGGATTCTCCTTCGGATGTGCTCAGATTCAGTCTATTATGCCGTAATGATCGGGGTCCTAGTTTGTTTTTGTAATCGACACCGGGAAGTTCGTCCTTTTGTGTAAGGGAAAAATCTTCACTAGTGGAATTATCTTTTTTACATTTTGTACTTTTCCTACTCATGGCTTTGTATCACAGTACAATCACTAGACAAGTAAGTGAGCTTGAAAAAAAAGTTTCGAAAAACTAAAAAAAGTTAAAGTATAAACTTTAGCGCTGGGGATCTCTGTAAGAGTGAGATCAATGAATACTGACTAATTCTTTTGAATTGATGATGCTTCCTCAGAGATTCTTAGTTTATATATCTGAGGGAGCTCAAACCAAAACGTTTTGAGATTTTAAAATAGGATTACTGTGTAAAATTGTGTATGTGGACGCTGTCAATGTTTGCCTCTTCTGGCACAATGCTTGCTTTTCATCTTCATGAAAGTTCATGGAAAATGCAATGTTACTACAGCTTACATGCGAAAATGTTCTTTGCGTAAAATATATTATTATCCACACGCCAATTCTCAGTTGCCATACATACATGTGTGTGTAACCCATAAACGTAACCCATGAATTCGTTCGTGTAAAAATAATGACTAGATGATGAGTCACCTCTATTTTTTATCACGCAAATGTTTCGCTTGGATTATGGCTTATTACTTTCTTATGAAGTAAACGTTTGAATGTATCCTACAATGTAGGTTTGCAAGCGGTGGTAAGTTGATCTGTTGTGCTGCTATACTGGCACAATAGTCGCATACGCCTGATAACAATTTGAGAGCAAAGTACGCAATAGTGTTCACAATAAAATGTAATACGTATTGCGCTATGTTGTGGATATGGTTCTCAGTATGCATAAGCACTTCTGAGCCAAACGTTTTGACGAATGAAGCAATGTGTAAAGGTAACAGAGTTTAAAAAACACTACTACAACTAAAGCAGAAACAAATGTGTACGTAGCCAAACAAGCCAAAAAGCCAACAGAAGTGGTTTTCTTATGGACTATAACATTGGGTTTTTGGACTGTTGTGAGAGTAAAAAACAAGCAGCAAACGTTACGTTGTCTACGTCTCATTTTTTATGCATAAAGGAAATATTATCATGATGCTGATATTATGTGAAGCGTTAGTAGCGCACGTAAATACTATAACCCTTTCAGTGCAATCATCTATTTTTTAGCTGGTGCAAAACGTTTTGGTTATTTATCTACTTATATGCTGGTTGCACGTCATAAGAGACATGGGATTTCTAGGTTCATGTTTATTCATTTTCTTTTGTATCAGTTAACTATTGTCACAAATGTGTTGAATTGTATAATGTATTATGCATATGTCTTTCCCGAGTTTTTGCACCTTGATTTCCATTTCACTCTTAATATCTGTGTGGACAGTGGGAAAACGTTTATGACTATTCTGGCGACTAAAGCTGTTTTATTTTCTTATGCCTTACTCGTTCCTTAACACATTATTCACGTAGAACTGAAAATTGTTGACTGGTTCTTTAAATATGTTTCAAGCTGAATTTAACAGGATGAAATGTCATGAGTAACACTGAATGTCAATCAACAAGTTATTAAAATATTAATTGATGTGCTTGGGCACTCATTGAAGTAAATCACAGGAAAAGAAATCAATATAGAATGCTGTACAGTACAAAGTTCCATGTTTGCATGGAACGGAAGACATGAGAAAGGTCTGGACTAAATGTCAGGAAAAACATGGGCTTGTTGTTGAACCGATGATATAGGTACATTTATTATGTCCTAGTTATTCTGACCCACAGATCAGAGTATGTTTTTTTGTGTTTGTGCAGATTTCTCAGAAGAGCATACGTGGGTATTTATTATGGCTTTCCTCCGTTTCATAGTATTCCGTTGTATTGATTTGATATGGACAGAGATCCAGTTCAGAGAAGTAAAGCAACTAAGCAGAATTCTATACACAAAAAGCGTCAGCAAGAATTTCTTGAAAGCATGTTTTTTATAAAAAGTCAACGTTCTCTCTACTCGACAAGTCTGAGTGAGTGTCAGGGCTTTGGTATCAGATAGATTTATTCTATACCTGCAAAGCAATGCATTGAAAAGTTCACAGGTAGGTATGTATGCACGTATGTATTAATACTAACAAAAATATTATTCAAAAGTCAACGATCAGGCAGCAGAGTATGCATTTTACCTTTGCGTTTGTGCAACAAAATATGTTAATAAATTATTGTGCTTTCATCGTATGCAATATTCATATATGTATTTGCTCACGTTTTTTACAATGATGACCTATGTTGATGTTCTAATGAAGGATGACAATGACACAATATTAAATAATAATTCTATTTGCAATGGCGTGACATCATGACGTGACATAACTGTCTTATATTCGCACGTTGTAACGTGGGATAAACGTGGGCGTAATGTCGGGTGTAGTAATCGATCCAATGAATATGAATATGAATGGTTATAAATGTATTAAACAGATGCACAAGTGGACAAACTATATCCTTTTCCCATGATAGGTAATCTAGAAATGGAAACACCCGAACCAATTTTGAATTTACACACGTCATACGGCTTATGTCATGCACAGCACGCAATAATTAAAAAATACTCATCTCTAATTAAGCAATTTTTATTATTCTCCATTTTCATTTTGTTAATACATTTCCGCTCTTGATGTATCACCGGCAAGGAAGTTCTAAGAAAGAATGGCATCAGGCGAGTTTTTTACGTTAACCAAAATTAGATGATACCATCAAAGTTCGATGTAAATCTTCGATTTTTGTTATTTTAACTCGAAGCAATAATACATTTTTGTAGCTTATTTATCACTATTAAAATCTCACACATAAAGTAGCAATTAGGTTTTTCATAAGTAATTTCGTATACCATCCGCGTTACTCTTCAAAAGCTTTTTTCTAAAATTAGATAATTATATGGATAAAGCATACTTGACAGTACATCGAAAAATGATAATCTCCTGAAAATTCATTGTAATATTTTATTGTAGGCGCAACACGAGACAGTAAACATTGGTTCACCATTTTAAAGCTGATATTACTTTTGGTTTTATTACGAAAGCGAGATGAATGGATTCCCATGTCCAAAATTGAAAGCTTCTCTAGGTACAGCGCAGGTGACTACCGAAAAGAAATCCTTGTTTTCGGATACAACAAGTTTTTTTTCCGTTGAAGATGTACTCGCTTAAATGGCATATATAGTATTGCAAATATTAAGTACACAACACGTACATTTTTCGCACATGGTAGCAATCTCTCAACCTCTCATGGATTCATTAATTATGGAGCAGAACATTGCTTGGACAAATGGAATCTGGAACGAACGGATGACGACGTGGTGGCGGGCATCGGAATGGAATTTCCTCCAAGAGAACTGGATCTATGCTCAGGTAGAAAATCTGGAAACTAATTCCAAACAAATAAAAAAAGTTGATGTATTCTTTTCTTACTTCACACAGTGAATTTCTCTACAAAATATACTCGTTTCATGCTTTTTACAGGAAGCCATTTAGTTGATGCAATTCCATATTTTAATTTTTATGATAAAAAGGAGTAGTCTTTGTTGTCATCCTTTTTCCAGCGAAAAATGGAAAGCAAGAATTATGCGCATTTCAAAATCCTGCTAATCTCTCTTCTGTTTCATACACCTACAATTCACTTTCTCCTTCTTTTATGTCTGTGTTCCCCTTCTCGGCAATCATGATGATGAATAAGTAGCTGTAGGGCTGGTTTACGACCGACGTAGCTGAACAAAAAGCTATTTTAAAGTCATTTTTGAGCTAAATGAGTGAAACCGTAAGACAGACGGACCGACAAACATGTCCAAGACTTTACTTCGCATCAACTACACGCGGGATGATAAAGTTTCTTTATTCCAAGTAAAACACTAGTCTGGCGATGGAATGCATATCTATTTATAAGATTTATGTATATCGTCATAAATATGTACTTACTATCAACCTTTCTGCTCTCCATGGATTGCAGAGAGTTCTCTTGACATCGCTTTGATAGTACTTTACAGCAATCTCCAAATCTGGCAGTCCACACTTGAGTACGTGGAAGGGAAGGACGCTCTGGAATGTATCATCACACACGGCAAGGTAGCGGAGTTGAGTAAGTTTGCCCAGGTAGCTAATAGAATTTTCCAGACATTTCGGCTACAAAAATAAATGTTAAAAAAACGGTCAAAGTGGAAATATATACGTATATAGAGCTATGTTAGGTATATGTACAATGACTAATAGAACACTCTGTAATTAGTTAGTCCCAAAAATCCTTTGTAAGAGGATATATTTTTAGAACTACTATGAAATTCACATTTTAATCATCCTTCATGTTAGTTTTTAGTGTATTTACTGGAATGGCAGGAGGAAGGACGAGCCTCTCCAGGTTATCCAGTAGCGATACACCAAAAATGATTATGGAAGCGGAGAACTGCGTTCCGAATGCATCCTGTCTTCCTTCCGTGTGAACTTCAAATCTACGGAGATCTGAAGAGGACAAAATAGAAAAAAAGTGACGATTTCATGCTCCAGTTACCTACATTTTCATTCCACAAACTGTCAAGCAGTCATGCATTTTAGAGCTAAAAGACAGCTCTGTCTTTTGCCATTCACTTTTGTTTATTTTGCTGCATCTCACAAGATTCGCCTTACCTTTCATCATTCCCAAATTGGGATATTCATCCAAAGATGTCAAATGTTCTTCATCGTGGTAGTCCTGCTCCCCAATTGACGCCGTATCCTTAGCTTTCCCAGCTCTAGACTCTTTCCGGCATAAATCTTGGAATGTGATCGCGGACACTCCTGCTCCTGTGAACGCTTGTTCAGGTATTAGCGCCTTCAAATGCAGAACGAGCTCGTCGAGGACGTGATGCAAATGAGTCCAAATTAGCCGTAAATCTTGATCAAAGTATACGTCCGTCTCTAACGAGGTCACGTGTTGGAACAGACCAGCCTTCCACTCAATATCCAGCATGGACTCCTCATTGCTGAAAATCCGGAGATATTTGGCTTGTGTAACAGCCTCTTGTTTCTTGGCTGGAGATGACGTTTCCATCGGTGGAATAAATTGTGCTGATGCACCAGACACGGATCCAGGTGTACTCGGACTCCCTTCAACGGACTGGGATCTGGTATTTCTCGACCTTGCCGACCATGTTCGACCCATGCCACCACCCGCTCCTCGTTTGCTACTTCTTCGACGATGTGGATAGGAACTGTTGTTGACAATAAAGCCGCTAGTACTTCCGTCCATGGAGGATGACGGGGATGACGATCCATTATTATTAGCTCCCTGTGCCAACATGGCACCATCCAAGCTTATGTTCTGCGTGGCTGAGCAGAACGGCAATAGCTCATTGTCATAAACGCCACAAAATTTCTGCACGTTTGGCATTCGTCGTAGAAAAACTTGAAAGTTGTTGTCCAGCAGAAGCGTGGCAATAGTTACCTTTGGAAAAATAGTGGGAAGTTGCTCTTCAGCGGGCAACTGGGAAAAATGACTCCGGACCTGGATATCAATTTCCTTTAGCGAGAGATTAAATTTGCTCAACCAGCTGCAAAAATAGTCCCAGTCCTGCTCGGACTTGATAAAAACTTGAGATGCGAATCGGGTTAATTGGATTGTGGAACTGCCCGAGGAGGATAATGAGTGCGGCTGCTGTGGATTTTCTATGGAAGGTGAGGACAATAATGACATTGATGACGGGAGTGATGGTGGCTCGTCCACTTCTTTTGTCCCCACCAATCCAGAAGAAAGCTTGCGAAAGTCCTCCCCTGACAATACCTGACAATACCAGAAAAGCACAACTTGTTGGATAGTGGTTTAGTTCATCAAATAAAGATTACTTCGTTCAACTTTCTACAACAATGGCAGTAGTCAGACGGCACGGCAGAGGAGAAGATATTGTATCCCGGTTTAGCACGGAAAATGAAGAAGGGACAACTTTGACTTGCAATCTTTGTGGTGTGACGAGGGTAGGTCAAAAATGGAAGGATAGAAGAACCAGTATGACGAAGCATTTAAAAAGCTCCCACGCAGATGTTTACACATCTGATTATGTTCTAACTACTGAGGACTTGAAAATAAAGGAGGATGTAAGTAATTTCAATTTAAATGTGTAAGTGTGTTAGTCTTGCAAAATGTATTATAATATAATAATTTATGTCGTTTCATATTTGTTGACATTTGCAGTTGAATCTGCTGGGAATAGAATCTGGAGAGAACATGCATTTTAGAAAATATGTTGCTTTCAAGTTCAATGCAATTGCGAATAGGGCAGATTTTGCGTTCACCATTTTGTCGCGGAATATTTGGAACAATAAGGAAGTGCCTATCAAATTTCGTACTCCAGGCATTGATCATTTTTTGAAACCGCAGAACAGGATGAAACGGGAGGATTACGAGCAGACAGTTCTTCCAGATTGTTATGAAAAAGGACATTACCTGGCTCGAGAGTTTTTTAGATGGTCAGAAGAAGCGTTTCGAAGAGTCGACATATTTTCCATTATTGCCATTCAACATCGTAACCTTAATAGTGGACACTGGCGATCTCTAGAAGAAATAGCAGCTGGAGTAACTATGTATCGTAAAGTTCGTTTGTTAACTGGAACCCAGGGGTATGCTAAGATACAAGTTATATCATATAACATACGTAATGCTATATCGACCCTCAAGAATGTTAAACTCCTTGTTAGTTAAGTGATGTTTGTATGTTTCAGTTTATTGACCATCCCGAACACATCCAGAGCTCAAATTCCACGTTTTTGGTACTTCGTCATTCTAACGTCTGACCAAAATGACAATGATTGGTGTTACTCTGCACATGTATTTCCTAATAAGGCTTGCCAGGAACCTTTGTCAGTGTACGAAGTGAGTATTTATGACATTATCGCGCTGAGTGGTATTAATTTGTTTACCAATATTCATCGGAAGATGAAAACGCTTATGATTCGAGAACCTTTACCTGAACCTTTTTTGGACTGGGTGGAAAGCAAATGGTTCCCCGAGACTAACGACGACGCGACTCAGTTAGGACAGCAGTGAAAGTACAGAACGCGTTAAATTTAATCTTATAATTACGTTTGTACTTTATGATATGAAATTTTTCAACTTCTTTTGCTGTTAAAATGGAAACTTTGTTAACTAGTATTGTACTAACCAATGAATTGTATGCATTATGAATAAAGCTAATGAAAGTAAAAATAGAAATAACGTTTACAATATAAAATTTACCGTTCCTTTGGAGTCCAGATCCAGCACTTTGAGATTGGACAAACTCCCGCATTGTATCAGGTTACAAATGATATCAATTACGTCCACACGTCGAACAAATGCCCATTGCTTCTTTGCACCGGTATAGCGATACGTAAACTCTTCCAAAGACGGCATGAAGCTCATAAACTCTTCCAGCGCGTTGGGATTAACCCAGCATTTGTTATCCGTGCAAAACACAAACTTTTTCAGATTGTCCATTGATTTTTTGAGGGATTCCTCATTTGGAGGAAAAAATACGTTGGAGGATGGACTATTACTCATTCCAGGAGCGCAACCAGGAATTAGAGGAGATGGACTGGGTGTTGGTGACGGACTCGGCGTAGGCGTTCCAGCACTACCACCACCACTATTATTTCTACTACTGGCTCCAATTGGCTGCTCCTTTTGAAATTCTAACGTGAGCGCTGACAAATTAGGACAATTTGTAGAAAGCATCTCTCGAAACTCACGGAGGGATCTCTCCGTATTGAGAAAATTAAATTGGCAATATCTCAGCTCCAAAACTTGGAGGCCAAACGTGGTGAAAAATTTCTCCTCCCATACCGTCTTCTTTGGTAATTTCACTTTGGCATGCATGTAGTCCAAAATGGCGGATTTGTAGGGTGTCCAACTGGGATCCTCTGGATAGCAGCCGTAAAATATGAACGAGTGGAAGGGGTGAATGTGGGACAAACCCGAGAGACGCGTGGATGTACAGGACTTGGTGAAAATTTTCAGGAATTTCTTCCATTCTGTTTTCTCGTGCAGAAGAATCCCTTGTGTTTCGGTTTGGAGGATACGTGTAGCTGGCTCATGCCACAGCTTCAGAGCCATTCGACATGCCTTCAAATCCTCCACAGGAAGGTAACGAAAGATACGCTCCACAATCTACAACAAGGCACACAAAATTGAATGAAAATGCATACCTCTTCTACTACACCCACAAATACGACAACATAAGTACATATCAATCATCTAATATACAGTGCCACACTTTTTATGACTTTATTCATGGGATGCTGGAATTTTTTCTCAAAAGAACAAAGCAACCGCGTCTGTCGTGTGTGTGTCAATGCCAATGTAATTTAGTATTAGGAAAAAGAAGAAGAAGAAAAATGGAAAAAAAGACAACACTTTTTTTTGTGGTCCACAAAAATGAAAAAGGAAATTAAATTTTCCCTATTCGTCTACTACCCACACTCACGATTTTGATAGAGCCAATGCATTTCCGTTTTATCTTCAAAAAGGAATGAATTGTCACTTGTACTCTCGTATATGAAATTCTCATTCTCCGAAGAATGCGACAAAAAACAAGCGAGTCGAACAAAACAAACCAGAGTAGAGATACAGTTGCGCAAAATAAATAATAATTTGGTGAATTAAATTGGAGTTGTTTTCTATCCTAATAGATTAAAGCATGTAGCACCGTCCTCTTTTTGTTTATGCAGTGGCTTCGTCAATGTTTATTTTTTCTTACCGTTAGATCCCGGAGTGGATGTCGAATGATGCTGCTTTGTCGTCGTTTCGAAGAATCCATGGCCCTATTTTTTATCGTCTCGATTCATGCGATATACACTTTGGGAAAAACCTGCAAAAGAAGGTAGACAGACAAGGTATAATAAAAAAACACTCCCACTTAATTTCGATTTAAAAGTTTCTTGATATTTCCAGCAAACTATATATATCCGAATCAAAATCTAGTTTTCAATGGAAGGATATTATGCACATGGCTTGACGATCCACATAACCAACAAAACGCTATCGCCACACACGCCAAAATAAAACACCACTCAAATAACACCATCGACAACAGCCCACGCTGCAAGCGAAACTCAATCTCAAACAAAGTTTGATGCTTTCCTTAAATATTGGAGTCTGAGAGCTTGCTCCTCTCAATTTCCTTTGTACATGTGCTTCCAAGAGTCTTGGACCAAGACATTGTGCAGTTGCTTGCAGTTTGGTTTGGTATGTACGTGTATACATACGAAGTGAAAGAAAGGAAATTTCCTTTCATTCTGCCTTTCTCTCTCGCTTTTAAAAAGAAAGAATTTTTCTTCTATGATACACCGCGCACGACAGCTTTTCAGTCAACAGGTAGCCAATAATAAAGTTACCTTTTTGGTCTATATTTTCCATATACCGTGCATTGCATTGGACATGAAAATCTCAAGTTGAATGCTGGACCTTGGCAGAATACAAATTCAGCATATATTGGACAGATAGAGCTATACTTCCAGCTAATGATGGTAATAATAAGCATAGAATTTGTTGTTCAATAATAGGAAAGAGTAGAAAATGAAATTCATATACCCATACTATATTGACTAAAGTTCATGTATATATTGCCTCTGAAATATGAGTCAACATTATAAAGGGAATGTTTTTCACCGGAAAAATTGTGATTTTTTTATTTCTGCTAAATATTCAAACGCATAGATGCTAACAGATGGAGAAAAAAAACCAAAATCTTAACCAACAGCAGCAGTCCACCATATAGTTTGTATGGTTAAATGAGAAAGTAGAGAACATGGAAAAAACCAAGATATTTGGACATGATATAACAATGCATTTTGTAAGAATAGATTCGCTTAATATCTAAGAAGACTCGTCTTGATCCCTCCTATTTTTTCCTATCAATTTACCGCGCTGTGTATTGGACATTCGTTTAATGTCATCAGTATGGTTTCCATCTCAAGGGATGGATTGCTGTGTAATGAAAATGGAAGGAGCATGTTCTGTAGTGGAAACTGGAAAGTAAATGTTGTATGTATCCATGCTTATAAAGCGGCACATAAGTACGAGAACAAAGGAAAAATGTTGTTGATGTTAAATAATAGATAATGCTAAAGGTAAGTACAAAGTAAGTCTCGGTTGGGTGGAATCGGTCAGAAATTTTCTCTTTGAACTTAAAACGTGAATGATAGTCATCTAATAGAATTAAGACGAAGAAGAGAAAAAGTGCTACAATGAAACCGACAACACGATCAGCAACTAGCAACAACGTATAAAGTGGAACGGAAGCGAAAAAGTATGTTCGCGTGTTTTATTAAGAAAATTGTGAGTTTACCAGAAAGGACAGTGTAGCAAACTAAAATGATATGGCGTGGGTCTTTTTTTCTTGATGATAGGTTGTGTATTTACGTCTTACAATTTGTGATTAATCATGTGTCCTGAAACAAAATATTAGATTATATCTTTTTGCAATAGAAAATAGTGCAAGTAAACAACATAAAATGAGCATTATAGAAAGTAATAGTGCACCAAAAACACAATAGGATTTCATATTTCAGTAGTACCGTTCAACGGAAGATGTTATGACAGATGACAAATTGTTTGCAACTTTCTCCGTTTCTCTCTACCTCATTTTATCATCAAGAATGGACCAACCAGATTCTGGACAAAGAGAGCGTTCAGATCTGATAAGCATTGCATATTATTGAATATACAATGCTAGATTATATGACGTAATCTTTTTGATTATATTTTTAGCTGCAGCCTCCTCAACTCTCCAGCTATATTTTTTGCGAGATCCCAGTCAACGTCAGGCTAAAACCTTCAACATTTCAGCCAACAAAAGGTAGACTGTGTCATTTCTCAGGAAAAAGAAGTACAAAAATGACATTCAGATTTCAACAATATATTTATTTCATTTACCCTCCAGACAACATTGAGAAAACTGGACCGGTCATTTATTTTGGGCTTAAAAAATCTATTCCAATGTTCCATCCAAAAAACTGATAAATACGTGTAAACGATTAGCTGGGCCCTTTCTTACGACCAACAAATACGAAATTGGATCATTTGATTTGGCTGTGTATAATCAAAAATGCCTTTCAGTTTTCAATCGACACTTCCATTCTTGCAAGCCGTTTATTAGTCCAAACCCTGTCCGACATTTTACTTTGATGATGGTAATAATAATGACCTCCATTTTCAGTTGAGGCACACTATATCATTATCAGCTAGGTAAATGTTCAAAATACCTTATGTGACAGCTAATACACTTTTACAATTCCTATCCTCAATTTTCCAGACAGAAGATTTGGAATAATGGAAACAATTTATAATAGCCAAATTGCTTTCAAAAACTTCTCACTTGCCTTTTCTTGTTAACTCTTCTTCTCCTTTACACTCCAAATGCCTCTCTATGATTTATGTTCTTGTAGCCCAACTCGGCATTTAGTTCATTCTCGTTTCCATTCTATATGCCATATAACGAGTGCGTATACACTCCAAAGTTGTAATGGGCACTTCTACAGTTGACGTGATTAACAAGCAATTCTTGTCCTTCTCTCAATCCACATCATTATAAAAAGTACTTTCTCTTTGATACTGTCTCTTCAACTGGAAATACGTGACATTTTCCGAATAGTCCGGTATTTTGGCGTAGGAGAGAGTAAACGCCATGTAAACCTTGTATATGTTTCAATATGTCATCTATCGTCGTCGTTTCATTGAACATTATAAAGCGTGGCATGCCTTTTCTATATTCTCAGGAATCTGTTTCCGGAATTGTGCATCCCATACTGTCCAGCAAGTAAAGTGAGGCAAGTATCAATTTTGTGTGGCAGATTAGTTTTTATGTGCGCTTAATATACAGATAATCTCTTTACGACTACTCGAGATTTTCTCTTGGTAAATACTTTCACCATCATATTTATATATTGTGCACTACTTCATACTTTCATTCCATTTTCTTCCACTATTTTCACTCTTCTTCGTCAAGGACATGAAAATGTAAGCAGTTACACGTTTCTCGTCGGAATCATGAGGAAATCTCGGTGAATATTGTTTTGATATGTCTCACATAAGTACAGAGGTATTCCATAAGATTTTCCCCAGTTTTCATGTAACAAATAAGGACGACGACGATGCCGATGAACACAGCACAGTTCTCTCTGAGAGGTAACAAGGGACAATCCAACCAAACCACTTTACTTTGTTTGAAGACGCAAACAAAGCCATTCATTCATGTCTTGTTTGCACATTGTGTCTACTATTGGTAAACCATATATTATTATATTCGAATATGTGGAATAACACTTTCTTACTATTTGTTTACCTCCTCACGATAAAAAAAATATCCTTTTTTATATTTTATTTGCACACAGATGTGTTCTTATAAATAGAGTACACAGTAGTAGCACACAAATTCTGCACATTGTGTGTGGATGATAGATATCATGATGGTATACCTACGACGGTGTTATATAGTCTATAATAAAATAATAATCTACTTGGATGAAACTGAGGAAATGGTTTTGCTCTCCTATCCAATTTGTTGCCTTCACTAGAGCCGTTCCTCGAAAAACTGAACAGCATGCCATGCTTTCATTCTCATTTTATATCTGCTGAAGAAACTTTTTTCTTGGAAGTACGCAATGGAACTCTGCAATCTTCTTGTCTTCTTAATTTGTGTTTCTTTACTTTCACTGTTTCACTCTTCTCTCTTACCTGCTGTCTTCTTCATAACCATAATGGTAACACCGCTGGCATCATCACGTAATGAGAAAGTTGAGACGTATCCATTAGTAGAATTCCTACAATACCCCGCACAGTCAGTTCCATCATCATCTTCTCCGTTTCCTTTCACACTCACCACACCACCACAACCACACAAGCTGTACTACACAGTCAAAGCTTATCAAAAACTTGATGCGTGCAAGATGAAGGGTACTACTCCATAAAATCCATGAAACTCAATTCCTTTGACATATAATGTGATAACTGAAAGCGGAACTGACAAATGTAAAGGATGTTGTGAGAATTATATATATAAACCTAGTATAGACCTCCGCCACAAACGTAACGTCCTACTTTTGATACATTTGATACTATTTTGCTTTGTGATTATATGATGATGTCATTTCTTGATTATTAATATTTTCAAGAATGCGCCAGAGGATGAAAACGTCAATAATCAGGAAACGCCAACTGGCAAGTCACAACATTTAGTAAATTGGGAGGTACAAATATATATTATACGCATATAATGATGTGAAAGCTACTTTGTAGGAGTTTACGACGAAAAATATCGATTTCCATCATCATCTCTGTCTCTCATGCAAACATTCTTTAAAAAGTCACTTTTTTTCTTACTTTGAATGCGGTTTTTTATATATAATTCGGTGAAAGGTATGGTATACAAAAGTAGCGCTATTATATTCATGTCATCTACTCACAAGCAGATGCTTTCTCAGCATTTACATACATTATATGTTATCCATATTCTACACATGATCCGAAACTTGGGGAAAAAGTTGCCGTTGGCTAAAAAGAAGTCGTGCATTAGCTGCTCCGTATCTCTTTTGTATTCGACTTGTTGAAAAGTTCCCGAGGCATTTTATAAAAGTTTAAAAAAATAATATTAATTTTATTGTAAAGGTAGGTTTCATTCGAAGAATAAGGGAAACCTCTTAAAATATCTTCTTTTCACTTTCACTTTGCATACTATACAGGTCTCCCTTCTGCCAATACTCTCCTGAAACTGACATTATGCATGCATACCACCAACACCATGATCTCTCTCACATCCTTTACACAAGTTTTGTATAAAAGCAGATTTTTTGTACCTTTCTCACAAGCAAGTGTGTCATAACCTGTGTGATTATTTTGGACAAAGGACAAAAGCTTCTATTTCTCACTACCCAATTTAAAATACATGCTTGAAGTTTGAGAGAAGCAGACGCAGGGTATTAATGTAAGTAGACAGAATAAGTTGTGTGTGTGTACCTCTTTTTTACTCCAAATTGAGAACATTTCCAGCATTTCTTGACATCTAAAAGCTATTCCAAGACGTTTTTTTCACAGAATCAACAGAGAATGAAACGGAAAGACAAAAAAATGCTTGTTTGTAGTGCATGGTAAAGTACGATAAAAGGAAGTATGAATGTATAGAAATGGTAAAAAACACGCTCTTTGTGTGACAAGGCATTAGAAATCAGTTAATACACAAGGTAAAAGGGAACAAATTATATGGAGCAGAGCACAGCAGCATATTATATAAGTTCAATAGGATCGTATTATGCGAAAGAGAACCGAGTAAAGAGGATTTGTAAAGAGAAAAGGTTGAAAGGGGGATATTATTCGTCATGTTACTGTCAGCCACGCTGTTTTTCAGGACGATTTCTTCTGTTTTGTACATGGCGCAATGCTAAAAAGCCAATAAAGATTTGCCTATTTTATTGAATTTTCACTTGAGCTTTTACGGAAAAGGCTGCACTGTACCAAAAACGTATCGCTGTCAATTTGACTATATATAGATGATACACTTATTACGGCCGCCTCCAGCTCAATTTGTAGTAGAGAGTCAGTCAGTCTTCTGATTACACATTTTCATTTGTAGTTAATGTATAGATACACGTCGCGCGTTGATTTAGAATTCGGCAGCTTTACAAAACCGGATTATGTCATGATGTTTCATAAATATTCACTACACTACTGCAGTCTCTCTCAGTCGTCGCACCAGTCAATGCCACTTGTACTCTGTTATCGCATTCATGTCACTTTTTTTTATTAAATCCTTCCACTTGGATTTTCAATTTCTCGAATATTCATATACCTAATCCGTTTATAGTCAACACTAACTTTAAGTGAGCATGCTGCAGTATATATGATGCTTGACGACATCGTAAAATGCTCAAGGATGATGTAGTCTACTGACTGGACTTCACTTCTCAGTCTCCATTTTATAGTTCGGAAATAGACCCACGAGCTTATTCCATCATTCCTGCTTTGACCAGATAAAGAAATGAGCACTGAACCAAAGAACATAAAACATTTGGGATGGAGAGGTAGAGGTTGCAATTTAAAACAGATTATATACCGATACTGCATATATGAACATGTAAACATTTTTGTCGGAAGTTGCTGGAAGCCATTAGGTCGGTGGCCATATTAGCCCGTTGAAATTAATGATTTGAATGAATTGACTGTGTGCAGTCATTTTTAAGTGTGCTCCAACTTTCCACACAAATTCCCAACATCAATTCAAATGCTTTTGCTATTCAAATTATGATCTAAAACTACATTAAACTAACGAAAGTCATAGACATGTAGAGATAATATTTAATGAATCATTATAATCAAAACAATTTTCAATTTTGTATAGTCTAATAATAGTATATCAGACTGCACATAACAAGATCATATCAGTTCAGAAGTATGATAAAAAGGCGATGATGGAAAGCAGCGAAAGTTAAGACAAAGTCATAGCAGTCCAGTTGGTAGCTTCTAGTAAATTAATATTATTAGCGCCTACTTTCTTTTGCTTTCTTCACTTTACTTTTTTTGAAACATTCCAGTTATCAAATCATTATCACAAGCTTTTATATATTCTTCTTCTGAGGACATTTTTAAACATGAAACATGACGACGATGAAAGTGATAATGATAAAAAGTTTATAGCGTATACAATCACAAAGAGTAATGAGAAAGGAAAGTGTAGAGAAGCCTTTCAAACTATCTTGTTGAGTAAGTGGAGTACCATGTGTGGTGTGTGTAAAAGTTGAATTTTGTGTGTGATGATGGAGGAACGTTATATGTGAAGGTCAAAAGGGACATAAAGTAGAGCTGCAAGAAAAACTTTTTTGTTAGTTTCTTCTTAATTTCTCAAAACTTCTATTTTGCTTCAAACATTAAAGTATCCAAAGAACATTATACTAAATAGTATCTGAATTAAAACACAAGTTCCTTTTGTCTCTTTATATTCACAGGCTACTATTATTTCTGTTTGCAGAATCTATTACCGGAGCTACTCGACTATTTTCAAGAGATTGTGCAAAATAATCCGTTAAGAAAAATATTCAATACTTTTACTTCCATGTTTATTACGAATAACAGAATAACTGCATTATATGAATGAATGGTGAAAGTTGCTATACATTTCAATTTCAACCAAGTCAGTGTTATTACTGGCTTCAAAAAGAAAACAAACTCTCCCTTTGCCTCAAGCTATTCCATTCAAATTCCCGTCGGAACTGGTTCTCGTCTACGTAGAGCAGTCCACATCCTTTGAATCTAAATTAAAAGTTTTGATTTAGAAAGATATGAAAAAGCTCAGAGTACAAACGAGAATATCACTAGGCTGCATTATTTGTATTTATATATACCTAGCTTCCTCTTTTTGAGGTGGGGAAATACGTCACGAGTGAAAAAGGTTGACCTTTTGTCGTCGTCCCTACTCGTTCCTCTAGCCACTAAACAGAATTCATGTCGAAAATAGGTTTTTTTTCTTCCGTTTGTCAATTCTAACTCAAGTATCCTCTCGTCACACAATCTAATATTCATTCCTGAAAAGAACTTACATGCCTCTATATTATGTACATCTCTGACATACAAATGGTGAAAATCCTGGTGATGCATGAAATGCGAGATGGTACATTTTTTTGCACCGCAACAAATAGTATGAAGGAAAAAAATTGTAAAAAAGCACAGTTGGGGAAAAAGCGTTAGTGGAAAAAAGGTGTTACGACATGTTGGAGTAAATTTCTTTAAAAGTGGTCTTATTTTTTGCCTCATGCTTCTTGAAGGATTATATTTGATACTTGACTTCATGATAACATGATAGGAAATACATTTTGTCCGCACTCCACAACTGATTTGAACAATAGTAACGTTCTGTCAATTCAAATAACCATACAGTTCAGAGCCAAAAAGTAACCGTCACTCTGCATAGGTCTCCCGTGGACGTCTTTGAGAAGCTATGAAATGAAGCAATGCAAAGCCCCGTAAAAGTCTCTCTGACACAAATAAATAAAATGTTCAAGAGCAGAGCAGCGGAACAGAGAGAATGTGAAGTGTTGTTGTAACAGAACCACAGACAGAACTACTCAAAGAACTGATTATAGGCTTTTTGGTTGCCAGAAAGTACGTGGCACACGCAAATGGAATAATGGAGATCGGTCGAAGTTCACATTTACAGTGGGTTCTTCCCGAAGAGGACGACGACCAATGTGTTTACTTGAGTGAACCACTGTATAGGTGAGAGTGAGGAGAACAAAGAACAACCAATCATAATATATTATTATACATTATTGAGAATGTTTTATATCTCACGGTGTATTTGAATTGTTATTTAAAATGCTGTTACGTGCAAGCAAACTTTCACTGATTCTATAAGGTATACAGCGTCAATGAATTTACTGCTGCATTCAATCAACTGCTCACACTTTAGGAAGCAAATTTTTGTTGATTTTGTTGTGTTTTGTAGTCGGCTCGTATATGCTGATACATAAATTACTTTGATCATGAGAATGAAATGAATTGCAAAAGTTGACTTTTGCTAGAACGCGTAGAGGCTACTACAAATGTAAAGTGAAAAGGAAGGTAAAACGTTACGTAAAATGATGTGAATGGAGATACAGTCCGAGTGTTAGACTCAAATTAATTTGGTATCACGCAAAAACCGCTACCCATATTGCCTGCATTTGCACTATTTCCGGACTATAATATAAAGTCAACGTAACACATTAAGGACTTTTGCGTATATATTTTCTTTCGGTATATTCGTATCGAACTCAAGGACACGGATTCATATTATCAATCAGTTATAATGCATGTACCAATCATTTTATGTACATATTACGAGTAGTGCAAACTCTTGCATAATCATCACATAAGATGAAAATGTTTATTCCTGCTGCATTTACTAAAGCTTATTGTGTGCCATTAGTCATTCATCATTGCTTTAAATCAGAGGGCTAAGAATTACAAATATGGAACATTGAACGGTTGTTTGTTTTACGAAAACTGCTCATATAGAGAAATTGAATTTTTCGCGTAATCCGCCCACTCACCGTTTACATAGCTTTATGTTGGACAATTTTGCTGCTTTAATGTTTCAGATGCCGACAGCCGACAGCATTAAATTGGCAGAAGAAACTTTAAAGCTTAAAATGCTTAAAATTCGTCCTTGATTTCTATTCTTGTCCCAAATTTTACTTTGAACATGAAATCCATCTTAATGCTCAAAATCCTGCTAATCATGTATAATATTTTAATACCCCATAAGTACCTGCTATTTTAGTTCCTGTTCATGCATAGTCCATCTTATTCCAGCAAAAAAAACTCCCGTAATTAGTTTCAGTATATGAAAGTGTAAGATAATAATTTTAAACCATCCAAAGCTGTTTTCACATTGTTTCGGTAGTATTTTCAAAAGGGAATAATATATACGTGTCATGTTTTTCATCTTTATCGATACCATGTACTTTTGTCATCTACCTACTTCCTCAAACTCTGCTTTTATGCGATTTCTGTCTGCCCTTTTGAATGAACTTAATTGCATTGGTTTCAAATTAAGGTGTGACTCTATTGCGAGAGAAAAGGAAATGAAGGAAACCTGTCAAGGACAAACAGACAAGCAGTGTAAACGCGGAGCAAAGCCTTTCTCCAAATTGGAGACTTAAATTGAATTGCCTAATTCTAATTCAAGGCTCATCCTGTCATTGTGTGTACCTTGAAGAGAAAGACTTCACAGTATATCTTACTTATAGGATATAATAGAGGGCACACGCTTTCGGTTTAATACAAAATGTACAAAAGTACAAATAAGCCTTTCATTACTCGAAACCCTTTCCCAGGATTGTACACGCCGCCTGTCTTCTGTAAAGCTGTACAAATAGTAGCTTTTTTAGATTTATTTACGAAAATAATTATAACCATTCACTTTTATGTTTATGTATGTTGCATATTCTTTATTGCCAAACATTACTGTATTTTACTTACCATCTATTGGAGTAGTTTATTCGCATTCATGTAAAATTGTGATAATCAAGATGACTTTTTTCGGTGCAAACTAAAAAACATGAAATATTCAGAAGCACCTGTATGCTATATTATTATGGTCAACATGAAGCTTTCTATTTCTGACTTTAGGTGTTACGAGTTACTCATAGATGATCATTTCCATATCCTGAGGCAGAGAAAATAATTACACTTTTCACCAACTTTCTCGAGTGTATACAATAATGCTATTTGTGTTTGGTTAAAAGCATTGACAGTTGGATCGTAAAGTGTGCGTGCATGACATGTCATGAAGTTCGCAAGATAATATGCAGATGACAAAGGCGGCCGAGGAAATATGACAGCTAGTGGGCGTTTCCAATTATATAACTAGATTGTTACGAATTGAAGGGAAACTCTTAAAACATGCAATTAACAATTATAAGAAAGTACCTGTGGTTCCCCATCAGGGAGAATCAATATCTCCATCTATTGTAATGTCGTTTCTATTTTTTTGTCCAGGTATTTTGGAAGTTGAAATCAATATTTGGCAATTTGAAGAAGATGCACATCACGAAGTGAAACACTTTAATTGTTTTAAAAAGGTAAACTTCAAATGACCAACGTGGATACTAGCGTACATCGATCTAACACTGCATTCACAAATATTATTGAGGTTTATTAGTTTGGACTTTAAATGAGTAGTCTGGTTTCTTTTAGCACACAATTAAGAAGTCCGCGTAAGCGTCTCAAATGTCTACAAGATGCAGTGTGCGTAACATCATATAGTTTTCCCGACATCATAACATAATTATAAAAAGGACGGAGAAAGAAGGAGCAAAGAAAGTAAGACAGAGTTGATTAATACTTTGAAAATAAAGAGCTAGATATCATGAGGGAAATGAGTAGCGACATCATTTATATAATTTTTGGTTATGCAGCATATAGTTAGTAAAGTAAATATAAATACATCCAACTATACCTATGTACTAATGACATTATTATCGATAATGTACATAATGCACACGCAGTCACTTACTTAGTCACCAGTAACTATTAATGTATTAGTTAGTGAACCGAGTTTACCGCAGTCGTGTGTCATGACTCATGAGAAACGGAAATGGAATTATCAAAAAAGTGTCCTTATTTGCACGCTATAATGGATGAATTATAGGTATGCTCCAACCGTCTACTAGCATATCCTTCTTTCGGATCAATTGCAGACCCAACAGATTAAATATTTTCTAGCGTTTTCATTTTCGTTAACAAACAAACAACGCTGTCATCATAGTGGGCAAATGAAGGATGAAAAATTATTTGTATGGAAAATATGAAAATGAAAATAACGCCAGTTTGTATACAACAAGCATGATAATTTATATCAAGTGCTGCGTGTTCATTGATATTCATGGTATGTGTAATTGTATTTATAGGTATTTGAACCTATTGTGTTTATTGTTGCTTATAAAAATGACCATTTAAATAGGCTGCCTTTAAAAATAAATATGCTCTGTATTCAAGAAGTCTCGTTTTTTATCTTGCATTTCACTTATGTTTCTGTGATGCATGCCATTTGAGCTCTGGCAATGTTCACTTTTATATACAGTAATTGGCTGTTTTTCTGCATAAATGTCGTTTCATATCGTTTACTACAAAACACAAAAGAATTACAAACCTCACATATACAATACATTGTTTCCGCAAGAACAAACGAACTAACGATAAACCAGGGGTTTGTTGTTGGAAGTTTGGAGCTTTTAGTTGAAACCAACAGGGTTTGAAATTTTCGGGGAACCCCGCATGGCTCACTTGCCTCAAATCAAAAAGTTTACGTTGTCCTTACATAACCAATTCTACACGTCCCATGGAGTTCTCTCTTATTTCCTTTTTTGCCTCCGTCTATAAATGTGTACTGGAGAACATGAATACCTATAACCGCAAACCTATAAATAGAAATCCTTTACTCAACAGGTAATCCACCAGTTTCAATTTCAAACAATTCCAATTTTTGGAGGAGTGGAGGGAATATTTACTCCCTCCTCCTACTACTTGTACTTGTCGAGTTAACTGAAGGTCACTGCAATAACTTTTATTTTCCAATTTGCAAGTATTAATTAGTCTTTTACTTCATCGCTGCAAATGTTATAATTAAACATATAAGAAACTATTATGAAAGAGTCTTGTTATATATTGTATTTAGCCTATGGCACAGCACTGGAAATGTTTAGAAAAGCTGTGGCATTTGTCTTTTGAGCATGAAATTTCTTCAAAAATATGTTATTATACTACTTTCTGCTAAATTAACGCCGCGCCTCAGTGGAAAAACACCACAACGAAAAGTTTGTCCTACTTTCTGACGATATATAATATGTTATTTTGTAATGTCTTGAACAAACGTTACCTCTTCTGCAAGACTTTTTTTCTCCCAAACCAACTCTTGTGAGTTTTCACTCTAGAGACATGATTCATCATGGTTGCTTAAGCTGACTGTAATTTTTTTAGCAATACAAATAGTATTTTTTTATTGCTCTCATTTTTCAATTATCGCTTCCAGTCACCCACTCCACTAAAATGCAATGAAGGTTGTTGGAAGCAGAATTCTTGTTGAGACGAGAGGGCTTTCTTGAGAAATCCTTCAGGCAAATTACTACCTCCTCCACTCAACTTAACTCAACTACTTTCTACTTGCCCCACAGTATGATGAAATTTTCTACACATTCTTTTCTCAAAAGGTAATAACGAGAACAAATATAAAATATATATTATGCTGGTATGTATTATGTATACACTTACCAACAAGCCCGTTAGTTTGGCGTGTTGACAGGGCGGTGGCGCAGCAAATAAATGAAAATGATTACAATATACATTAGTGATAAATTGTGTGTACACTTTACCAACATCATCCTCATTTCCTTCAATTGTCCAACAGCAGCCTTTATTGTTTTTGTCCCGCATGGAAAAAAAATCTCTTTGCCCTGCTTTCCTCCTCCTACTCCTCAAGCAAGGACAAGTTCAACAAGGACTCTCTCGGTATTTTGTTTTTCTGGCTAATAATTTTTTGCACAACAATTCCTTGTTTATGTACTCCCACTAAGTACTAACCCACCACAAAATTTTGCACAAGAAAAACAAAGCACACAGTAGTAAATAGTAAAAAGCTGCGTTTTCTTCTTTCCCCTTTCAAACGTGCTCTGTATGGAAGTCAATCCAACCAGAAGAGTAAACCACTTTCTTGCTCTTTGATGGAGAAAGCAAAGAATGGCTTTGTATTTTCTACAGTAGCAGCAGGCGTCTTACATTTTGTAAAAGTAGCCAACAGCAAATTTTCTCTCCCGACAATAACCAAGCATATAAATGGCATGCTCCTTTGTTTCTAGCGGTGCAATTTATTATTTTCGTTTTCCTTGTTCCAGTTGTCTTGTACTGTCTTGCATAAAAACTCGTAAATAATATTATTATTATTATTATGAATGCAGTGATGGCAAGTGTGCAATGTTAAGCAAAACCCGTTATATATGCCTAAAGTCATGTAGCAAAAGGAAGCGTTTACTGTGCCAGCAGCTCACTTTCTCCAGCACACAAACTGACGTTCTTCCAAAAACTGAGAAAATATTCCACGCTCACTTTCCCTTTTATATTCCCTAACCAAACTCACTCTACGACATTATGAGCACTTCCTCTCTCTTTCCCAATGAAAAACTGCAAGTTGGAACCGAACTGGATGGAGGAGAAAAAGGGTTTTACACACATTCTAATGCCAGCACACATCTTTCACTTCGCACACAGTAGTCAACCAGCCATGAATCCATTAGCGCATAGTGAAATCCTGTGGAGATGCCTCTTCCTTCTTCACTACATCCATACAACACCGCGTATATATAGCCTCAAGATACATTTCGCATTCAGAGTCATAACCACCTATCATCAATTTTTTCTCTCCTCCTGTATGACCAAATGATGATAACCATACGGATACGAACCGTTCCATACGGATATGAATAAATATAAATAAAATTTCTATACAGATCCCATAACTGATTTCAATTTGCTCGCTTAAGACACTTTTCCGGTACTTCTTACACGCTACTAATATCCTGGAATATTTTAATTGTATCCTTTCTGCCTTATAACATCATGACAATCATAATAATGAAGCCAGGCCTTATTTAGCGTTTCCGTAACCTTACACAACCGTCCGAAAAGGGATAATGAAAAAAGCATATGCTAGACATAGTGGAGTAGACAACAAGACAGATTTATATAAATGTTTACGGGGTATATCAGCATGATAGGCACATCGCCGCAATATTAATAGGGAGCTCGTGCTGTGCTTCCATCATCATTTTTATTCTCATTCCATTTTAAAATGCGTAAGGTGAACTTGGTAATCCTGCTTCTGGTTCTGATCCGGAGGTTTATGCAGAGAGTTAACTGGGAGATAGTGTACAACTCACCAGCACACGGTTTTCCTCAGTCCTATACCAAAGTTTTTGTTTGATGACAAGAAAGACAAGACACAAATCTGTAACCTTTTGCTTATAAAAAGTATGAACTAGCTGGTTCAGTTACTATATTCATCTCGGATCTGTACCCAGTTATTTGTGTAGGTGACATGATGACGGCAGAATGTTTTTAAAGATGAAAGTTGCAAGGAAGGAGCGGAGACGAAAACTAACAACGGAAGGCAGTAGTGGGAATGATGATCATGATCATCACGGTCTGATTGCTGAGATTGCTGAAAATAAAGCGTTCGCCTAAATGTGTGCCTATGCGACATTGTTGAAGTCGTCATAAAGCCAGCATCAATAATACATCGCACATTATACGCCTGCTGCAAGTCCTACTCTGGTTACTATAAATAAGCATGTCGGGATACAAATTTCCCTTCATACTCACACCAAGGCATAATAAATGACGATGATATGGACTTCAAAGGGGAGCCATCATCAGTGGTAGCATGACATTCAACTTTCATGGTCTATGGTGATGGTCACGGCATGGGGCTGTGACATGGACCATACAACGATTCAAGATCAAGTCGACTTTTTTCATATTTATAACTTATAACAACCTTCATAAGGAAACCATAACGCTTTTTCAGACTACAGACTCCGAGAAAAAATCCCGTGTGATCCTTGTCCCTTTTATTGCAGTATGACAGCGAATGGAAAACTTTGCACGAAGAATATTATGTTAACCTTTACATATACTTTTGGAGTAGAAAGCTATTTGGTTTTGACTTATTAAGTTATCCCTATACGTATGTATATCATGTCAAGCTGCATATTAAAATTAGCTGTAGCTACTTATTCGGAAGAGAAAAAAACACACCGTTCTGTTCTTTTGTTGTTCATAAGACAGGAGTGTCTAAGAACACGCCCAAAGCTTTGTTCATTTTTTTGCATCTGGTGGTGAATCTAAATGATCAAGATCGCATATTTTACAATAAAGGAATGCAGAAAGAGAATATAATGTTCTAATCTTTGCATGCCAATTCTATTACGGCGTGTTTAAAAAAAATTGAGTATGTGCTTGGTTGGTGAAAAGGAAGAAAGAACCTGTGCAAGTCAACCCAACTAGGTAGATGATTTCGTTGAGGGAACCAAGACGGGATCTGTGTAATATAGAAAATTACAATACACATTTCGACTGAAATACCCGATGACAAAAGAAGACCAAGTAGTCAATGAGGGGCTTCTTGCCAAACGATTTATCAGAAAATAGTGAGATCTATATGAAGCTCTTTCAATTTGCTGTGAAATTAAAACTTCTAGCCTTCTAAAACCTTTACATTAAAGTGCAACTTCAATTATGTAGTGAGTGCCGTTATAAGATAACGGGTGATTTTGTAAGGGAAAATAATACCTGTTCCTGTCGAATTATTCGCATAATGTTCAGTTCAGATAGAATCCAGAGTCGTGTACCAAACCGATCAAACTCAGCTTGGCCATTATGCTGTTATGTAATTCAACTTTGCTTGCTATATACGTTACGATGCTTTACGATTACGATGCTAGTCTAGTCTGTTTACGACAGGTCACTATTTACATAAGAATTTGAAACGTAAATAGAATCAATGAAAAGTTGACATAATAGAATTTGTCATGAGCCATGACTTTGACTGTCAGCGTATAAGGGATGGATATGGGTGATTTCAAAAGATTTCACAAACAGCAAACAGCATCGTACCTACAAATAATGTACCAATTTTGACTGTCTATATCCTATTGGTAGTTTATTTTTTTTGCAATTTCACTCAACTTATTTTCTGTATGGGTGGATTGTGATTTTTATATTTTCGTTATATATCAGACAGATGAGAATCACTAGAAGCAGTAAAAATACGATGCAGTACCCACCTTATAAATACAGATTGCCTACTTGCCACTACTCAGAGACGAGGACAGATAAACGATGGGGGAGAATAGGTAATATGGTAAAAACGATAGAAGCTACATCAAATAATAAAATCCATTATGTGAACTGCCCAGTGAAACGCGACACGTGTGTATCAATTGTTAACAAAATTATTTCTCAGTTGGGAATTATGAACGTGTCTCTACACTTGTAACAAGACGAATTTCTTTGAGGGCGTCGGTTAGGAAAAATTTAAAAGCATAATAGCTACTATTTTATGAAAACTAGTGTTTTCGTCAAAATTGAAAGAATTTTTCGGTCACAACATGCTATGTTGCAGACTGTATGTACATTTACCACACGAAATAAAAAAAGTTATTTAAAGATAACAAGTAGCCTCAAAAGTTTGTATGAACATGAATGAAAATATTCTACAGGTCCGGTCAGAAAGCAGTAAAAGTTGTTGCATAGTGTGATGGGCTTCCGTCGCACTCTTTTGAAGATCTACAATTTGCAAACAGCATGGATGAATACACCAAGACGTTCAATGTTGGACTTCATTGGAAATGAAATGGGAAGTGTACCTAATGGGTATATTGTGATGTATGTAGGTATACAAAGAAGGGTATCAATCGTCATTGAATCCCAATCTAATTAAAAGTTTTTCAGTTTACTTTGCCACTTTACATAACTTATTTACTTACTTGATTGCTACTATTTTAGTTCGGTTTTGGGAGTATCAAAAATGTTTTATGTGTATGCATGACATATAGAACATACCTAAATACACAATGCTTGCCAATACATTATTTAATTAACTAGAAAAACATACATCGCTGTTACATGGTTTTCATCCGTCAAATGACCTAAACCAGAACCAAACATGCATAAAAACTTGACGTCTAGTTACCAGAATATTTTATGTTCAATCACTCATCAGCTTTATTATTGATCGTCATCGTACGAGTAGCTTCCCAAAACCGAACAACAACTTGAGTGAAAGGCCTGAATAGCGAAGCTCAGTTCTAATTTAAAGTATGTTGTATAAAAGGGAAACGTGTGTTCGTGTCTTTTCAGAATTTTTTTCTTTACAACATTGAATCTTTTTATTTATGACTGTATTTTATGCGAGCATGTTGGTGGCTACACCTGACACATAATTTTCTCTTGCCTTTTTATAAATAAACTATTAATTGCAAGTTGTAAAAGACCCCATTCTCTCACAGTGAAATGCATTTAAATGGAACAATAATGACGAGAGTGCTTAAAAGATACAGATTCAACGAAAAATTGTCCAGAGCAAAAATCCTTCTCTATACAAAAGTAAATTGAACTGTCTCCACTTACCCCATAATTCTGGAAGAATGCATCATTTTCAGTTGCCAACATTTATAATTGCAATCCTTGAAATTGGTAACCTGCACTAATAATAGTGCTTGTGTTCCAACTTGAATCATCGTGCTTCCCTTTGTTTGCTTGTATTGTGTGAGTCTGATTAGCTTTCTCTTTTGAAAATTTCATGTGGTGTCGCTTTACCAGGATTTGCTTTGCGGTTTGTTCCACAGTGTGTCTGGAGCGTTGTTGCGTTTTGTTCTCATTTGACGAGGAAAGCGGATATTGAGATGAAAGCGTCAGTTTTTAGCATCAAGATTTTGATGGCTTGTCTTGTCTGAAAATCCGGATAACGAGAGGCATGGCTAAATTAATAATAATATGCGTAGTAATATGTATATATTTTGTGCTCATTCATTCATAACTTTCTATTTGTAGAGATTTGGATATGTTAAGGTAATAAATGGTAAATACGAATGCAAACGTTGGTACATTGTGGTTTGTACCGCATTTCATTAAAACGTCTCTTTCCTTCCGAGAGGATAGATATGCACAGTTTGTATTAGAGATCAACACGCGATATTTGATCATATTCGGTTATCTCTTCAACATGCCATGGCTTTTAATCAGACGATCCGGATTTTCTCCATAGGTCAAAAACGCACGTGTTTTAGTATTTGTAAAACATTGTGCTTATTCGTTACAAAAGTTGTCAGATCACAAACCTTAGTCTTCATAAGACTTCATAAGAAAAACAAAGATGAAGCTAAAAAGCAGCTTTTCACTCATAAACCATGACAGAGAAATTTTTTCCTTTGTTGCGTAATGTTGCTATAAATAGAGACATGTAGTTAATTGATTCCTTCAAAGAATTGCATTGGATTTCCATAATTTAGTTTCAGCGAGTGTCAATAAGGATCCTTAAGTCGATACAAAAAACTACAAGCGTATTTTATAACAGGCCAAAATGATCTTTCCCATTCCTGTGCGATTTCCATTAGTATTTTAAAAATCCATTTTATTTGCAATGCAAATCCGCAAAAAAAAGTTTGAAAAAAGCCGTGGCTGGATCTTAACCTCAACTCAGACCATCTCTAGAATAATTCTCATCAGATTCGCAAATGTCAGTAGTAGCAAGCTGAAAGTATACAGAAAGGATAAAAGTTTCTGACAGTGACAATAAGTGATGCTTACAGTACATATTTTAAGAGGTTACAGGAAGCGTAAAAAAATGAAAAGAGTAATAATGACGAAGAAATATTTCTAGGTTTGAATGTAGAATGGAGACGTACCCTCAGACCCTGGGCTCTGATTTCATCAGTGGATTTATTTTTTTGCATTTTTCATCTTATGCAATGCGAGTTCATATTACTTGCACTTGGTCGACTGTATAATCGGTAACGTCACAGGAGGAAGACGCTAACGATGTCGTTCTTTTCAAATGATGATGCTCCATGAGCACACTTTACTTGAAGTCAAAACCTCAACTCAGGAGATCAATAACTTTGTTGGCAGTGAAAATTTGCTGACATTGCTTGGGTGTGCCCGATTAAGGGAAGAATCTTGTTACGTCGAAGCTTGTAACGATGAAAGATCGTAAAAATAATCAAACTTCCATAATTCCCTCAAAATTCTTCAAAATTAAAAAGGCGAATATAGCTATCTTAGTATATCTGCTACGCAAAGGAAATTCTGGATTGACATAAAGAAAATAGCTTTGAGTGAAAACCATTCCAGCGTATAAAATAAGATTTACCAGACATATAAGTACTAAAAGCGAACTACGTAATATAGCCACTACTACCATAATAGTGATTCAAAGGGAAAGTTTCCTTCCAGGATTCCTCTGGATTACGTACCACCAGTCAATGTACAAGGTGTTAGACAAAAGGCAGCGTTTTTTGGGGAAAATTGAATGAATTTGCATAAGAGGATCGGATATCGGATCGTTGAAAGAAAGTACGTTAGTACTATATTGGTAGTATATGAGCTACATACAAAAAATGGATCATAAAGCATTTTAACATTCACAGACTTGAAGCGTGGTATAATTAGTTTGCATTATTTATTAATGGAAGACACTTGAGAATTTCTCCATTCTGCAGTTTAATATGAATACATACTCAACACTAGCTGCATATAATAAAAATATTCCCATCTCCTTTCCTAATCTCATGACGCCCCAATTTCTCACGTTTCACTTTCTTTCTAACAAGCAACAGCAGTAAAAGTAGACACAGGAAGTGAAAGTGGTATAGGGAAGTATGTAGTAATACTAGACGTAGAAGGCCCGTTGAAATCAACGGGCTCTAGCAGCTTATGTCCTGGTGGAAAACTTGGAAACCACATTTTAAAATGTTAATATTCTATAAATAACGACTTTCCCCCATGGGGTACGACTTTCCCCTCTGAGGCACGACTTTCCCCCCTGTGGCACGACTTTCCCCCCTGGAGCTCGACTTTCTCCCCGGAAGCTCGACTTTTCCCCCTGGGGCTCGACTTTCCCCCTTGGGGCACGAATTTCTCCCCTGGGGCACAACTTTCCCCCCTGGAGCTCGACTTTCCCCCCTGGAGCTCGACTTTCCCCCCTGGAGCTCGACTTTCTCCCCTGGGGTACGACTTTCCCCCTTCGAGCACGAATTTCCCCCCTGGGGCTCGACTTTCCCCCTTCGGGCACGAATTTCCCCCCTGGGGCACGACTTTCCCCCTTCGGGCACGAATTTCCCCCCTGGGGTACGACTTTCCCCCCTGTGGCACGGTGGTATTCATGTATGTATACATAGAGAAACGAAATAGTATGTTTGGTAGTAGTCATAAAGCGAAAAATTGTTTGCGGGAATTATGATTCATGATAATTGACTTTTGTTCTTAGTTTTATTATTTTTTCTATTTTAATTGGCGAAAAAACGGTGAAGGGTTAGCTTTCAAAAGGTTAAAATGCGATTCGAATGTTCTATGAGACTTGGGCATTAGTAGAAACGAATAATTATTTGAAACGAATCGGTAGTTTCCTCAAAAAAGGGAGCAGTAGCGATGCAGTGTTGTTCAATTTTTTCATATTCTGCTCATTTTCAACGGACGATAAAACTGTTAAAGATTGGTTTTCAAACGTTCAAAATGCGATTTGCATGGACTACGAATCTTGGTCTTTCATAAAAAGAAAAAACATTTTCAAAGGAATTGGTCGTTTTCTTTAAAAAGGGAGCAGTAGGTGTCGACTTTTTGGATTACGAAACGCTTGGGATTTTGTATATATAGATTCAAATTATCTATTCATGTAATGTGTAGTCTAATAGAATAAGTAGAGTGCAACTTTCTTCTCTGTTCCATCTCCTTCAGAACCTAAATTGATTTAACCAAGCAAATATAGTAAATAGTAACGACAATATAATATAACTAGACGTAGAAGGCCCGTTGAAATCAACGGGCTCTAGCAGCTTATGTCCTGGTGGAAAACTTGGAAACCACATTTTAAAATGTTAATATTCTATAAATAACGACTTTCCCCCATGGGGTACGACTTTCCCCTCTGAGGCACGACTTTCTCCCCTGTGACACGACTTTCCCCCCTGTGGCACGACTTTCCCCCCTGGAGCTCGACTTTCTCCCCGGAAGCTCGACTTTTCCCCCTGGGGCTCGACTTTCCCCCTTGGGGCACGAATTTCTCCCCTGGGGCACGACTTTCCCCCTGTGGCACAACTTTCCCCCCTGGAGCTCGACTTTCCCCCCTGGAGCTCGACTTTCCCCCCTGGAGCTCGACTTTCTCCCCTGGGGTACGACTTTCCCCCTTCGAGCACGAATTTCCCCCCTGGGGCTCGACTTTCCCCCTTCGGGCACGAATTTCCCCCCTGGGGCACGACTTTCCCCCTTCGGGCACGAATTTCCCCCCTGGGGTACGACTTTCCCCCCTGTGGCACGGTGGTATTCATGTATGTATACATAGAGAAACGAAATAGTATGTTTGGTAGTAGTCATAAAGCGAAAAATTGTTTGCGGGAATTATGATTCATGATAATTGACTTTTGTTCTTAGTTTTATTATTTTTTCTATTTTAATTGGCGAAAAAACGGTGAAGGGTTAGCTTTCAAAAGGTTAAAATGCGATTCGAATGTTCTATGAGACTTGGGCATTAGTAGAAACGAATAATTATTTGAAACGAATCGGTAGTTTCCTCAAAAAAGGGAGCAGTAGCGATGCAGTGTTGTTCAATTTTTTCATATTCTGCTCATTTTCAACGGACGATAAAACTGTTAAAGATTGGTTTTCAAACGTTCAAAATGCGATTTGCATGGACTACGAATCTTGGTCTTTCATAAAAAGAAAAAACATTTTCAAAGGAATTGGTCGTTTTCTTTAAAAAGGGAGCAGTAGGTGTCGACTTTTTGGATTACGAAACGCTTGGGATTTTGTATATATAGATATATGAGAGTTTTACGTAGCGAAATAATTTGGCAATGTAGTTATTCCCTAATTAGTTGTATACTTTGTTTGTTCTCATTATACCGTAGAATTCTTCAAACGATGATCAACTAACCAGATAGAGTAAATTAAGGATGAAGTGTTTTGTTGTCAAGCACGCTCGCTACTTCACACTTATGAGCACAGCTCTCACAACACAACCATGCATGCATAGCGTTTTGTAAGTGGCTTGAAAACAAAGTGTAGGTTTATGGCTGTGAATTTATAAAAGAGATGATGTTTTACACTTTAGGATGGCAAGGGTCAAATGCAGAACACACTGTTCCACAGAGAAGAGTAAAATAACACCCGTATTGTATCAGCTACTGCTTTATTGAATTCAATCACGACAATAACGAGAGAGTTCTATTCAGAAAATCAACGCAGTTCAGCAAAAATGAACTCGGTTTTTGGTTCGTATGGTTGTATCAAAGGATTGAATGAAAAGTAAAAGCTGTGCAGGGAGAAAAGATAATAGTGCCAGTTGTGTTGTGTATGTATAAAATGCAATAAGTATAGTTTGGCTTATAATGCAATAATAGTTAACTACATTAATCATTTAATTACACTACATGAATTCTGACGGTTTGCATAACATAAAGTACATTTTCTGGTCTAACAAAAGTCTATAGAATACCTTACGTCTATATAGTACACACACAAATTATTAAATAACGAATTAATACAAATAATACCATTGCTAAAAGTTGTAACTTGTAAAAACGTGTAATGCGATTTGCTAAACAACATTAGCTTGAGGTTTCAACTAACAGATACATACATATATATTTGATCTAATACTTGTTTAAAAAGTTCAATACTACTACGACACTAGAACACGCTTAGGTATGTATACCTATTCAAAGTATATCTACCTACAATGTCTTAGTTTTCTACGTCTAATAATGTGAATATCTTCTTAATTCACCACTTCGCTCGTTTAGACCAGTCTTTTGGATTCCAGTGCAAACACTTTGGATCAATTTTCATAGCTCTGGATGCTTTCTCGTGGTTCTTCATCATCTCCTTTGTGAGCACGATGACAAATCCTCCCTTGTAATATGAGATAACATTTAGGTTCTGCAGGGTCGAAATCACATCTTCCTTTTTCATTGACGTCATCTCACAAATCTCACTGAAATTCGAAAAAAGAATCATTACGTAATGAGTGTGTAATTGTAAAACTTATTGTTCCGATTAAAGTCAAAGTGAAAAAAATAAAACTTCAAGTTAAAGAAAAAACATAATTGATGTAGATAACATTACGTACTTGATAGTAATTTGAGCCCTCTCGTTGTCTCCTGTCGGCTTTTGAGTAAACAGGATGTTGAGAATGGTATGGGACCAGAAGCTTCGGTAGGAGAGTAGACCAAGATCTGAGAGTGGCTTCTCCGGAGAACCTAATTTTCCTTCGAATTTACTCAATTCATAACCTAGAAGAAGAGTTAATCAAAACGAACAGTTTTTTAAAACCAACACTTTTAAAACCAGCTCAACATATTCCTGCAAATATTTATTTTTACTGAAACTTACTAAATTCAATAAGCAGTTTCCCAAATCCTTTTCGCTGATAAGGTGGCAATGTCAAAATACAGGCTACGTTGTAGTCTTCAGATGATTCCTTTTCTTTACTAAAGTAGCCTACCAAATGAAAACCACGATTGTCAAACTGCGTCATCACATAGAACAGGAACGGGTCCGTGTCATAATAGCTGTTGAAAAAAACAGAGATTTATAATCCTATTTTGTACCCTTCTCATTTCTTATTCAACTTAAATGAAAAATAAAATAATCATCCATCTTACAGAGTTTTATGGTCGAGGAATAACTTTGCAAGAAGACATAAGTTTTGAGCATATTGTTTGTTCTTCCTTCCGTCGATTTCAAAGACTGAAATATGTCCTTTCCTGTAGATCTCATTGCCTGGTGGATGTTTGAGCTTGCACTTTTTCAAATGTCGTTCCAAACACTTACGAGACTTGCGATACTTGAGACAGAATTCGCAAATATAGATGCATTTAAGAGTAACTAGTTCCTGCAACACAAAATCATGAAAATTATGAATTTATTTTACTTTCTATTTAAACTGAATATGCTCAATTCACAGTACTTTCACACTGATGTGAATACCTGTGGGTATGGTGCAAAGTACCAAGGTTTGATTCTGTGTCTACCGAGTTCGATCATTTCCACGTTCTTCATTCGAGTGACAACATCATCATGACTTTGAATAAGTAAACTTCCTGTGGTCCTTGGGGTTCCAGGAGTACCTGGTGTTGGCGGGCCACCCGGAGTCTCTGGAGCGGGTGTTCCAGGTTCATCCTTAATATTAAATCAATATATCAAACAATTAGTAACATCACATCCACTTTTAAAGTAACGCACCTTTAATTCTAGACTGAGTTATGATATGTATATACCTTGATGATAACAGGTATCGGTGTATTGACCATGGCTATTTCTGTTTTTGCCACTTCTTCAAATGGCCTTTTCAGACTTTTCTTTCTCTTCATGGGCATCGTTGAGTTAAGTGGGAGTGACGGGGCAACATCTCCAGCCATCGGGGACGGTGGTCGGGAAAGCGTGACTTTCTTTGGGTAGAACACCTTGGATAATTTTAGCCTATCTTCGCAAACCCACTCGTCCAGTCTTTTATTAACTGCAAAATACATTACTCAGTTAAATTACAAACAAAATTAAATCATTCAACATTCAATACTGAAGCTATCATGTTTCTTTGGGACTACATACATTCTAAAAAGTGCACGTAAAAGTGGCGCTTCCCATCCTTATCCGGCTCGTGTTTCACACTGAGGATTTCTGCCATTTCTAGAAATATAAAATCAACAAACAAGCGATACAATAAAAAAGGAACGGTTTTCCCCCTCCACTCTATTGTCATACCAAATTCTGTGATGCAAATCGAGCTAAATAACATTGTAAACTTACGCCAATCGTCCCCTGTGGACATCAGAACTGGGAGGCGACATCCTTCTATAATGCTCGTCTACAAGAAAGAAAAATACAGTATTTAGCAAATCATTGCAGAGCTTTAAATCTTCATAAATACTTTCAAAACATGTAAATTTCAAAAAGCTCAATTCATCATTTTATATGAAATTCAATTCCTTCCTGTATGACCACATTCAATAATCAACCCCAACAATATTTAAATACTTAATGCGTCACTTTAAATAGCAGTTTTTACCAGTTTGTTAACCTTTTGACCTCGACTAGGTCGCAAAGACGTTGACACGTCTGTTTCGCTACCGGCACCCATTTTGAAAAGTTAACTGTTAAATTCCTCAAAACAGGTTACTAATTCATCAATCATGTACATAAAATCCAACAACGCCACCATCAGCTCAACAACAAAGTCAACCGACTCGTCAACAAAATGGAATTAGCAAGTGACATGAATTGAATGAACGTTCACTAAAAATCCCAAACAAGCCATTGCAAAAAGAATGCAATCTAAAATCATCTGCTTTTTCCCCTTCCCGCGTTACGTAAATACACACAGCAGCAGTGCTATGTAATACCCTCAATGTTTACAAATGTCCAAAACAACAACAAACAGCCCCCTCTCGTAATAACCATTTTACTAATTAGTAAACTGTGCTAATTATTAGCCAGACTTACAACGCTCTCGCAAGGAACCTCCTCAAAGTCCTCACTCAGCTTCCGCTCCATTTTCGCTGCAAAAGTTACTGAAAAGTTTGACGCCAATTCAAAATTTGCTGGATTTGAGTGACCAGTTTTGTTGAACACAGATGAGCGAGCTTCAAGTTCAACCGCTCGAGTAAAGCCACACGACTCATCTGCTAGCTCTCTGCCCCTTGTTTTGTGTTGGTGGAGTCTCCAGCAAGCAGTCTAGCAGCTTGTGAGAGAGAAGGGGCCGTGCACGCAATGCGTTCGTGCACGCAGTCAAGTATCCAATTGCACGCTTTCAGACAGCAAGCATTCATGAAAAGCCCTTTCTTCTCTCGTGCGGGAAATTTGAATGGCGTGTTTTTTGCTGTTTGGTCGAGGAGGAGGCTGATGGCTTGATTGACGACTTGAATCACATGTGCCCTGGATGCTAGGCGTGCGTGCATGTGTTTTTCAAATGCTCATATTTTTCATGCATTCCAAAAATCACTGATTACAGTTGTCAGAAGTCGTTAATTAATCAGTAATTAGGAATAACAGCTTTCAAGCTTATCTTTATGAATAACAAGGTTATAATATCGTGTTGTTGTCATTGTCGTTGATTGTTGTGATGTGGTGATTAGTTTGCGGACGGATAGGAAGACGAATTCAATTAGTTTGAAACCATGTTTAATTAATGGAGTCGTCGTAAACTGATGACAAGTAGTTTGTAGGAACTCTGAGAGAGACTGTGACGAGTCAGTAGACTGATGACAAATGTTTAGTAGGTAGAGTTAAATATTTTAAAGTTGTTCAGTACACACAAGTGACAAGAATTTGGCCATGGCGGAGGAACAAATCAGTGTGGTGAAAGCGGCTGGGACTGCAATTGGACTTCAAGTTCGATTCGTGACAAAGCAGGAACAGTGAGTTACTCGTGACAAAATTGATAATCAAAGATTGGTTCAGGTAATTTAATCTAATTCGGATTGGAGTGTATTAATGTCTTGTCTTGATTGCTTGTTTCAGGTATTCTATTCCAGACTTTCCTTATGCTATATCTGCAAATGTGGGATCAGACGAGCTAAACACTGTTCTTAATCGTGTTCTAATTGGTAAGACAATTTTTGCGATGTCTAATTTACTCATGATTTATAGTAAAAGGTTGATTTAGTTGGTAAAAGTTGATTTTCTTGTTTGTTTCTGTAGAGGATGACATTGTCGATAAACCTAAGGATTTTGATTTCCTGATCGGTGGAGAGTTCCTTCGAGGTACTTTGGAGGAATTAGTACTACGCCATGAGGCTCTCAAAGAAAAGACTGCAGAAGAAAAGGACGAGGATGCGCCTAAGAAGATTGGTGTAGAAGAAATTATTGAAGTAGAGTATGTGGAGAGAACTCCAGCACCCGAACCGGAAAATTGCCTCATGCATGATGACTGGGTTTCAGCTGTTGACGCCACCAATGCATGGTAAAACGACTAACCAACTGACACTTAACTTCTTTCATTTTCATTGGTCATTTTAAACCATCATCTTGTCATATTCTAACATTTTTTTATTTTGCAGGATTCTTACGGGATGTTACGACGCTACGTTGCACTTGTGGACTAGTAAAGGAAAACATAAGCAAGGTTTCCCATCTCACTCTGGTCCCATCAAGGCCGTGTGTTGGGTAACAGAATCTCCCGATAGTACAGTTTTTGCTAGGTAATTAATATTACCGTTTCCACTCTATTATCGAATTGCCTAGTTCAAATATTAAAGTATAATGATGATATCTGTACCATATTAGTGCCTCACATGACCAGACAGTAATGATTTGGGAGTGGGACTTGTCCAACAACAACGTTTCTTGTAAATGGGTATGTAAGGGCCACGAAAGGAGTGTTGAATGTGTAAGACCAGATCGCAATGGAGGACATATTGCTAGTGGGTCTTGGGATGGTCAGTTGAAAATTTGGACTGTATCGGCAGACAAGATTAGTGATGAAGGCGCGACGGACGAAGGGTCACACCCGAGCAAGGGTGCAACCAAGGTAAGCTAAAAGTATTTCGAATTCGTTTTAATTATAAGCCAATATGATACATTTTCTAACATTAAACTTCATTTTTCATGCTTTCAGACGCCTATCATGACACTAGCCGGTCACAAGGAAAGCGTTTCTGCCGTTCATTGGAGTGACGAAAAAGAACTAATCTCAGCGTCGTGGGATCACACCATCAAACTTTGGGATGTTGAATTGGGTGGCATGAAATCGGAGATAGCAGGAAATAAAGCTTTCTTTGACTTGTCTTGGTCGAATCTGAACAATACCGCAATAACATCATCCGCTGACCGACATATACGATTATACGACCCCCGTTCCAATGGTACGATAAATACAAACTTATGGGAATACCTTTTGGTGCACCTGTATTAATTTGACATTATGTAAATTAACCTCTTCTGTTTGCTTTATTCACAGAGGGCTCGTTAGTGAAGTGCATGTTTACGTCCCATAACGGCTGGGTATCCTCCGTGAATTGGTCACTTACCGACGAAAATCTGTTTATTTCCGGATCCCATGATAAGCTAATGAAATTATGGGATCGAAGGAGTCCACGTGCCCCACTTTACAATATGACTGGTCACACGGAAAATATTTTATGTACTTCTTGGGCGAATGCTGATTACATGATGAGTGGCGGTTCAGACAACACCCTTAGGATATATAAAGCAAAGGCGGATTTGAAATAAAAAAGTACATAAGCTATTATTATAATATGTTCACATACATATATAAAAACGAAAGTTAATAATAAACAGTATAGTGACAAATTTTTATAATAGACCTTGTGGTACCCCTGCGCATTCTTGTAGGTACAATATTTAGAACAGCAACCACATGAAAAGCTATTGTAAAACCAGTGACGACGATTGCACATTGCGTACCTATGCAAAACCATTTTATGGCTGTGTTATTATTACCACTCCAGGCACTAGCCGAATCGGAAAAAACCAACCTGTTTAATCTGAAAATCGACTTCAATTATTTATCTTTGGTTTTGTTACTGGTCCTCTCCACCAGAACCCAATCAAAGTCAGTCACCATCACTTATTTGCGGTATTTCTTTTACTTTCATCGCGTACTTAGTACCACCATAAATGAATGACATGTGTGTGTGTGCATAAAAGAGTAACCATAACCAGACCAAGACCAAAGCCAGAGTGAGACCAAGGAAATTATGATAACATAACAAAAATGTGCTTGTGAACAACCTCTGATAATAATAAACCAAAATCTGTCTCATCCCCCTCGTCATAATATTTTCATAATCTTTCTCTCGCCGCCACCACTCCTACCACACCGATTGAATAACCGAGCCAACGCTTTTAAAAACCCTCTTTTCTATTGTTAAATTATTAGTCAGTTGGAATAATGAGAGGATAGATTTTTATAGCAGACAACTAGTCAGCTACCTAACCATTGCAACGGTGGTAAATGTGGTAAACCATCTTAGTTGACCTGAAGCAGCCCAGTCAGGTCAACCACAAGAACCTCACCAAGTGCAAATATCCGTGGGTAGCTAGCACTTTTGTAAGTGCATATGTTTGTTCCAAGTTTGGGTACACAACAGTGCACACTTAGACAAGGTTGCATATTATTTGGTTAAATATGAATGGGCATATTTTTTAAAGTCAGTCATTCATGACATACATTCCGTTTTGTAGATGAGTGTCACTACATTATAATATGCTGTACAAAGATAATCCCAACACCATCCACCCTACCAGTACCAGTAGAATCATATATGCTTGTATAATGAGAAAATTTCGTTACCTGTTCTGCCTGCTGCCGTTTTTGTGGTGATCGTGGTAGTGGTGATAGCTAGAGAGGAAGTTCAAATTAGTGTATGTAGTTTCTTTAGAATAGATTTTAGACGAGAGCACCGAGATAAACTCATATTTTTCATCTTGATGCTTTTACTCGTCTTTCTTGGCTATGCCTTCGTCAGAATTACATGTATGCCACGAAATTCAGTGCGGGCCAAAGTATTTTAGTTGTACATTCTCGCATTATTAGTAAAGTACATTTTCAGATTCTTTCACATCTTTATATTTACAATGCTATTGAGAATTATTTAACAAAGAGCTTTATTTATTTAAAGCTTCATTGACCTTTATATTATTCAAATGAAATGATACTTATAAATATTTTGGGAGTTTCAGAATTCATAGGTGTAAAGAACAGCGCAAAGACACTCGAATTATTCTCGTCATGACTTTCCCTAAACGTAAAGAAACAAGAAATAACGTACTTTACGGTACGTGTGGCTACTTTACAAAATACGCGTTTTTTAGTCGTCTTTTTGTCTTCTTATTACAATGTGAATCATATATCTCGTGAAAAAATAGATTGAAATAAAATATCAGGCGATGCAGGTAAAAAGGCATTAAAAGGAAACCACATTACATTTTCTCAATGTATTTCATTTTTTGTTTATTCCTCAATCACATCTTGCATGCGCACATGTATTACACATATACAGGTAACTGTGTTTTCATATATGTATTAACACTTAACAGCTTTATATGCATAATATATGTCTAAATTGGGGTTGTTCACATTTTCAGTTATATAATAATAAGTTCACAATAAAATTTCTGAGAATTGAGTTGCATGTGCGCGAATCCTGTAAGAATCATGTAACCTGAGTATTATGAACGGATGAAGGATACATAAAATCCTATATAAAAAACATCATGAACTTGAATGATAAATTTTCAGCATTTTGTTAAAAAAATATTATTTTTTTAATGATAATAGTAATGTTGATGTCTATGATATTGTTGTGGTAGTGTCATTTTTCTGGTTAACCAGTTATCCATCAAGTCAGCACATTAAATTTTATAACGCAAAATCTTGAACGTGACAGATTTCGAAAAATCTGGATCTGTCAAAGTGTAACAAAATTTTTGCTTTGCTTTTTTTTGCTTGTGCGAGAAAACAAGTATCTAAACGGCATATTTTTACGTTTATATTGCACATGGTGAAAAGTGCGTTTATTTCGTATTGACGAAATAACTATTGAACTCATCATTTCCTACTATCAACTATAATAACTCATGAAACTGAACAGATGTACCGTAAAACCTGAATTTAACGCAGTCCCTTAAATTATCGCAGTCCTTTAATTATCGCAGCTGCGATCTCATTTTAAAATTCCCGTCACGATAAATTATCGCAGCCCTTAAATTACCGCAGCCCCATTTTTTGCGGGAAATAGTTACCGCATAACAAACAATGTACATATCCATTCTGTACCCTGTCCAGTTTTGTTCTGGCTTGTCTGTTGGCATCGACATTGACTTTCTATTATTGTTAAATGTCTTACTGTTGCAACGACGCTCAGTATAGTTCAGGACTGTTAACTATGATGTTGGTTGACAAGATGGATGATGGAGGGTGGGACAAGTAAAAACACGCAAGACTGTCAAAATACTATTTTACACGTGTTTATTCATAAGAACAACTATCAAAACAATTACATACAAGACTTTAGACTACAATTCTTCTGGCTGGACAACGCTCCAGCTCAGAAACTACATCTAAGACTAACGACAATTCCAGGCAGCGAAAACGACCACTGCTGACCGTTCGAGCAGCAAGACAGACACTGGACGTTACGTGCGCTCCTCCTTATATACCCTCTCAGCTTCTCCCCGCAGCCGACGTAACGTTCAGTAAACAAAGTAAACACACTACACTACCTTGACAACTACGTCACACTACGACCATGACGCAAGCTACTACATACTAAATGCACTCAACTTTGACCCTGCTTCTCAGCGTGTGCGACTGTAACAATTTTCCTAATATTTAGTACACACGTTTAACTAGGCCTTAACTATCTTCCTACCAATTTACAAGAATCGATTGCCTAAATTACAACAATTATGACTAATTACTTTTTACAACTTAGCTAACTTCCCTTATTCTGCACTATGATATGACGTACAATAGCTACATATTATTCGACATGCTTCATTACAATTAATATTATATCAATAATTATCATAGTTAAAGCTAGCATATATTTAAGTTAAATCTAAGCTGCTGCATCTTCATTCTTGGTCCACGATCATCGGTTCCGAAGGTTTACCACGCCACAACATACCCCTTCCCGTGATTCTAGTTGCTAGAATCACCAGTCCGTTGATTCTTCCGTTGCGATGCAGCCTATCCCCTCCAGACAGATCCATGTAGTTTTCTACGATGACGCTTCCCGTCCCGTTCTTCAGTGATGATATTTTTGCAGCTTCCATCTTCCTCGGTGGTCCTGGACACCCGACTTCCAGGCGATCAGCCAACTCGGACCACTGTTCCGCATCGGTTTCTTTTCCTGGTTCCCTAGTCTTCGCGGTTGACTTCGGGGGCTGCCCAGTCTTCTTTTTGGGGTTGAGTCTTCTCCTCTTTCTTGATTTCCCTGGATCCTGGGATCTTCTCTTCTGCGGCTTCACAATTTCAACAGCAACATTAGTCATTACCAGAATATCTTCTTTCTTCACTACTTCTTCTGTTGTGTCCTCCGGCTTTCTCCCGATGTCGCGTTGTTCTTCCGCTTCCCGATGGATCCCAATCGCGGATTCCAAACTTGTTTCTTCTTCCTGGATGACATCTTCACTAATTCCTTGCTGGATGTTCACCCAGTTATCTTCATCTGTCTTCGTATCCATATTCTCTGCTGACGCATCCTCGTGTCCAGTTTGCTTCTCGTCCATTGATACTGGCACTTCGCCGGAGATCTCATCAGCAGGCCTGACCTTTTCAACGCTTGTTGTCACGTCCGTAATCTGCACTGCGAGTCCTTCACTTTCCTGCGCAATGCCTTCCGATCCTTTCGCGACTTCCATCTTCTTTCTCACCGTTCCAAATCTTGGTCTTCGCAACCATTGCTTTCCGTTGGTGAATCCATTACTTGCTGGATTAGAGGTCGAGCTTCCGGTGATTATCTTCTTTTTCTTCGGCGAATTTCCCGTCTTCCACTTCTTCCGGGCGTTCTTTGTTGTCCTATTCTCCATACGACAGTCACAATTCTTGATTTCAGGAATCCGTTCCTCCGCACAAGGTCGCGGTCGTTCCAGTGTTTCCGTTCGTGAGTCCACTGGCCATGTCTTCAAATGAGGTTCCATATCCTTGCATTCAGGCACGATGTCCAACGCACAAGGCTGCGTTACCTCCGAGTGAGGTCCTGGGTCCTTGACTTCAGGACAGATGTCCAACGCACAAGGCTGCGTTACCTCCGAGTGAGATCCGGGGTCCTTGACTTCAGGAACGATGTCTAACGCACAAGGCTGCGTTACCTCCGAGTGAGGTCCAGGCTCCTTGACTTCAGGACAGATGTCCAACGCACAAGGTTGCGTTACCTCTGAGTGAGGTCCAGGGTCCTTGACTTCAGGAACGATGTCCAACGCACAAGGTCGCGTTACCTCCGAGTGAGGTCCAGGCTCCTTGACTTCAGGAACGATGTCCAACGCACAAGGTCGCGTTACCTCCGAATGAGGTCCAGAATCCTTGCATTTAGGACCGACGTCCAACGCACAAGGCTGCGTGTTCTCCACCGTATCCCGGGGAGCTCTTAGATGGTCTGTCTGCTGTAGTCTTTCCGAATCTTCTGCCTGATCTTCGGCTCTCAACTTGCTAATATATCTTTGTACTCTCGATCGTGAGTCTTCACAATGCGGTCCCAGTAATCTCATCTTCTCCTCAATTTCTGTGAGTTGCCTTATTGTCTCCAATCGACGACGACGTTTTCTTTCTGCTTTCGATGATGAGATGGTGTTCACGGATGAGATCAGGCTTCCGCTTGGTTGTGGGTTGAAGTGAGAAGGAGTGGGCGTCCACGATTTGGCCCATCGCGTCCCATTATCCGCTTCTGTCTGTCCAGATCCCGTCGAACCTGGTTTCCAATCAGCTCCAGAAGCTTCCAAAGATCCCATTCCTTTCCCCCTTCCCGTGATTCTACTGCTTAGAATCACCCAATCCGAATCTTCTCCGTGTCTTCTCACGATCTTCATGTCGACGTAGTCTTGTCCGATGCTCATTCTTGTCGTTAACAGGCGTTACAAATATTCCACAAAATTCACTTGAACTTTCACAATGCCAGTTCTGTTCTCCACAGGACTGGGCTTCCAAATAGACTATTCCAGGTCTGTTCTCCACAGGACAGGGTTTCCAAGTAGACTATTCCCGATTCTGTTCTCCACAGGACTGGGTTTCCAAATAGACTACTCCCGGTTCTGTTTCCCACAGGACTAGGACTCAATAGACTATCCACTGTGCCGGTTCAGTTGTACGCTCGAAGGACCACTTGTTGCAACGACGCTCAGTATAGTTCAGGACTGTTAACTATGATGTTGGTTGACAAGATGGATGATGGAGGGTGGGACAAGTAAAAACACGCAAGACTGTCAAAATACTATTTTACACGTGTTTATTCATAAGAACAACTATCAAAACAATTACATACAAGACTTTAGACTACAATTCTTCTGGCTGGACAACGCTCCAGCTCAGAAACTACATCTAAGACTAACGACAATTCCAGGCAGCGAAAACGACCACTGCTGACCGTTCGAGCAGCAAGACAGACACTGACGTTACGTGCGCTCCTCCTTATATACCCTCTCAGCTTCTCCCCGCAGCCGACGTAACGTTCAGTAAACAAAGTAAACAAACTACACTACCTTGACAACTACGTCACACTACGACCATGACGCAAGCTACTACATACTAAATGCACTCAACTTTGACCCTGCTTCTCAGCGTGTGCGACTGTAACAATTTTCCTAATATTTAGTACACACGTTTAACTAGGCCTTAACTATCTTCCTACCAATTTACAAGAATCGATTGCCTAAATTACAACAATTATGACTAATTACTTTTTACAACTTAGCTAACTTCCCTTATTCTGCACTATGATATGACGTACAATAGCTACATATTATTCGACATGCTTCATTACAATTAATATTATATCAATAATTATCATAGTTAAAGCTAGCATATATTTAAGTTAAATCTAAGCTGCTGCATCTTCATTCTTGGTCCACGATCATCGGTTCCGAAGGTTTACCACGCCACAACACTTACTATCAGTACAAGTTGAATAATTAAATTATTGTTGAGTGTATATTATATATTATATCATTAATATGTACAATTTGTTGTCAATAAATATACTTTGGACCTTGAGTTGTTAATTTCCGCAGTCCCTTAAATTATCGCAGTCCTTTAATTATCGCAGCTGCGATCTCGTTTTAAAATTTCCCGCATAAAAAATTATCGCAGTGCGATAAATTCAGGTTTTACGGTATGTATTTTTTTCATCAGTTCACACTTTGGTTTTTACGCTTTTTCACAAATTTACATCTCGTAACCAGAAACGAAATTGTTTTATTGGTAAACCACGAGAATACCTTCTTTAAAAAATGTGAAAAATATTTTTTTATTTATGAATCGAATAAGATCCTTATCTAAATCATTTTATGGTTTACATGTAATTTGCATGTGTAGGTAACTATTTTAATGCATCTACGACCACAAAATATAAAAGTAAATTCGGTTTGATAATAACGAAAATGACCTCCATCAAATCACCATGTCATGTAGTAGGTACACTTTGTACGTATCTGAGAGTTAAACTACGGAATGTTAGCGGAAGTAAAATAATATTTGTAGTCAGTATTACTAAAACATAACATTATACGTGCATGTAATTTACTTTTACAATACACATGCGTAAAAAATATCGAACTTTACTGGCGAAAACTATTTTCAGCTTTTACCGTTTTTGTAGAAGGATGTCAGACAAAATGTGCAACAGTATATGTCATATCATATATTTAAGTTAAGTTCACTGCAGTCTGTTAAGTAATCGATAGTCGATTTCTATTTTCTGTCACTGGATATGAATTGAAGGTACCTGCCCCAGTGCCCCTGCCGGGCAGGGCCTGCCCCAGAGATACCATTACCAGATGAGGTACGTTCTCGTTGATACCTACATGGTTACACAACAATGGATGCTTTTGAAGAGCCAAAAGTTAGATAGATCGATATTTGATTTTGGCTTATAGTTTGTTGAATTTCCGAAAAGCATATTCACAAATTTTATTAATTTGCTTTAAACCTCAAAATCAACATTGCTTGAATATACGTAAGATTCTGATTTTGAGTCAACCCTATCATTGTGGAGAATAATGGGCAACGCTTGCGCATGTTTCAATTATGGGAAAGACGAAGGAATGAGAGTCTTCAGTATTTGTGAGATGGTAAAAAATGTTGCAAAATGAACTCCAACGCTTTAATTAATGTAGGCACTTTAATGTCACTTTATGTCAGTAATGCATAACTGAAATTTAATTATCAGTTTGTAGGTGTCTATAATTTCATTACGGGATTACGCTATTGGGATACTGTTTTGTACCACTTGCGTTCGGATAGCGGGGTAAGAGGATTTAGACAATTTTCGTATTTCCAATAATACAAAAACATGTGCTTATGTAATTACCTGATATTACCTGATATGAAGTGGTAAAGTCTAATATATAATAATATCTCTCGTTTTACGCAGAGTCGATTCGTATATGGAATCATCCTTCTGATTTTTGCTCTTGCACTTATGGTTCAAGGGATTTTCGCATTTCTATTGTATTTCCTGGGATGGAAGCAGGTATGACTAAACATTGTTATCTGATATACATTTTTAAAACTTTTTGCTTGTATTTTTTGGTCAAGTGCGTGTTGAAATGTAGCTGTTTACAGCAATCGACTATGTAATAATGATTTTTTTAAATATCAGAGACAACGAACTATATGCATTGTATGGATAGTTTTGGCTGTCATAAATTGGGTCATTTCTTGGTTGATTTGGGTTCTTGGACCCGAATTTCGGTGGGATACCTTTTGCCTACTCTACTTAAATTATCTCATTTACGGTGTATGGATTGTAGCCTGTTTTATTCGATGAAAATTACAATTAGACTGAATTGTCAATCCAGGTAAGTATTTGGCACACGGATATGTTCAATGCAGGATGCTCATAATATTCAATGTTAATTTTCTTTATTGCAAAATAATATTTTTTTTTAAATATTTATTTACAGAATAAATTGATCAAAACGCAACGTTGCCTTCGTTTAAGATAATGTATTAAAATAATGATTGAAACTTTAAGCGTTTAATAAATTGTTATTGTTATTTCACAAAAATATCTCATAGTCACATTTTCTCATTCGCTTAATTTAATTTGTGTACTCTGAACAAAGTATCATATGTCATACATCGTCTCATTTCTCCCCACTTCTTGTTTTGTTCCACATGTTTTACAAACCATACACACTAACTTTTATTGAAACTAATAACTGATCATTTAGATAAATTATTGATTCTCTGGTTGCTAATGTGAAGGTTAGCAGAATTACACTCTTAATTTTTGAAGTCGTCGTGCTAAAGGAATATGTGATATTGTATGGAACAGTCTAAACTAATGCCATAATTTCGTTAGCAAGATTCGTAAATTAAAGCGTGTTTGATACTTATACGGTGTTTAATGTGGCTTAATTGGGTGTTGACACTTTAAAGTGCGTAAAGGCAAGACGGAATAGTTGATTCTAATATTATTACTATTCGAAACCTTATCTATCGTCATCAATCAGAATCATCGTCGAGATGTTGGCCGAGCCTTGCAAACCGTTTGGCTATGATGCCGAGGAAGGAATGAAGATATTTTGCATCATGGAATTAGTAAGACTATAAATGCATCACCAACTGTTTTAAACTTGTATAGATATTTGTTCATTCCATGTAAATCCGTAATGCAATATTTAATAATATTCTATTCCATTGTCAGTTCCTTGGTGTTTTCAATTTCGTGGTCGCAATATCATTTATACCGACTGTGCAGACGCTATTTTCTGGAGAGTATACAATAGTATGTTTTATCTTCGTACATCTTAATTATCAACTCAACCGATCCGATACTTTAAATTCCATCGTAAGCGGATATGAATGCACCAAATGGTTTTAATGTTCATTTTAGACCGACTACACTGGTGTCTTCTTTGGGATGGTCTTCACCCTTGTATTTATGATAACGCTTGTAATTCAAACTATTCTGGCCTTTTGTCTCTACTGTTTGGGTTGGAAAAAGGTATTTTAGACTTAAAGTAAACTTATTGACTATTTAATAATATTCACTACATAACCGGGCTGCATATTATTGCCTTTCCATAGAAAAATCGGCGTGTGTGCTGGATCTGGATCGTGTTTGCAATAATCAACTTTACCCTTCCCTGGATCCTTTTAATATTTTACCTGTGTCACTGTGCGGCTCCATGGACTGTATACCTACTTTATTTACTGTATCCCGTGTACGGTGTATGGATTGTGTATAGTTTTATTAGACTGCACCGATGACCCTTTATTAGTATATTTTTCAAGAAAACAAAGCGTTGCAAAAAAGAAAACTCAACACTTAAGAGGTTAAATTAATTCACTCAAGTATTCTATATTGAATGTTTTTGATTTTCATGTATTCCTTCAATAATAAATAACATTGCATCGTTTTTAATGAAAATAAAATAAGTACAATCGCTTCAATGATTCCATTGGAATCAATGCACCTTTTTCGTACAATTTCAACCGTTAGAATGTTAAGACCAACTTTCTCCGACAGGTTTTGCTCAATTACCAACAAATGTTTCACAGTGCCCCGTTCTCCTTTTCCTATGATTTTTCAGTCGGGTTTCGTAGTATGTAATCGTCATACTACTGCAATTAAAGATATTTTTATCCGAATCTATCAAAGATTACTTGTAATGTAAATATTGCAGATATGTCTACAAATTATAATTTTTTGTGATGACCGATTCCATCATTTCATTGACACCACTTGAAAATCTCACGTTTTTAAGGGGAAAATCCAAAAGTGTAACGAATAACAGCACAAAAATTAAGAAAATATAACTCCAAACCAAGCGTTTGTACGTGAAACAATAACAATAAGCAGAGAGAAACCAATGCTTGCATAATTATCAAGAAAGATCATTTCGGTTTCGGTGTGCATTCAAAATGGAGTGAAATAATCCTCATTTTTATGCTGGGAATGGGGTTCATTTCATATCTCACGGTCAACTTGTGAAAAAAATAAGCAACAAAAATCCTTTTATATATTTCTTCTTGAGAGAGAGAGAAAAGCAAAAAAGAACAAATCCAATTCAAAACTGGATTAGACTGTAAAAAAATATTATTTGTAAACGTAAAAAAGTAGTGTGGGAGCTGAGTTTTGATTTTGATTGCTCTACGGGGCTTGTGTGTGACTTTGTACACATTAGACATGTATGTAGTTCACCCGAGAGGAATCTACAAAAAAAGTACACTTCATATTTAAGCGAACAAAGTAGCAAACATTTCCCCGTTTTATGTCTTATGCACTACATTCACATAACTAGTCAGAAGAGTGGTGTGCTATGCTACGATTGCCCATCACCAAAAAAATAATGTAAAAAATAAAATGGATAAAGCTTGTACCGCTGTTGCTGCAGTGCTGTTTCTTTAAGATGATGATGATGGCTTATATGACTAAAAGCCAAGAAGGCAGAGAGCTCTAACCCGTATGCATATATTCAAGAACAAAAAAACGGACCCATTCTTTCTACTCATCTTTGACAGACAGATTACTGCTACCTGCTCCCTTACACAATACAAACTCTAATATACTTTAAAACAAAATACAATGTGCACCAAAAGAAAAAACCTGTAGTTTATATAGTTGATTAACTTGTCGCCTTTCTGATAGTCATCATTGCATCTTGTAAGTTGTGAGTATGACTGCGCGCACCCCTTCTAGTAAAATACCTGATCTAATATCGTATCAAACAAATAGATCGGAATAGAAATTGTGATTGTAGGAAGAAATAATGCAAATACATAAAAAATATATTCAAATGAAGGCCAGGATCAAGATAATCAACGTGCGTTGATCATCCTCAGAGAAGAGAAGCATGATTGTGATTACTTTTGATTTTGGGTACGGCAAACACACGTGTGCAATATCATTTCGTATCTAGTAGCATGTAAGAGAAAACCCATTTCTTTTCAGAGTGAAGCTATTACGACAAATACACATCTTATATACTCATTGAACATGATTCGAAAGAGATTACATGATGGTAAAGTATTGTGCAATAGTGGAGCAGTAGAGTTTGAAGGAGAATATGGAAGAGTAGTAGAGGATTTTTGGGACGATCAGGAATAATAATATGCACATAATAATCTCAATTGAGTATAGTTGATAGTGATTGCGTCTGTGAATATCGAGTTCATTATTTGTAGCCGATTCAAGGTTTATATAGGCAGGCATTATTGAATTTTTTGTCTAATTGTGAAATACAAACTACATCATATTAGTTCGTTTTGTTGTGTTTGTGTAGGCAATATTATCCTTTTAATGAGCTCGTTTTTATTATTTACAATCACATGAAAAGACTTCTGGCAGCACTTTGATGAGAAGGCAAGAATAAGACGGGGAAAAGGACGAGAGGTATCAAATGTTTTAGTTTTTAGTTGTAACATGCTATGCCAAATCCGACAGCATCATGCGGAAAAACTGATAATTATCTTAATGTAACATTCCCCATTTAAAAAACTAGCAAACATTTTCTTTCATTTTCATTGTTGAAACTTTTAATATGTTTTGGCAGATGCAATTCTCCTTATGATAATATCTGTCTTTATGAAAGGCATGCATTTTTTGCATTAGAATTTCAGGGAAAGCTTTTGGGTATCAAGGTAGTTAGCTATGTGCTGACTTGAAATATCACTATCCCGAAGCAAAACGAGCATATTCATCTTTTTTTTACTGCCGGACAGTACTTCATTTTCTTGATCAGCAGTTAGAAGAAATGAGCCAGGACATGGCTGTTCCTTAAAAAATTCTTACATGCTTAATAAGTCCCTTTTTGTATAAAATCTTCTTCAAACTCATTTGTTTAGAGTTTTGAATACCCTTCTTGAGATTTTTGTTCATCTAGATTACATTATGGAAAGCAGGATTTGTAAAAATGTATAAAAATGTGAGCATCTGGAGCGTATCAAGCAAGATTTCAATATAAAAAATGATGTGGTGGAGAAAATAGTACAAAGACTAGTTGTGATTGAGATGAATTTGACTTTTTCATTTGCACTGCTCTGTAGATTATGTCATTATTACGGCACCAGGATTCCAGCCCATTCTATCCTTCCCTCTCCATCAACTGCCAAATACTTTTGTGTTCAACAAGAGACCTGTAATTTGACTTGGATTATTTGATATGATGTGTTGTAATAACTTGTAAATTACATCATAAAACATCATAATCAAAATATTCCTCAATTCAAACAACAGTTTTTTTCATTGTCCAGAGCCAGAAGCTGAAATGGGCAGCCAGCTACCTTTTTCAGTAAACTTGATTTCATATGATACACCAGTCTATCAAGCCTTGAAGCTTTAAAAAAATCTAATCCAACAAATTCAACCTGAGTTGATTACCAGAAAATGTCCAGGAGATCGACATCAACCTAATCATAACACGAGGAAGGCAGACATTCACTGACTTCAGGGATGTCTGTTACACTCACTCTTGTCTTCTGACTGAAATAAAGAGAGAGAGAGAGAGAAAAGTTGAGTGAGAGAATTAGTCTCTCTCGGTTCGGCCACCCTGTGATGATTATGATTACAGTGTATGCGCTCACTTCCCATCATGTAAAATGCTCTTGTTACAATTTTTCATTCTTTTAGGGGAAAAATCTCATTTATACCAGAGTTACCTTTTCCTTGCATACAAAATATTACTCACAGACGTAAAATGTGCTGCTGTGTAATGTGGAGTATATATGGCACATACAACATATAAATTCAAAGCTTACCACGAAACACACCACCAAATTGTACGTATATTTTGTTGGCTCTAATGCTATATCAAGTTGCTAGCTTGATATTAGACTAGCTATTACGAGGACGATGATTACAGATATTAAAGGCAGTAGAGAGAGAGGGAGAGAGAGAGAATGAAAGAATAGAAACAAGTGCCAAAGCCACTTGAGGAATACAATACACATTGTGTTCTCTGGCATTATACAACATATACCCATTTGGGGTTTTCACTCTTTTTGTTACATTAACTACATGATGTATATGAAAGTAACTCTGATGATGTAGTCGCATTGGATTAAGCTTGGATTTGACTTAAAGCTAATTTTTTTATACTCTCGCATTTCCCCATAAAATCGTCAAAATGTACAACACAAAACACAACAGAGCTGGGTTGTAGTAGGTGGTTAGGCAATGTGCAAGTTGGATTTATATATGTATTGCCATGTTAAAATGTATAATATGTATGTGTACTGTTTTTATTACGGAGATGATGTTGATGTTGTGTGTGGTGATCAAAATCATTGTTCATTTTCATGCTTTGCTTGCTGGTCTAATCGTAACATTTTTGGTTAAGACGAGCATGATGATCGTAGAACAGTAGAAGAAGTTGGTAGTAAAGCAGCAACAGTGATATTTGTATTTATAAAACGCGTATATATCAAATTTATAATAACACGACGAAATACTATCAGGCTTTTTTTTGTTCCTTGAGTTAATTCATGAGTCCTTTCTGCAATCAACTCAGTCAGCGACTGTATGAGTTTTCATGAAGACATCATCAGCCATCATAATAATCACACTCTGCTTCAGTAAAAATTGGTGGTGACCAGTTAATAGCAGAGAGTTGTAATTGTGAGTAAATAGATACACGGTGGTTGTGGTGTGATAAATGACGGTAGTGGTGGTCGCACACATAATGCCAATTGCATATTATGAAGAAGAGCAAATTACTGAATTATTAGTAATCGTAATCTAATTAGTAATTCATTAGTTGCGGACTGAATTCAGAAAAAGTCGTCATAAAAAGTTCATTTTTTCTCTGTGCGGCTGTAAAAATCTTTTAAATTATTGCCTTTAAGGGGGTGAATTAAGTGTTTGTCTTAAAATTAAGTTTAAGCAGTCTTTAAAGTGTAATTTGTGGGCGCATTTACGAGATTTTTACGATCGAAAACGCATAAAGCAGACACACACGCGCAAAAGGAGTAAAAAAGGTTTTATGGCCATTTTTAGGATAATAAAAAAAGTGAAAATCGTGAAAAAGGGATGAATTGGGGGAAACTGTGATTGTTCCTCAAACATCCATTCTGTCTGATGAAAAGTGTTAATTTACATTGATAGGTAAAGCACAAGCATACAACGATGCGTTGTGTCGTCTTTAGCGTTGATTTTGATAAAGCGAACAGGTTTTTCAGCAATTAAAGTTTGTAGTATGCACAAATGTTGTAAGCCTCGTTATGATTTTGGTATGGCGTATGGGTGAAAATACTGCAAAATTAACCTGTGGACTTGCCAAAGTGAAAGTGTGGTAAAGTTGTGTGTGCGAGTGACTGATCCCTGTTACTACTTTCCCTGAAGAATTTCGTATTGATGGTCTTGAGGAAAAATAAGAAAATGTCACCCAAAAATTCTAAACAGAGCTCGCAGGAGAATGAGTGCTGGTGGACGGAGCAGGCCGTCACAATGGCTTTAACGGAGCATCCCGGAGAACTGACGAGAACGGGAAGCCCGTACTTTCTTTGCTCCGTCTTGCCAAATCATTGGAGATCCAACAAGACGCTACCTGTTGCATTCAAGGTTTGTGCTGTCAACATACACACGTGTGTAAATAAAAATGTGTGCGTTTGTGTCCCCGATTGCTCCGAGAATGCCTAAATAATCATTTGCTAATGATTTCCATGCGATTTTTATAGGTGATAGCTCTTGGTGAAGTAATGGATGGCACAATGGTTCACGTAAGAGCTGGAAATGATGAGAATTACTGTGCCGAGCTGAGAAACGGACAAGCCATAATGAAAAATCAAGTGGCAAAATTTAATGACCTGAGATTTGTTGGAAGGTCTGGGCGAGGTAGGGTAACCATTTTAAATCTTGAAAATGTTAAATTAATTTGTCTACTGATTTCTTGTCAAAATTTTCGGAACGTTGAATATCAAACAATTTTGTTTTATGATTCATTAACAGTTTTGCGAGATTTACTGGTTTACTTGAAAATGCATTTTTTAATCTTAATTTGCTGTGATTCTGTATATTTTTTCTCAGGGAAAAGCTTCACTTTGACGATATCGATCCAAACATCGCCTCCCCAGGTGGCCACTTATATAAAGGCAATCAAAGTGACTGTGGATGGACCCAGGGAGCCAAGATCCAAAACTAGTAAGCTATAAAAACCACCACAACAGCCACCTTTGCTAAATTATTCGCATACATTCATACTTTGATTAAGGTTTGAAATTTTCATGGTCGTTTAAAAACACAAAACTTTTGCATTTTGATTCTTGCTATTCTCATTCATACGAAAACATGCATGTATTTAACTGATTTGAATATACAATTGTAAGAATGCCGATTATATTTTGCATGGCAGACGAAGATGGATGTCTTATGCAATCCATAACGAAAACATTTTTTATGAATTTTGAAAGGATAGCAAAAGTATCACACAAACGCATAGGGAGGTACAAAACGGCGATTGTTCTTTGTCAAAATATTTTTGTCATACAATCCACGTCAACAAAAATCCATAACTGGTGATCGTAACAAATCTCCCAGAACAGCGATTGTGTTTTAAAGAAAATTGCCAAAAAGTGCCGCACAGTTTTGATTCACTCGATTTTCAGAGTTGCAATTGTGTCTTGTGACAAGTGGGACCATCTCTCCATATTATTCATTCAATGTTGAAAGAAAAGATGGTAGAAATAAAATTCACAGGCGCAGCAACAGTTTACAATCAAATGATAAAAAAGATTTACTAAAATCGCATCCATCTTGCATTATCTTATAAAACACGTACAACAATCGTAACATGTGCTCGTGTATCAAGGAAGGTGTTTTTTCATATGACAGAGTCAACTATGATCAAACTTAAAAACGTGATGTGAAGATGTTGAATGATGATATGGCTGTTGGAAAATATCGCGTAAAGTTTTGTACAACACCGTGTGATGCAACTCAGCACATGCAAGAGCATATAAAAGAAACTCACGGAGAGAAGAAAGGCGAGAAAATTGGAATTCCCATGACCAAAACATAACATTTAGCCATTATTTTTTCTTTCCGTCATTGTCATTACATTCGATGAGAATGAGATGGGGGAGTATATCAAAAACGGAATTCAAAAAGACATGTATCCATTCTCTTCGCCATCTCAAAAAAAACATTCATCCATTCTAGCTCAACAGCTAAAAGTAATTTCTCTCCTTGAAGTTTTTTAAAAATAATAATTTGACAAATTATCGGCAATAATTTTGTTAAAAAGATAATGATGACTTGGAATGATTATGTAGTAATTCATATTCAAACCGAATGCATCAACAGCATGACCGGTCGCAAGACCGGCTTCCTGTTGTACACAAACGATTAGTATAGAAGCTGATTATAATTACCTGCCTCGTGAATTTTGAAAGCATCAAGAATTTTTTTCTGGCTGACTGGAGCCAGCTCCCTGGCTTTACTGATTAAAAAGTTGTCGGCACGACTGTCTTGTCGGGAATAAGAAAAGAAACAAGAATTGTTTTACAAATTATCCTGATTTTTTTGAGTTCACATTGCCCCAAATCTTGTAAAAATTACTGTTCTGTGCTTATAACAGTTTAACCTGCCATTTAAAAGAGGGGATATTAATGACAAAGTAATGAGTAATCAATTTACAATAAAAAATCGCACATACCATTTTTCTAACCAGAAAAACAGTTATGTTTACCACACCACGGCACGCTACATTGTTCCCTTAAAAGTTTTTATTGAAATGTATTTCTTTTTTGTTTTGCTGCGTTACCATTTCAATTCAACGCATCGATTCCTTTCCTCCTCTCTCTCCATCCAATAATCATAAATAGCATGACAAAAATTTGAACTGCTGCTGGGGAGAAATAAAAAACAGGTGTAAAGCCACAGTATTGTTACGCTATACGCAAGACAAGTCAGCTATGGCATTATTTTTAACAATCAGCACAAACACATGCACCGTGTACCGTACTCTTTTTTTCCTCCTTCTGAAAATACCCCTGACAAAAATGGAAGAAAGTCTCTAATAAGGAAGGATGGAGAGAAATAGAGAGAATCAGAATAGGTCTCGGTCGGTCTCACAATTTTTCAACGATACACGACAAGCAAGGCAAATCATGATCGTCATCATCAGCTTATTTATTTGCTACATCAGAGAAGGCACAAACATGTCCGATTTCGTATACACACAGTATATACTTATTTTTACACATTTTGGATATTATTCATATAAAATGATGACGATGATAATGATGATGATCACTGTGTGTGATGACAGGGGAAAAAGAGGAAAGAAGGTTGATTCTCTCTCTCTCTTCTTGTATCTTTCCTTCTTGATGATGATGAGTTGCTGGCTTGGCTTTCATTCAGCGAAACGGTCTCGCTCATTCGGCTTGCCTCAATGCACTCATAATACTCATATAAAATAGCATCCATCTTACACCTCTCCTCCTCCTTCGTTCTTGTTGTTGTTATTGTTGATGGCTGAGTGGAAAAATGCTCAGTTCATGGATTAAAAAGTTTTTAGCACAACAGCAGCAGCAACAGCAACTGCGAAAGAAAAATGAGAAATTTTTGTCTTTGTTTTGTTGATGATGATGATACATACACACACAGGCAGTTGATTTTTTGAAGGAAAAAGAAGGGAAAAAATAAAGAAATGATATTTTTACTTCGTTTATTGTACGCAACGTGAAATTTATGTCGGTTCATCTCTTTTCTCGCATTGGTTCCTCTGAAAATTTGTGTGTGTGCTTTGTTGACTACCATCATGTTGATGATTTCTCACTGTGTGCAAAGGGGTAGCAAGCACTACGAAAGAAAAGTTTTTCGGTATCACAGGAATTTCGTGTGTATGATATTCCTTATTGTTGTGCATTTTCTTACAGCAGCACAGCTTATGAGCACATAAGAATACACATTCGTCATCATTATCATCAAAGTCAGTGAACCTTGTCTACTATTTTACAGTAGTACCATCATCATCATCACAAAAAAACACTGAAAAGAGCTTCTTGCTTTCCTATATTCACGTTCCCGTATATATAAAAACGTACCTAGGTAGCTTTTTTTGTGCCGATGATATGGCGGTGCTACAATTTTTCAGTAAAAATTGCTATAATCATCATCGTCGTCTTCAAAATCATCACATCATTATCATTATCTGTGCATCATCAAAAATTTCGAGTAGCTCGTCTCTCACTTCACAATCAGTTGAATCGGTTCTCTTGAATGTATTGGGATATTTGGTACTTTTACCTTATTTTGATGATGTAAACATGTATAAAATGTGGAACTACAGATATCTCCAATTGTGAGAAAGCATGCTTTAGAAAAAAAAACTGGTCACTCGGTCCGAATTACTACAAAAGCTATTAGCCGGTTGCATGAGCTGGAATTGTGAATGAATTTATTAGATTTTTGGACAAGAACGCAAGAAATCAATGAGGTTAAAATGTAGCTTTGGACAATTTATTCAAAAACGGTTTGCTGAAGTTTTGCAGTAAAAGTATCATTGTTGACACGCTTATCATGAATAAGATGATACCATAATGTAACAGCAACAATGTTTAGGACTAGGACATACACTTTCCCCCATATTCTCTTGAAACGTACATAACTTCATTAAGGTGTCAGTATCGTAGTCCCCTATAATTATCCGATTGATTTATGGCCCTACGCACATAAATACATCAACAACTTGAGATGCAGATGCAACATCCAGATATTCCATCTGGCTGTCTTTGTTTTCTCATAATCTAACTACGTGTCTGTCTGCTGCCTTCTTCCCAAAATGGTAATCGCGTTGGTCATTATTTTACAAATTACTCCATAATCGCTGTACCACCATCGCAGCAGACACGGACACCGAACGGATTGTGATAAGATAAAAGATAAATATCTTAATGTATCCTTTTTTTGTTCTTTCCATCGAATAATCCAGGACAGCAACATCAATTCCGAGGACTGATGCCGCGCTCCTTTTTCACGGATCTGGGCATTCATCATCATCATCATACGCGGAAGTCGCATCATCATCACCACGCCGCTGCCACGGCTGCTGCTATTGTAGGTGGAACAGGAGTTGTTGGAACTGGGATTGTTGGAAGCGGAACTACCGCCGCCGGTGGTGGAGGAAGCAGTGGGGGAGGAGTAACAGATTATACGTCAAATAGTGCCAGTAATAACAATAACAACAACAACAATAATAATACTGCCACCTTCACCATTAAATTTCCACATACCGCATCGATCTCTTCCAGCAATTCCACACCAGGTAATATTCGCATTCAATTTTTTGTGTTCATGTGTGTTAGTCAATATAAATTTATTGTTTGCTACTGAATACGCTGATGTTTTATCGTACCAATTTCTCACAAATCATCATTTCCCCATAAATCACGTAGCTCACGTTCCTATCAAACACAATTTAGCTAATTTCACAGAAACAGCCAAAACGTAGATTTTTTTATTACGAAATGCAGAATATATTCGGATATTAAACCTATCTAAATTTGAATTTTTATCATTTTTTTCTAAAAGAGAGAAAGAATACGTTTTTTTGCAATTTGACAGTTGTGTAAAATGTATAGGTAGGAAGCATGATTTTTGTTAGCACGTCCTGCCATGTAAATGTGATCCTAGATAGTTGGCACTAAAAACATATACGATGCTGTCTAAAAGGGGTAGATATATATAATATTCCATTTATGATTATGATGATGATATTATGATTGTGTATATCCGTAATCATGATCATCTTGAACATCATGAGCAAATTGCGTGGGAAAATAGACAAGAATTTTATCACGTACTTACATTACCTCGTGACGACGTTTTTTGTGTGTCTTGAGTCTTGAGCATATAAAATGTAAGGAAAGTAGAGTGTAAAAAGTAAAAAGGTACGAAAAACTAGGAGCCGAAATAAAAAACCGTATATGCATAAAAACACGAGAGACATGCATTTTGTTAGCGTTGTAGCATATAGCATGACTCGACACAGGTAAAAAAATACGAGATAATTTTTACGTTAAAAATTTGCCCATTGGAAAGTATTGACTGTATTCCACTTTCGGGAAGAGAATATTTTAATAAACCGAGCAAGCTGGCGCATAGCAAAGTGGCGAAGCGATTACTTTTGACAGTTATGAACTGATAAATAAGTTTGTTCAGTAATAAACCGACTTGTGACCTCTGATGATCATGTGGTCCGGCATAACTAGCATTCGAAATGTAAAACCCATTATTACTGTAAATTCGAGTTTCGAAATTTGGGGGCAATATGATATTCAGATTTATCTCGAAGAGTACTACCATTTTGATACCCCACATCATATGTAGCTTAAAGAAAAGTTTTGAAACTCATAAAACGGTTATAACGGCGACGTCGTATTTCGAATTTTGTTGAGAGTATTGTATTCGGATTTTGCTCAACGAGTACTACCTTTTTGATAACCCACACTATATGTAGTAGCTTAAAGAAAAGCTCCGAAAGTAAAAAGCCGTTATAACGGCGACGTAGTATTTTGAATTTTAACGCCAGCATCATATTCGTCTTTAGCTCGAAGACTAGATGCATTTTGACACCCCACTCACATTTTTAGCCAAAATTCGAAATTTTAAAATCGTCCTGCCGTTAAAACCGTTACAAATTACTCCAAATTATAACTGCCAAATTGATTTTCTCGAAGAGACGAATCGAATGATACAATACACGGCATCTGCTGTTATTATAAATTTTCAAAATTGTAACGGTTTCTAACCGTTACCGTTGACCGATCGATTTCAAAATCACTAGCAAGTGAGCTTGGGTGACCAGTAATCGATTGCCGAAAACAGAATTTAAAAATTCGAAGCCGTTTTCGAGATATCGTCTGGACGGACAGACGGACAGACAGACGGACAGACAGACAGACAGACAGACGGACAGACGGACATCGTGAAATCAATAAGTAGCTTCGCCACTTAATAATGAAATCAGATCATGACTTGACCTAAGGTATTCCAACTTTCCAACTCAACCCTTTATGTTTTTGCTCAGATACAATTTTAAGTACAGCTTGATCTAGTTACGTAATTAGATACATCACACATGAAGTTCCTTAAAAACGCTTGAATCTCTGTACGTAATCAGCAGACCAAAAGTAAAAAGGGGAGCTTGTCTACTCTCGGTAGGGGATAATTCGGTGGTGTTTCGTTGCCTGTTTGTGAGGGCTGGACTCCAGGTGGTCCCTGATTGTCGAAATCAAGTTGACAGGTTTCATTCTAACCAAAAACTTCCATGTATATTACGATTAATACCTGCTACGTGCAGGTTACTGAAAAAAAGTGTTTACTCGCAATGGTGGATCTCCGTTCTTATGAATCATATTATATTTTCAACCCAAGTTTGATTTCATTTTAATTAAATTACGCACAGCAAAATATAAAGCATTATAATCGTTAATTTTAAATGTTAAACATTAAATAGCATTCAAAAATTAAGACAGTGAGTTGAGAGCAGCACACGCGACTACATTTCACCCAAGTCTAGTCCCGTTTTATTTTCTCAAGTCTTACAATTTCCAATCATGTCACAGTTAAATAATTTAGGTTCTTTTTTTCCAGTCGAACTCACGACTCCTATATTCTGTTTAAAAAGCCATAATACTTTGTTGAACTCGACTCTAATGACTACTCTCTGGGTCCTATTTCCTCTTCTCATTCGATTTCATATATATTCCTACAAGTTGTATTATTATTTGCGGATCAGGCAAGCCAGACACAAGAAGACACTTGTCCTTTCTAATTTTTTTTTGTGAATAAGCACAAAGTATATTTTTTTCCAAGTTTTTGAATGTCTGCTAATGATATGTGTGTGTGCCGTTCGATGCGATGGTGTAATACATGAAAAGTCTGGAGACTGGAAGGCAATTGTACACATTGCTTGTGTGTGAGTGTTTAGAGTGTATGGAAGAGGAGAGATAGGAAATGTTGAAAAACCACAAACATCCTGAGTTTATTACACATGATAAAACTATATATTTTCCCTCCTGTCAATAATAGTATATTATTTATGCATAATGGATCGGCGTCCTATGAATATGCTTGCAACAAGAAGAGGAGGATAAAAAGTGTACGTGTAATAGGCACATGTAAATAATAAAAATTTCAAATGTAAATATACCATATGCATTACATGCCAGTCAGACTGTTGGAATAAAGTTCTATCAACTTATTGCTCTCTCTTGCTCAATATTCAATAGCAAATAAAGAATTTTTTCAATTTTTTTTGTTCATTTTCGTTTCTCCGAATTTTATATCGCGTCATTAGATACGTGCTTCGTTCGCTACAAAACTATAGCAGGTTTCTCTGCTACTGCATCGTCGTATTAATAATATTATCCCTTTTTTCTACACACAAGATTGTGCTTGACTGCTTTGTTCAATTTATGTTTTCAATCGAAGTGATATAAAAATTTAATAAGGGGAAAAATAAAATTCAAGAATGCAAATGAATAATTTAACTGCATACAATTGACCATTAGATCATCCTTTTCTCATACTTCAACTTTATAGAGGAAACAGGGATGTGACGTGGATGATGTCTAGCTGAATTTCACACATTTACTACGAATGACAAAAAATATTTTTTGCATTGGATTCTGTATAATTAATTACATATAATATTATTCATACGAAAAGTAACTGAATCAAAGCGATATTCCAACTAAAAGACAGGATAAAACAGTACAAATTTGAAATGCCGATAATTACACTTTTATTCCAAAATTGAACCAATATATCAATTCATTCTAAATCAATGATGGAGATAGAATAAGGAAGGGTCACGAACAAACCCCAGAACTTCAAGCTATCATGCTACTTTACGGTATAGATTTCTCGAGTCCCCTTGCTTGTTAATATGCCATTGCGTGTGTCAAATTGTTCCCCACATTTTTTATACATGATCTTCGTTTTTTTGGTCTCATTACTCCCTGTCCTTTTTACTTCAAATTATGTAGTCTTCAACTGTATCTCCCCCAAAATATCAAATTATTGTTTTTGGGGTTTTTTCACCTGTCACTTTCAATCCCCATTTTTGACAGGAGCACCCACTGACAAATTGTAATGAGTATAGTATGCGGTGCCGTGATGGTGGTGGTGGTGGCAGTGGTAAAGCACACCAGATTCTATTTCGGTTTAGGTGGTATTCCATAACAATGGTACGTAATAGGTCTAGGTATATGCCATGATATTATACTTGACTTATTTCGTGAAATAGAACCTGCAAAAGTATTACGTTACATAAGACGACAGTATATTATAGCAAGTGGTGTGGTCGTAGTATGGAATCTTTCCTGCATTCGTGGGTGGTTGTGGCTGCGTTTGATGTATGGTCCGTCGGACTAAAATACTAATGAGAAAACACTTGCACTTAAGACTAATCAAAGCAAAGGTTCAGGGATGATTACTAATTAGACAAACAAAAGTAATCCGATTAGATTGCCCATTTCTTGGAGAATGATGCGATTCAACCTCTACGCCAAATAATTCAAGCTACAAGCTCAGAGATCTAGAGTTCAGAATCCACTATAATGTTGTGGTTTGTTGGAGTTTGAAAAGTATTAACAAATTTTCAAATGTCAGTTGAAGCAACCAGAAAAAAAAACTAATCAAAAATGGAATGTGTGCGAATTTTTTTTTATACAAATGCCACACTTTGCTTGTTCTGCTAAACTTGTGTGGGTTGTCATTTTCATTTGATCATTTTCCGTTTACCAACCCTTGCCACAAAACTCGATTTAAAATTTGAAAATTTGTAAACAAACCAAAACCGAATAACAGCACAGAAAACCATCTTGGTTATTATGGTTTGGTTTTCACACTGTTTGCTCTTGTGACCACTTATCCAGCGCAGTGTGGTGGTAGCACAACAATGATGATGATAAGTATGGGGTGTCCTGAGACGTTTTGAATCTTTTGGTCAGAGTCATGTAAAAAATTACTTCCTTTTTAGTAAAAAAGGCTCATTATGATCAATACATGCATACACAAATAAAAGGACCGGTATAACGGGAAATTATTATTTTCACAACCGATTGCGTGTGCGAGAACAAAGATTGACGCACGTTCTCACTACTCGCAAGTCAGTAACTCGGTATCCAACAAGGCAGACAAATAGAATAAATTATTTCCCATGCCATGTCAGTATTATAATTTGATGTTTTGATGGGTGAAAAGCTATACCCAATAATTTGGAGATTATGATAGGGAATAAGCGCTCCCTTTTTATTTTTTTAGGGTATATTTGGTTTATAATGTATTTGCTTTCTCCAGTTCTCAAGCTTACCTTACTTTATTTGTTTGTAATGCAGAGGTGCCAAATGCAATCACATATCCGACAGATGCATCCGGTTGGACAACCTCAGCATACGGCCCCGCCGCCGTTGGAACTACCTCTTATACAAACCTTGCTCAGAGTGCTTACGCCGACATTACAGGAGAACCTTTTACCACAGGTATAATTATCACATTTATCTATAATGTCAAATTCATAACCAATTTACGGTTCAGTTATAAAATTTCTGTTTGTTTACTATTGAGCAGCGTATATACCCACCTCTGACCCATTGTCAACAGCAGACTACTTTAACAGCAGCGCCTCTGCTGGAGGTGGTAGCACCGCCACCGCTGTCATCGTCAGTCAAAACCAGTCTTCCGCTGGCTCTGGAACAACATACCACCACATGACTGCATCCACCAGTCCTATTCATCACGCCAGTGTACTTGGAGGTGCGTCAACAACATCTCAAAATAATAATTCATCTCCAACTCACGCGTCTTCGGGCTACACTCATCATCATCACCACCACCCCTCCAGTCATCCTCATCATCACCCTCACGCTCAATTTTACCATTCCTCCAGTTACTACAACTCCAGCAACAATCTCTCATCTTATTACCATCATCATTACGGAAGTGGAACAAGTGGGGCAATCACTGCCGGTGGTGGTGGTAGCGGTGGAGCTGGTGCAATGTCTGCTGCGGGAAATGTTTTGTACTCTTGTAGTCCCTCTGCAGTGGCGGCGAGCTCCGCGGGGGCTGGATCAGGAATGATTCCACTTATTGAAAAGTCAGATTTAACCATTTCAGCAATGTACGCGTCAAACTCGCTCCATTCGTTGTCGTCACTGGCGGCTGCGGCCAATGGAACCGGAATGGGGGCCACCGGAAATGTTCATCTGTTGGGACATCATTCCTTTCCGCATCATCACCATCTCCACCACCACCAACTTGGGGCAAATGAAGAATCAGAGTCAGAACAGCAACATGAGGTGAAGATGGGTTCCAATGGGAGTCATCATGATGAGTTGGGGGGTGAGTCCACCTCTGCAAGAAGTAACAATGAAGGGAGCACCCCTGGAGCCAGTAGTCAAGCACAGACGGCTGGTTCCGCGGACAGCATTGGTGTTTGGAGGCCTTATTGATACACGTTATCTGATCTGTAGAAAGTTACCAATCTCAGAGAATAATAAGTATTATTTTAGCTTTATTTAATTATTATAGTGATACTGTACCCATAATATGAATTTAAATGTTTGCTTGAGTACTGTTGTAGTTTGTGTTAGTTTTTATGAATGTAATTTAAAGTTGTTAAATGACACTTAAAGAAAATGCGACTTAACTTAACTTTCACAGATATTGATGCATAGACTTTCTTTTTCCATAGTCATTCTGAGTTATGGTTTATTAATCACTTAATTATCATTAAGAATGTTAAGAATTGCAATGTAAACAATATATTTGTTCTTTTTCATTAAAATTTAATAGGAAAGTTAAAGTGTGATAGAATTTTGTTGTCGCCTTTCAATATTTTAAGAAGAAATGATGAGTGAATGAGTGAAAATTACTGATATTTAATTGTACTCTCTGGCACATGCCCCTGATTGACAAATTTTAGTTTAATTTTCAATAACTTATTTATGTATTTTAAATTATAATATGAAACTCATTATCATTCATACGCCGTAATGATTGATGAAGAAACCGGTACATTGTTCCTAATGTAAAATATATGTATAAAAAGAGTATGCATGAACTACAATTAATTATTGTTTAATGGAGAATTATTATAATAATGTACAATTGTATAGAAGTTGGAACTTCCAACTTGGAAGAAAAATAATATGATATATTAAATCATGTATTTATGGAATGGTGAGTTGGGAGTTGTGTCATTCATTCTGAAGTATAGTTAATCATTATTATGGAATTTGCGATAATTATTCATGCGTTATTCTTGGCAAGTAAACTTTGGGGCACCGTGAGACTTGTTAAAGTTTGTTGAAAATGATACAAAAATTACGAACAATTTAGCTTTCGGTTATGACCTGTTCTAATTAGACCACCAAACTAAAACCGAAATCATACGACCGGTGGAACATCCTGTCTAATAGGAAACGTCAAACCTGCCAATCCTTCATCAACATCCGTACTACTAACGACGACGAATTGATTGCATTATCAAAAAAATGTTACTGAGAATCCCAAAGAATCGTTAATGAACAAAAACTGATAAAATAATTTTAGTTATAATTGTGTGCACAATGTTATGTACTTGAAATTTCGATAAGGGTTTTCCGGGAAGGACACTGATTTAAAGGAAATGTCAATAATTACCAAGTATGTACTGCTTCGATATTGATATTTACCTAAACTGTGATTGGCTTGGCAAGCCCAGAACAAATTAAACGAACAATTTAGAGTGAAATCATTCAATTAGTAGTTCGAGCTACTAATACATGTATGAATACAATGCGACTTATGCATAATCGACTTTTATAAAATTTAGCATTTATTTTTGTACTGTATAGAAAAAAAATTTCACACCAATTCAAATTCAAACATATAAAATCGTGAAGCCATTTATACTAAAAAATAGTTATATTATAATTTATCTGTAATGTAGGTGATTAATTAATCTGGAGTCATTTCTCTTTCGGGCGCGTCTGCATCATCTTCGATCCCTTTGCTTTCGTCATGCAATAAAACATATTCTCTACTGCTATAACCAAACTTGAGTACGTCCTTTTCAAACAGTTCAACATACCGTTTGGGATCAATTTGCTTTCCATTAACATAGGTGCCGTTAGCACTTTCAAGGTCTATGATGTAGGGCTTTATTCTTCTACCTTTCGAACCGTCCGCACGTGTATAAGGTACAAGTCTATATTGAAGTACAGCATGCTGCTTGGAACAGGATGGATGATCAACAGGAATATCGGCAATTTTGCGATCTCTTCCTAGAAGGTACGCACTTTGCCTATGGACATACATTACGGGAAGAGCTTCCTGTCCTTTGAAAGGATACAGACGCCAACGGATCTTATTTGGCTTGCGCGATTCTGGTGGTTCGCTGTATTTAATAACGACGCCCCGGAACGTATTGGCTTCTTCAGTTAACTTTCCTGATAGACCAAAGTTGGGCTGTTCCTTTTCCTTTGGAGGTTCAGAGTCATCTTCCTTCTTACCAAACTCTTCAACCGCTTGCGTTCTTTCTTTCTCTTCTTTCTCCCGTTTCACAAACGCTTCTTTAGACATTTTACTGTTGGGGTTAAAGAAATTGTCCCAGTCTCGTTCCCTAGCTCCATCACGTGGTCTTTCTCTGCTACTTTCACCTCTGTTCCTACGATCATCCCTCTGAGGATCTTCCCCTCCTCTCCGACGATCTTCACTTGCAGGATTTCTTGAAAAATTAAAACAAATTAAGATAATTATATAAATCAAGTCTTTTATCAATGACACGAAATTACGAATATGTACATTTTTTAACTAAAAAACAACAGAATACCTGTTTGGGCTGGGACTCCTACTCCGAGGTTCCTTTTTAACAGGTCGTATAGGAGGTCTATCTCTTTCTCGCTCCCTCTCTCTATAAAAAATTAAGTGATTATTACTATAACATAAAATACTCAACCAGAAATTAATATTATCGGGATCACATCTTTAAATGTAAAAAATTGTATTTACCTGCTCGGTGGCCTTCTTCTATCCCCATCTTCCCTATACGGCGCTTTTCTTAATCTGTCCCGACTTCTACTTCGTTCCCTTCTACCACTCCCACTGGCGGCACCCCCGCGATCCCTATTTGACGGAGATCTTGACCGTGACCTCGAAAACCTAGACGCTTTACCACTTCGACTATTACCATGAGTTGGGGGTGGCGAAGGAGAATGCCTGTCCCTTCTATCCCTCCTCACATCACGACGATCTCCTCTTTCCCCACCACCACCCCTCCCAGATTCATGATATCCTACACTTCCCCTGGACCTCGAACCTCCCCCCTCATAATCACTTACAGGCTCCTCCTTAACCCTAACATTACGCCAGTCAGACATTCTCTTTACTCGCCAACTGGACAACTAGATATAATAACCACACCAAACCGTTAAAAAGTTTACAGGGATATTGACGGACAGATAAGCTTCCGAACTCTATAGCAAGTAGCACAAAAAACAAAACAACTTCAGAACAACAAGTCCTTTCGTCTGTTTGTTTTCAAGGAGCACTTTTAGCGCTTCCCTGTCTACTTGTCGATGCATCCATGCGAGAGTCTTTGCTGTTTATATACAAAACAGCATCTTAGCTTGTTGGAGCACTCTAGTCAGCTGCTTGCATCTTTTCAGGTGTGAAATGTGTCGAGTGAAACGTGCAAGGCGGAAGCACTGTGGTCACTGAAGGTTATCATCGGATTATCATCGCTTATCTATATCTCACTCACGCGTCGTGGTGTTGGGGACTTGCGGCTACTTCTAAATTAAAGGTAACAGGGAAATCATAAATCATGAATCACTTTATTAGTGCATGTTTCAAAACGTGTGCATTAACATGAAGACATATTATTGCTCTGATTTTTCAGGGTAAGACGTTGTTGACCTGACCGGGTAAAACAATCTTTGGAGTTCTTCCGGGACATCAGTAGGGATTACACGTGTGGATTGTGGGACGGACACGGATATACCCTGCTTGGATAGGTGTGAACATTTCCAGTGAAAGTAGGGGGATGAGCACTTTGGCAAAATCTGTGTTTGCTGCATCCTGTCTAGTTGCATTTGGAACTGTGGGATACGTTCACTGGAAGCAGGTTTTGGACAGGTCTGCCCTCAAACTGAATGTTGTTCATGTTCATAATTTGGAGCAAACGAAGGAAATGTTCCATGTCTATATTTGTGTTGATTGTTTGTTTTCTCAGGCATTTCTTACACGAGGGGATTCTAAGAGAACAGGAGCGTCAGGAACGGAAAATTGAAAATCTCCATACTTTACAGACACAGATTGAAATCACGAAGCGCTATAAAGAAACCATGTCTGAGAGACACAAGGATAATTAGTACTCCAAATGCCAAGCTGACCATTTATGTGAATACATCGTTTTATTAGTATCAAATATCAAACGGCAAGTGAGATGGCTTCTGCGCGAACTGCCCAGAAGTTAATTGTTTGTGGGGAGGATGAGGAGTCAGAGGGGGAAATTGATATTGAGTATGAAACACCAGTTGTGGTTGTACCAGTTAATGATCCCACGCTTATGAACGCTGGAAAATCTGTTGTAAGGGATAACATCCCAATTTCTGGAGAGGCTCCAGAATCAGATATCGAAGGTGATTTTAGCTTATATTTTGGCAATGTTGTACTTTTACTAGAATTCTATACGGGAAGGCATCAATAACTAAACTTGCTATGCATTCGTATTTCAGTTGATTTTGATAGCACCATTTCATCAAATTCAGTCGAGGATTCAATGACTACTTCCACAGCGGGAAGAATCTTGGGTTCTGGTTGGAGCCAGTTCTTGTCATCAGGAATTATTCTTGCAAAATCTTCCTCTAGACTAGACCCAACTGTTCTTAGAAAGCACAGAGAAAGAAATAAGTCCCTGAGAACTAATATTTTTGATAAATTCCTAACGCCTGTGATTAACAACAGCATAAAGAAAATTGACAAGCTTTCACAAGGCCTTTCGAATTCACAAATGCAGGTACGCATAATGTGTCGTCGTGATGTGATTATGATTTTGCTTTTATTTGCTACTCATGACTTATGATTTAAAATAATTTTCTTATTTGATTTTGAAGGTTCAAGATGCACTATTCCAATCAAGAGTAGCAACGGCAAACTTATTAAAACTGCAGGCAGAAATTGAAACATTTGTGGAAGCAGACTATCTCCGTGATTTAAAGACAATTGATGAGGTCCAGGGTTTTGGAGGAATAACTGCAAATTCGTAGCGGCACAGACTGCTGCTTACCGCATGAAAAGCATAGAATACATAGATATTTTCATATAAAAATTATATACGATCCTAATGAATTTGCATGAATTAGTGTGAGGAAATGCTCCAAGGGTGTAAAAATGTTCTTCTTAAAGTGTGTATGTGAAAGCAAGACTAGTCAAGAAAACTTCCAGTTTTAATTTGTGGCATGCCTTATTTTGTGGAGATTAATCAAAGATACATACTTTGTGAAGATGTCACTTTGCTTGTATTTTATATATTGCGTAAAAATAAACATGTACATACATATGTAGTGAATTACGATATGTGAGTGTTATGTATAGTATACATTCAATAGTCATTGAACAGAATTTTACATCTGAAAAAATTCGGTATTGCATGAGTTTTCTCCAAGCATAATCTATGAAAATGAAGTGATGAAATTGACGCAAACAATGCGCATTGAGAAAAGATAATGATGAAACTTTCCTTAAACGCGTGCTTTTACTCCCATGTTCATGCTCAAGCATCGTGCATGTCCTTCTTCCCTATTCATCGTTATTTTCGTACATTGTATTTAGCGTGCTCGAGACAAAGTCAGAGTAGTGACAGTGACTTACGCATGTACGACTTCATAAACTGAGATGATTAATGAAATCATTGTAAAATTCTAGAACAACATGTACATAATATGCAAAAGCACGAGTTTACTTTTCTTAACCGTACTGTGTTTGTCATTAGTCATTAGTAGATTTAGGTATCATCCATGACCAAAGGTACGTTTATAGCCCTTTGCTGAATAGTATAGTTCACGGAGGTTATAGCTATCAGTCTCGGTGTGTGATATTTATGAGATTGGCCGTATCATTAGTTGGTGCAATCAAACCACAAAATAAAAGAGACTACAATCAATAATCAATCAGCATGTATGTACTTAAAGATGAAAGGTGCTAACAAGCAATGTGCTCACAGTTATTCTTCATTTGAATTTCTCGTGAAACAAAAAAGCCTAATATTAATTGGTTTTTAACTACATTCTACAAGATATTCTACTGTCAGAAGAATTTACCTTCACTTCCTAATCTATAAATGCGCCATTACCATTATTGCAGTTGTATCTGATCTGATAGCTGAATGACATTTCTTTTCTCGCCATGAGTTCATCAGGTTTAAAAATATGTCCTAAATGCTTACTTATATTTGTAAGGGGATTTGCTCATAAGTTGTGACTGTGATGTCAGTTTTCTGCTCCGGTGTCTGTCTGGTACTTTTCCTAGTACAAAAACTCTTAAGATCTATACCGTATGGACACGTTGCTTGCGAGAGGCGTGCAGTACTATTTACTGGACCTTTGTTTCCCTGTACTTTTTCATCCTTGCCTATAAATAAATCCGATGAAGCATGTACCGATCGGAAAATTTTTCCAAAGATGCTATTTTCCGTTCCACATGAGTTGCACTCAAAAATATCATAATATCCTGTACAAAACTTTCTAGTTGATAGAATAGCAAAAATCTAATCCGTAGATATAATAATATGTATTACTCCTTCATTTTTATCTCTCTCTCTCTTTGAATCTGTACCATGCATGTCGTATCCCGCGTCCCACAAGTGCAGAAAAACTATTCTGTACAAAGTGAAGGTATAAAAACGAAGCTCATAATTCGTTTCGTGGGTATATCCAGAGTATCTGTAATATTCCCAGTAGTAATAAATTAGCTTGGGATAGCGTTATACACGTCGGTATTCGGTATACTTATCTGGGATTGGCATGCATTTAAAATGTTTTCAGCTACTTTACAGCCCGTAAACCCAAACTCATTTCAGCAAAGAATGAGAGAGAGAGAGAGAGAATTCTACAGAATCGCAATCATCGCCGTGTTGGATGAGATCTAATAATGGAAAAGGAAATGTTTGTACGAGCATATAACGATGTACGAGCACGGCGCGGTGAGTGAGTAGTAGTGCGGAGCGTTGTTAGTGGCAATAAAATCGTAAGTCTTGCTTCAGGACTTTCAGGAGACTTTGCTTCTTTCAGCCAACCTGCCTAGCTCAACAGATAATATAATTCGTTCACATGTATTTATGTCTTGTGAATAAGCAAAAAGCTGTAATGTACAGTAGTGAGTAGTAGTAGCAAGGAAACAAACAAGAATATTGTAGGAAACATAACTAAATCCATCTGTCTGTGCAAACAACTGTCTTGAAAAAGGCATGGCTTGCATGCTTCTTCCTTCGCATTGTAAAGGGAAAACTGGTTGTAACACAAAAAGAGTTTCATTCCATTTGGCGTGCCTTTAAAAGAAAAGATGCACATGAAAAAGCCAAGTTATAAGTACTAGACCAGCAGCAGCGTTACATATTATAATAAACTTTTGCATGAATGATTTTCATATGGAAGGATATCGGAATTCACACCACCTCTCTCTCACTATGCACGCTAAATGAAAGCCTATCTCAAGTACACTATAAAGAGAATCACGGACATATAAAAGCATTTAAAGCTTGTGTGGATGTATACGCAGCTAGAAATTAGACTCATTAAATTAAACCCAAGTTAAACGAGAAAAGTAGTAGACTAGTGTAGAGTGTCATCATTTATGCCCGTGTACAAATGCAAATGTATGCAAGCATGTACGTTATCACATGTACATTTTATGGCCATGTGTTCATTAATGTGGGAGAAATAGTGTGGATGGTATTAACGGAGGCATGCACTGAGCGGCGGACCGGACGGTCATCATCATCATCATGAATTTGCGTGTATGCTTATGGGGTTATCGAAGTGGGTCGAGTTCCACCTTGGCACCCAATGGATTTTGTAGAGTTTTGAACGCTGATTCCAACGGTACCTTTTACATGCTGGAACTGGACCCCATTTGGGAGTTGTGACGGTTTCAAATCTGAAAGTTAATGCAGGAGGGAATACGAGCAAAGGATTTTAAAATCGTCACAACTCCCAAATGGGGTCGAGTTCCAGCATGCGATAGGTACCGTTGGAATCAGCGTTCAAAACTCTACAAAATCCATTGGGTGCCAAGGTGGAACTCGACCCACTTCGATAACCCCATAAGCAATACACGTAAACTCATGTGATCGCGGACGACATAGGGCGTCGTAATGCTACGGCCGCATCGTGGCATGGTTGTTGGTAAGAGCCATCTTTTATCCTTTTACAATGAAGAAAAGTTTTAAGTGAGAGAGGCGAGAGGAGTATGAGTAGTAGTACAAGAGACAAGAGAGCCACCACATTTTTACATCCAGAGTGTAGTCATGAATGATTATCGTTATCACACAAAATGAAGAATACGTAAACTAAAGCTGAAGTAAGCTTTGGGATATAATATGTGAGGAGTGAAAGAGATACTAGGAACAAGAGCAAAATGCATATCTTTGCTATCGTCAAAAAATACCATGCCATTCACTCCTCCGTCCGTCCACACAAGTGCTGCTACAACTCTAAAAGAAAATACCTAGAAGAGTTTATAAGAGCTCTCAACAATGCACACATATTTAGTGTGTGGAAAGAAGCGAAGAGAAACAACAAGTTTACCAGATTTCGTGGTGATACGATGATCATGTTGAAACTATCCATATATTATTATTATCCTCCTTTTCCTCATCTCTCTAATGCTTTATTTGCACTATACCCGTCGCAGGTCTACTAAGGAAAAGTAGACATCAACATAAACACTAAAACATGCCACACAAAAACACAACCAGCAAAACCAACCAGTTTTACTCGTTCATTTAGGTACGTATGCCTTTCTGTCTTATAGGAGAATATTATGAGGCATGCTTCTTGGTTTGTTGTACACGGTGAATGGTGAATAGAGTGTGGCTGTATATAAAAAGGAGTACTCTTCTCCTAATAAAATGCACGTCCGATGATTTGACGGAATAAGTTTCATTGCATTCATGTTGCTAGCACTTTTTACTATCACCGTCACCGTGTACTCATTTATGGCATCTTTCTCTTGTTGAATGCTCTACATTGCATGGGTAGGAGGGAATCTGTTCTTTCGGTCGGACAGGCTCCTGCTTACTTACATTGATGTGTTTCCCAACATTCATCGAAATAATCGAATCGTATGGTAAAAAAATGCTTTCAGGGTATGTATGCAACTCACCAATAATATTGTAGACAAAAACTGGTAAGGAGAGAGAATACCACACATTCAACAAACTTCTCTCTCCCTCTATTCAGCACATGGAGGGGATATTCTGACAATGCTTTTTCCTCTCTTCAAAAAATTTGTATGAGAATATCCTTTCTTGGTTATTCTCGCTATATTCCCTGTACATTTTACACAGAGACTCGCCATCACCACACCACGACAATATGCTGTTGTGTGTGTGGGGGTTTAGGGACTAGGTGAAGAGAATGTGAGGAGACAGTCAGCCTCCATATTTCGTACCGGTTCCATTAGTTTTCTGCAGATTTTTCTCTTCTCTCTTGGGATCTTCAAAATTCAAAATTTTCCCCAAACCTTTTAATTGGGTAAGTGACAACTCGTTATTTTTATTCGCTAATCACATAAATTAGTACGTGAGAAAATTTCGCTTCCCTTCCCTCTGCTCCCTGTGCTGGGCTAAGGGTCATATGGAAACTTTTTGAGGAGCCATGTGAGAAATGCAACAATATTGTAGAAAATCATATCATCATCATCATCATCGTCGTGTCCATAATACTCAGTCACACTTCGCGTACCAAAAAAAACTACTGCGTGCACACAACATTCACCCTAGCAGAAGGAGCAAAAAGGATAGCGCTTATAGTAGGCATATATAAACCATCTTAATAATAATATTCTTTTTGGTATACATTTTTTTTTCAACAAGCGAATCATCATCAACACAGCAGCAGCAAAAGCAACCTTATTCGTCACGACACACGATATTATTATTATTATGTTGTATGAGTGTATTTCTGTGTGCTATACTTATGAGGACCATCACCGAATAGTATACCTAATAGAAAGAGAGAGAGAGAGAGAAAAAAAATGTGTGCATTTTTTTATATTTATGAGGATGATGTATTATTCTTCGTCGTAGTTTTTTACGTGTTTTGTTATAAACTGTGCTATTGTGAAAAAAAAGGACTGTGTGATGATGTGTGTTGTGTGCTCTGCTGTTGCTCAATTTTGAAAAACACATTTTTCCAAAGCATGCGTCACATTCTATATCGATATTGATATATCAAGTTAAATCTTGAAAAACCTAAGCGTTTTTTACGTGAGGATGTCAGAGAAATCCATAATGCAATAATGCTGTATTAATAATCCAAGTAATGAGACTATTCTTCGTCATTTTTACTCTATGCACTTGTCTTCTATATTTTTGTTGTTATTAATTACAGCGATATTAGCATAAACTTTTTTTCATAAGTAGCATGCTTATTGAATTAGTGATGAGGAGGAAAAAATTATGAAAGTGCAGCGTATATTTACCTACCTGACAGCTTGTCGGTAATTATTGTTGCATAAATTGCAGGAGAGCAAATCATTTTTTTCAATCCAACAAGTTGTTTAGTCATCCACATTTATTTTCCTTATGTGCATACGTGCTATATAAAATGGAAACCAAGTGTAAAATTTACCGATAATACATACAATATTCGTCTATATAGTATTATCACATGAAATAGAAGGAATTGATTTTGATGGAATGACTGTGATTATATTTCGTGCTTTAATTTATGATTTTTGCGACTTTCTCAGGGCAGTGGTGGTACTAAAGTAGGTATCATTTGAAAGAGATCGTAACAAACGAGATTAGGTTACAATTTTATGGCCAATAAAGGCAAGTCTTCTAGACAATGCTTGAATAAAGTTGGAAGCTATGAGAGCCGATTCTTCCAATGGTCCCGAATAATATAAATATGATATTGGAATTTGTACATTTGATACTTTCATTTCATGACCTCATGTTGTAAAATTGTTGAACTTCAGAAACATTTTATCTGTATCACTAAACTTTTCCCGAGTCTAGGCTCCGTCAATGATCGGCACGTCACGTACACTCAATAATAGTCATTAGTCATATTGTCAGTGCTTCATGAACTTTTTTATCTTATATTTTTGTGCATAATCCGGGACAGTCCCGTCTACACACCAATCAAAGCTATATGGAGGCATTTTTTATCTACCCGACAACTTGTAATCAGTCGCACAGCGCCATGTGCTGTACTCTGGTAATCATCTCGTCTCACCTCAGTTATTCCTCATCTTTATACTTATTTTGCTTCAAAAGTACTTGGAAATATGTCGAATAGTTCCAACGAAGGTGCCAGACATGCCTAAAGTAAAACTTTCCAGCAGAAAGATCGATCGACAACATTTATGCACTTTTTGGTCTCTCTCTTGTCGTGAAGGATAATAGGCGCATTCAGAAGTCAAAACTCATTTACGAAACCATATTTGTCTTTGGCTCATTCCAGTAAGGTATTCTTCAATTTTCAATTTGAGAAAAGTTTCTGACAGCAGCGTCAAATGTTGGAGGCGCGGGTAAACTGTCACTCCAAGTTTTTATGTTCATACAGCCAAAGTTTGTGTTCCAACAGTTTAAAATTTACGGTACGGCGATGACTTTACAGTTACCTCGATTACATATCTCTCTATTGTAGTATCAGATATCTCTCACATTAATAACTTTTTTTAAGCACACCAGTAATTCCACCACCGCATCGATAGGACGGTTTCATTTTGCATATAAAAAAGTGTAAGCCTTTGCCATCCTCATCCATGAATAAATTACCAGCTTGGCAAATGACATGCCCTACTCTGTGTGTACATAGCCAAATAGTGCGTACGGTATTAAACATGCAGAATTGATAATCTCTATATGTTATATTAACGATAGTAGTGCCCATGTATTATCTTTGTGTAAATAGTTAAAACTACCATACTCAGCAAAACATAGCGTGGCAGTGGAGGTAAAAGCATTATTTTGCATAGTTCAATGAAAATGCTCTACAATATATAATAACGATTTCCACTTCACTCGATAATATTCCAATTTATTTTAGCTCAGCAGAATAGAAGGAAAAAGCAGGGAAAAGTTTAGCGGGGAAAAACCTTTTTCGTATCAAGAGCATTGGATATAATTCCAGCACGAACAGAATGATTTCCCACTACCAACTTGATGTAGAATTACTTTGGAATTGGAGACGTAAATCCCTCTATATATTAATAGATAACCCATACAGAAGTCTCTGGGTACGACTGACTACTTGAATTATATTAATTTTACTTTACTTACCATCTTTAACTTTTAGTAGTTGAAAGTAAACGTTAAATATTATTATAGGCATTAATCGTCGTGTGCAACAACATTATTTGCCACTATAAATGCATTACATTTTACCAAAGACTTGGATATATGTACATTATCTCTGAGTAATCTCCTCAGTCTTCCTTCACTATATCGTACTATGTTTGTGTAAGGCATATAAGCAATCTCACGGCAACGTGAGATATTACCAAGTGCTCATGTAAATACCAACCACCGACACATAACCAACCAGACGCAAACCAACGGCATGAGTAAGCACCATGCGAGTCACACAAAAATCTGAGATTAGATTAAAAGAGTTTCAGGAAGGACATGTAAGATGCTTACATGCATATCGTGCTTAAAGACTCTGGTAATCGGGCAGATTGGCAACTTCCAATTCCCCAACTTTATACAGCATTTAAGCTAGATATTTCTTTGTCCATGACTCTAATAATTATTCCAGCAAATGCAGCTGGAAGCAAATGAATTAGCATTGTTATCAGTTTCATTCATCCATAAGTCATTCGGAACAAAACAAATATTTACAAGTAAACATGCTATGTTTTATGCTATGAGGAATTTTTAAAAAGTGGAAAGATTCGTTGTTGTCATTTTGTCGTTGTTCAATCTATCTACATTATAGGTATTACTATTACACAACACAAGTTTATAATCTCTCACTCCCAAAGATACTATTCTCATATGAGAGAGGAAGTTTATTTATTTCTGTCTGTCTTCTTTTCTTTCACAAGATTCCATTTCTACTTGTTCATTTCCATTTCCATTGAGCTTCATGCCGGTTCCTGAAATGTAAAAACTGGTGAATGCTAACATGCTGCTTTCTTTTGGAGTTTTTCTCGATTTTACATTACGAATCGGAATGTATGAACAGAAGAAACAGCACGAATGAGCAAATGCGATTCTCAATGTCAGACAGTGTGCTCAGTACAGTAATGTGGCTGATAAACGAAATATGTGCAACTGTTGGTTTGGTAAAAATCAAAACATATTTCTTCCTCCAAGCATAAATATAACAATTCTGCCAAGATAACTGCATTATATTTCACTTATTGAGTACAAGCTGTTAACAAACAATATTCGATGATTTAAGAATAGAGAAAATCATTCAATTAAGGATGCATTATGCATACGTATGTGTGGGTATAGTACACTAGCACGCATTTACTGTGCCGAACAACAATGTATACCCCATTAACCCGTAATAGTCATTGAGTACTTGGTTTATTACCTACACAAGTTTGCCTTCTTTAATTTTAGAAGCAGTTATTTTGCATTATTAAAGCAAGTAATCTTTTTTACTCACTCAACACGCTGTACTCTAATTATCTGCAATGTGGTTCTAACCAAAAGAAATATGCAGAGAGCTAGAAAGCCAGGCATGAAGGATCCCAACCTAACAAACCATAACCAAAAATATAAAAAACATGATATCATCATCTAGTTGACGCTTCTTCTATTCTGCTACAACACATTGCTTTTTCTATAATTTTCTAGCAAAAATTGCATTTTCTCTGTAGAGTTGTTTGTGTGAGTGAAGTAGAGAAGGAAGGGAAACTCCCAGCATCTCTTTCTTCTCGATTGGCAAAATTAATGTATATTTTGTGTTGATTTGATTGTTTGCCATGTACACTTGAAAATATACTCCCGTCTTTTGCATTGCTGATGATGATGAGCTGATCTAATAGCAAAAATTCCTATAGATCGGTAATAGTAGATTTGTTAACAAACAACAACTGGTTTCTTGGTTTATTAGAAAGAAGTATTGCCTCCGTTCCGTTCATGCCTACATCAAAACAACTACTACCTACCTAAATGCATTACTACACACACCGCACCGCACCGTTTGAAACGCAAAAAAATACGGCGCAGCAAATATGATTGTAAAATCGCGGATTGAAGAGAGAATAGACTGCTTCTGAATCTGTGAAATGAATAGGATTGTTAGCTAGGATGATGTTTTACGGTCGTATAGTTTGTTGTAAGTATACCTATGTAACAGCGTTCTCTTCTTGACGTATGCTGTTTTAAGTCAAGTGCAAGTGTAAGCATGCATGCAAGCATGGCTATAACCTGTGTAAAAAGTTGAACTTGTTAAGGTGGTAGTGGTGGCGGCGGTGAGGAGGAGGTGGATACATACAAAACCATGATACCTTCTGTTCACTCATGTTGTTAAAATTGTTTTATTGCGGTTGGATCTTGGATGTGTGTGTAAAAAGGAGTCATCTCCGCCAATTCAACAAATATACATATACATCCTTCCTTTTTAGCAGTTAACTCGCCTTTCCCCCTTTACCACCATTATTATTGCATTTGAGAAAAGAATGAATAAAAGTAGTTTGTAGAGAGAATCTTACGTGTAGAGGGTATATCTATAAGCATTACATCACACCACACCAAACGCATAACGTTGCTTTTGGACAAAAAAGCATAAGGATGTATATCTGCAGTTGTTTTGAAAGAACATGGAGATTTACAGATGTGAGTTGTCAATGTGGTTTTTAGTAGTAGTGATAATGGAAAATGCCAAGAAGGTATCGTATCATAATTCTCGTCGTCGTCTCATCATCGGCATCATCATCTCATCATACCACACATCTTTCTCGCTTCCTTTTAGCCTAAGTTAATGCAAGTTTAAGGAGATAGGTAGGTAAAAGCACGGCACATACACACACACGCGCTCATAAAAATATATATTTCATGCTACTACGCCACCACCACCACCAACACTTGGACTGATGTACGTAAGTACGTATACCTAATGCGTACACTACTTAACACACACATTTATAAAATGTTTTTGCATGCTTGAAATGAGACAGGGTTTTTGAGATTTCTTACAATATTTTATCAGTATTTTTTATGACAGCTTGGCTCTTGCTCTAGTTTAAAGTTGAGTATACATGTTGAAATTGTAGAAAAAGGAGATGCCGATGAAGAAGCCGAGCTATGAGTTGATGCGATGATGAGCTGTTCTCTGTTGTTCACACAAAAGTTTTTTTCTCGTCTAAAAAACTACTAACAGTGGCTCACTGTCTTTTGTGGTGGTGGTGGGCATCAGACGGCATTGGCATTTATTATAGGCAAACATGCTTGCATGCAATTTCACCAGCACTCTAATCAACACATTTTGTGATTTCATGGTGCAGATTTGAGAGAAAATTGTTGATTATGCCATTGAAATGCAGGGTAATGCTGTGAGAGGATAAAATCAGCTATTATACTAGTATTGCATACCAGATTAACTTTGTAGTGTTTTAGCTTCTCCTAGTGGCTTGCTTTGAAATTGAATGGAAAGGAAATGTATATGACGGGAGCGTGTAGTGAATGAGTTGAAATCATCATCATCGTCGTGATCATCACGTTTGATAATGTTAATGAACAGTCAAAAAGTCAGAGATAGCTGAGTTATATCATCATCGCATACACTCGCCAGACTGAATAATATATACATATTATATGGAGGCATAATATGTTGTAGTAGAACATGTGTGGTGTATTGTGTGTAAGCGAAGCGTGCAAAAAGCACGAGTTCTGGTTGGTACCACCACCTCACTCAATGTGATAACAGTGAAAATTCTAAAATGCCGTGTACTTGTGGATATGGATGTGTGACGGCATATGAAGCTTCGTGTTTTCTATCTAATTCGGTTTTTTTTTCAAAATTCATACATACAAAAAAAAATGCGCTTACACAGAGAGATTTTAGTACTGTACTCATTAAAAATGAGCTCTCCTGTTGAACGTAGACGGGAAAATGGCTAGCAGGTCTATGTAATCATATTTTTTGGATTTGCATTTGGACTTTCCAACAAGATTTGGACGAAAAGCTGACATTTTGCCATTGTGATCATGTCTTGTAGTTGAAGTATTCTGGGCAATGCAGCTAAAAGATTTTACAAATATGTGTAATATTTCATATTAACAGGAATTACGGAAATAGCACATTTTTCACTAATTTATTTGGAGGATATGATTCGAATCAGATCGGGCTATTACAATGTATTTATAACAACGCATACTTCACATTGGATGAGCGAATGTCACGGTTCTCAATTCTCACAGAACCATCCTATAAGTCTGCTGCATATGGAACAAATGGAGTCAAAATAGAATATGACTGCAGATTACAGAGAGTATTAAAATTGTGGAAGGAAGGCGTGAACGTCTGCTTGGTTTCGGTTTAGTATAATATGCAACTTATGCATTCATCCTATCCGAATCATAGCAAAGCAAAACCACCAGCGTCATCATCATCGTAGCATTTCGCTAATGAATATCAGTCAGTAAGATCAAGTTCACGTTTTAATCAAACAATGAAAACCACTCTGCTTTCCACCGGCGCTATGAGGTGTAGAATAGGTATTACTTACTACTTACTATAAATGCCTCTACTGCATGAATATGGTCAATGGTTAAAAATTACTATTACATTACATGATTATGCCTAAATAGCATGATGTGGTTGTTTGGTCAGTTGGTATAGACTCATTGGATTGTGGTTGCTCTTTTACGAATCTCTACTAGTCTGCTTTTGGCCGGCTAATTTTTTCATTTGTGGGAGAGCGTAATTTTGGTGTTAGTTGCTTCATCATGTCATAAAAATGTCTGTTTAAAACTGAAACAGATCGGAGATCACTGTGTGAACCGGTGTCAATGTCAACTCAGTTGTACATAAATGCACTGGTTCTATAATACATCATAGCACTACATTTGATTTTAGGGAGGCACCCTTTCTTACTCTTATGAAAAAGGCTCCAACAGTTTATCGTTTGCTAAATGAAAAGGGTGTGCGATTACGATTGAATGAGAATGCTGCTGCTGGCATCTCAAGTATTTTTATTGTATTTCGAAAGAACCGGTATTCTCAATATTAGGTATGATTTACAGAAAGGATCAGAGGGCTACAAGTAAAATGCAGTGCCCAATAGCCCAAATGCACACACAATAACTAGAAAAGGACTACTTGGCTTTTTTTCTGCAAAACCACCACCACACACACAAGTGATTAACGGATCGGGTTTATTTTTGAAATCATGAAGAATGAAAAGAAAAATGTGTCTGTAATATTGTTGATTTTGATTATCATTCTACTTTTTCTGTTCGAGTTGCATAGTTTGCAGCGATATGATGGCTGAGGCTGTTTGGCCTCTTTAGTACAATTAATCATTCAATTTAGTGCTTTTTGCATTTCTGACGTGCAGTAGAAAATATAAATACCAAAGTATTTATGCACCTGTATATCAAGACCGTTTGCTCAAGATTTTTATTTTAAAAAGATCAATGACAGAGTGGACCAGTCAATAATAAATGCTGCTGGTTGTATTGTAGGGATGATGATCAACGTCAAGCAGACAGGTAAAATGTAAGGTGCACTATCATGGCATGCATTATCATGTTTCAATTCAACTTGTTTTTATATAACACCAACCACCTGTGTAACAGCCGATTGATGACGATAACACCGCCATTATTAAAATGCGTAACGGTGTGCATAGTAGAAAGAGCAGATGCTATTTTGTCTTGATGGTAGTTGCAATTTTTTTTTCTTCTTAAAGACATCTTGAACTTGGGGAGCTCGATCTCGACTCGACATGAGCATGCAAAGGCAAATTGTATGGGAATGGATGGAACAAATATGTAGACTGTAGACAATCTAATAAGCGGTTGCTTAATAAAAAATTATATACATTTGAGCTTAAACCGAAATAGTAATTCATACAAAACTTTATGATGGTTCTGTTCGGGCTTTAAAGATGTTGATGTGGTTAATCACGTACCACGACCGACGCGATAAATTATTCCTTTTTTTATGATTTGTGAGCTTACACATTTTTGATTGCAAGATACAAAGGCATTCATACTCCAGCCCCAGCCGGAGTCAAATAAACGTAAAACCTATGTCTGCAAATGATCTGAGTGATTTTGTTATTGAAATTGTGATGAAAAGTATCTCAACATTTTATGCGCCATACAATGCGAAGGCGAACCTAAAGAAATAAACCGACAGTTTACACTTTGGGACTTCCTGGAATTTGTCATTTCATGTATTGCCTTTTTATTTTCGTTACCACTTATTTACGATGTACCATTTCAAGGTATCCTCTTGTGTTTGAGACTTTGGGCATTCAGAACGAAGGGGTAAAATATATTAAGGGAAGCCTTACGTGGTGTGTACTGAAAAAAGGCATAAACCTGTCAGAATTTATGTCGTTTGTCAGCAAACTGCGACCTGACTGAGGTTTTGAAGAAGCCAGCGACTGAAACTGTAAGCTGGTCAATGTTATTGTGTAGTAAATAAGTATCTCTGATGAAACCAATTGGATTACAACTTTTTGCGATATTATTATTGTTCTACACGGCTCTCCTATGTATCTCTGTACACAGTGGATATAATCCGAAAAGGATTTGTGAAGACAGAAAAGAGAAATACAAGAAGGTACTTTGAGTTTGTGTGGAAAACTAGGGATTCATACTGAATTTCCAAGAAATATAAACGATATTTTTAGTTATGTTCCTTCCGTCGAAATCCAGACAAGGAAAAGTGGAGTAGGAATAGGAAAGAAGAGAAGCGAGTCATGACTTGACATTTATGAGAAGGATTCTCTGTTGTAGACAGGCTTGTTGAAAAAGGAACGGAATTTTGTATATAGTCCTTCTTACACACTCATCTAATCAAAATGTCACACGTCTACTCCAGTCGTCAGCACCACATCATCATCGTCATAATATATTATCATAAATGTATGTTTGTGGCAGTGGCACATTCAACAGCATCAACTACAACAATTTGGTATGGTATAATGCCTCGATGATAAGATAACCTTTTGTTGTTGTGAATGATATAGCAAACATCTCACACTTAATTTTCTAGATATGCCCTCAGTTTACACGCATCTTTCTAGCTTTTTTTCATGAATCATGAATCTGTCACGGTTCGTGAAGTTTATACACAGAGAGGCAGAGAGACAGTAAACGAAATACTACCAAGGTTTTTTATTTACTGCATGCACAACAATGTGTGTATGTGCTATTTGCAAGATTTGCAAAGGAGAGAAGTGAAGTAAATTAAGAGAAAGAAAATCTGTTGGGCCTAAAACCTGAAACATTGATGAGCTCAAGTCTGATGTGTTTTCTCTGACTGGGAAGCATTCTTCTATTTGACGACGACCGGCAGACCTTATCATGTTCTTCCCTTTCTCTGTCTTCTGATGCTACAAAAAGATGAGGCAAAACCTGTTTTTGTGAATTTTCGTATTTCTCTCTATTAGATTCCTTCTCTTCCTTCTGAAACTTGAATAGGAGAAGGAATGAAAAAAAATATAGTAAACCAGAAACTGTGATGAGGAATGAATAAAAGTGTTTTAAAGATCAGGGGATGATTGCACTTTAAAAGGACTTGGAAAAGGGGTAGGCAACACAATGCAAACTTTGTTGTTGTTTTTATTTAATTATATGCAAAGGAAGAACAAAAATGTTGTCTTAAGTTTTTATTCCTAACTCACAATCAGAGGCGGTGGAGAGGGGGAGTGTACATTTTATATTGTTTTTTTTGTCTAGTGCAGTTGGGTTACGCTTTTCTGACGTGCTTTTGTGTTTAGATGTTCATTGGCATTTCACGTAGTAATAATCCATTCTCTCCATGATAAACACAATTATGATGACGATGATACATACTTAATACTTATTATGCTTTTCTGCTCAAATAAATTTCGGATTTTTTGAAATAGAAACTGGTTTCTTCCTTTTTTCTCCAACTGCTCGGCTTCTGATGCTGCTGGCTGCTTGTATAGCAGATCCACAAAAACATCTCTAAGTCATTTTGATTCCTGCTGATAATCTCCTTCATAATATGAGTCTCTCATTCCGCGAAGTTCTCAGTTTTCGTAGTGCGGACATTAGACAAGATTCACTACTTGCTTTGAAATTTGGACAAAATGTAATTTTTCACTTTGATTCCATCAATGTAATGCGATTTTAAAAAAAGTTGAACACTTGCTTGTGTTTTTTCAGCTAACCGGACATGGTTTTTGACCATGATTTCCTAAAAAATTTATTGCGTTGTTGGTTATATGGCTGGATTGTATATTGGATTACAAGATTTTAAAAAGATTTGCTATATCAAAAAAATTGTAGAAAACATGAAAAAGCATTTGTCCTTTTGCTCAACCGTAACTCGTTCTCGGATGATTCAGAATACGAGAACATATTTTTCACCATATTGCATCGTTTGAAATCGCAGATCATCTCTAAAGTGCGATGCATACAGGTAGGATGATGCATGTATAAAATACAGTGCCGTTTCTGTGTTAGGCAGCAATGTAGTTTTATCATTTATCACTTTCAAGTATCCCTCCATTAATAATGCAATTCGAAAAAATGCCATGAAAAATGTACAAAATTGCATTTTTCATTCGCTCAGCAAATAATAGTAATAGGTACGTTGCATTCAATAATTCATCCTTCCTTTCTCACATGTTTTTAGTGTTGTGAGAACATTAATTAGATTATATTTTATTATGAAAATATGGTCGTACTCATATATTTTACGAATCATTCGTTCGATCGTCAGCCATATAGTAAGTTTCCTTTATAGCTCCTCACACAATAGTGAACGCGAGAAATAGAGCTGATTAATATGCACACACACAAACATCAAAGGATACACAAAAGGGACAAAAAACGAACGAATACATATAGATATTAATCTTGATGACATTTTAATAATATACTTTATGAAAAACTGATATCGCTTCATGTATCTTCATAATTTGATCAACATCCGTCCATCGACTAAACCCATTCTGTTGAGGCAGGATTTTTTATGCTGTTCATTGAAAGATTTAAAAAATTATTAATCCCAGTTTCTCTGTATCATATCATATTGACATTAAATTAATATCACGTTTACATAATTCACAATAGACGACAAGACAAATGAGAAGTTCCGTATAATGGAAAGGTGGTTCAGTGACTTACTCACACAAACAACATAACCAACAATTGAAACTACATGTCGAGCACCGTGAGAAAATGAGAATATAGCAAGAGGCTATATGAGGTCTTGTGTAGGTACAAAATGGTAGCAAATCTTGATTGCTATGATTATGCCATTTTTTTATTGAGTTGAGCTTGTTTCTCTCGTTGCGAATCACGTAAGGAAATAACAGTAAGTAGGAATTTAAAGGGTTTCAAAATAACGTATTGTGATTTGAGGTTTATGGGCTCGCATATATATCAGTTAATATACCTACCCATGTACCTATGTAATGTATACTACTTTTCCTGTCATCATGTCTTCTCTTGCGAGTATTCTTGGATGTGTGCCTTTTGTCTTGTATCGTGTGATAGGTGTGTGCTGCGAAGGAGGGAAAGGGGTGTGCAACAACTGACGTAAGTAATGTTGCCTCTGACATGACGTGACGCGAGTGATCAAATATATGGAAAGAGAAAATAAATTACACACAAACACAAAAGGACCAAACTTATCACACAAGACATTTTATTACTGTTCCACACTTATTAATTCACTGCTCTGCACAAAGGGTGCGGAGGAAGTTGCTGATTTAAAAACAGATTTGAGATCAGGGCTTCATTTACCACAAAAACTTACTTTTGTTCTTTGGCATATCGATTTCGATTGAAAGGAGAGAAAATATCCCGGGGGTGGCTGTGTGCGGCGGTGGTATGAATGGTGTGTGGGTTTCACTAATGAATACAGAGTCCTTTTGAGAGGAGCGCTTTTTGCTATTTTTCGCAACAGGTGAAAAAAGTATGGAGAAAGCATATATATATGTAGCAGCATAAACAACTCTGCTATCTAGATTTGCGCACTTTCTCATTTATTTTCATTTTTAAAGAGACCCATATTGCTTAAATCAAAAAGTCTTTCTCTCTGTGTGTGTATGATGTTTTTTGTAACCACCTGCACAGAAATGGCTTCCTTTTTCCGTTGAAGAATACGTAACTAGAATCCATTTGTCGGTTGGAGAAACGTTAGATAGTAGTAACTTGTGTGCTGTTTCATATGGATCAATTTGTACTTTATTGCCCTGTTTTACCATTCTTTCCACACTGACATGGATTTTCCTTTTGTACGCCTTCTCTCTCTCTCTCTCTCTCTCTCTCTCTCTTGAGAATGAGCGTTTGTTCCTCTTTAAAAAGTATGCATTAAATACCACGACGATCCTTTTGGATGCTCAATCAAGCATTAGGAACACGAGATAGCAGAGAAAGAAGCGCATAACCAACATATTCACTGACATAATCGTACACTACACCTTTTTTTACATATGTATCCATTTCCAAAAAGGCATACTTTCTCTCTCTCTCTCTCTTGACTTTTGGTTGTTACGAAAGGAAATCCAGGAAAGGCGGATGAAATGTCAAAGGCAAGTCTAGAGAGAGTATTACACAGCGCGACGCTATATCCAAACCCAACCAACACAAAATGTTATACATTTGTACACAGTTGTGTGTGTGTCTCATCATCAAAAATACTACATTATTAATCTATACTTTGTATTCATGTTGTGGCCATGTTGCAACATGTATTACCGTTTTAAGCATATGAATGCAACGACACGCTATACTACTGCTTGAATGAGTGGTTAGGAACTTAATAATAACAAACCAACTTACTACATATTATACGTAGGCATATCTACGTAGGAGGACACAGAGTGGTACGTATTTATATGCAAAAAAATGGAGAGAATGAAGAACCGACTACTGTCTTTTGACCAAAATCCAAAAAAGCTCTGGCATATGGAGAAAGTAGTGGAGAGAATGTGAAAAATGGAAAGAGGAAGACGAGATGAAATGAAACGTTTATCGTTCCTTGTTCCATATTATCATTTATTACACACTATCCATCCTCCTCTGTTTCCTATCTATTTCGATTATATGCATCTCTCTCTCTCATCCTGAATGACTACTTGACTTGAGCTATGTAGGTCGTTTTCTCTAATTGAACGATCCTCTGGCTTCCCTTTACTAGATTATTATATAGGAAACGTGTGTGCGGACATAAAAAAAAGTGGCAGTAAAAACGCTGCTGTTCTACTTTAGTTACGAGAATCCCTTCCTTTTTATCCTAATATCCAATAAGTAGCTGGTAGAGAGAGATGGCTCGTCTTTTGTTATTGTCTTGTTGTGTGTACAGCAATATATCGCAAATAGTTAGTAGATAGTATGCACTGCCGTTCGTAGTAGAACAGGTTTAGTTTTTAGCCGAATATAATGACTGGACTTGGCAGTGGCAGAAAGGGAAAGATATTGATTGAGAATTCGGGAAAGAAGACAGGAATGAATACCTGTGTGGTGTTGTTGGTGGCAGTGATGTGTGGGAGTTTGTCTGCCAGCTTTTCTCTTTTCACTATAGCTCCACTCTCTCTCTCCATCCTTGTTATTTTCTCCCTTTCACCTATAAAAAATGCTGCTGGCCAAACCAACCCGAGTCACTTTTCTTGTTTGCTTCTTTTCCTTGCTATTATGGAGTATTCCTAGTTTAGTTTTTCCCTTTCGCATTATTTACCAGAGAGAGCATTATTTTCACAATTGGGAAAAAGGAAAGCAAGCATTCTTGATGGTGGATATGATGATGGGTCAAAATAAAAGGAAGAAGAGGGTAACAAAAAACTACCAGCAACAACGCAACGTGTGAGTGAGTGAAGCAGGTTACAGGAAAATGTTGAGCAGTCAATGTTCCATGTCTTAGGCTCCAATATTTCTCCAGCAGGCTGGAAAAAAGAGAGACGGCGAGAGTGTAACAGCTAGTTAGTTTTCTCCCTCGCTTTCTCCGTGGAATGTACGACGTCAGTGGATATGTCAATGCATTAGTGTGGTGCAGTCGAGTGAGAGTAACAACAGGTGTATGTACACGTGTAAGCTGGGAGAGAAAGGAGGAAGCAAGCAAAAAGTGGGACTGCTGCCACGAAATGCAAAACTTGTATATATATCAAAAGTATAACGACTTGTGTATATAATAATAATAAATGTTTATTTCGATAGTTTCTATTATGCTTCATGTTCAACATACACGAATGTATGCGTTGTTGACGTGTTGAGTATATATCCGTTTTTGGAGTAGCTCGATAATAGCAGGCCTTACGAAATATTTGCTACCAAAAAACGGGGCAGTCAAGTGCGTAATGATTTTCCTTCTTTGCTCTTGCAACATATGGAATGAATTTATTTACACAGAGACAAACTCCGCAGAGATGAGCATATTATGCATTTGCACCATTGTTTCTTGATAAGAAGCGAACCTAAATTTCCATTCCTTTTTCCTCTGGAAAAATTTCCTTCTCAAATTACCTTTCTCTGTGGAGTAATGAAAAGTAAAAAGGGGTAGTGAGCTGGAGATGCGCAAGGGAAGGAAAAATGAGCAAAAAAATGTACAAAAAAGGCGTACCCTTTTGAAGAGGAAAAGGTGACAGGAGCATTTTGCTCGAGGCTGCGTAAGTTGTTAGTAGAATTTTAAATTGGACAACAACAAAGTTTCTCATTTGCAGAGAAAGTAAAAGAAAACAAGTACGTACGTAGTACATAATAATAAGATACAATTATGTTACGTGTTATATGAAGATGAATATATATATGTACTTGTTTGTTGAACTTGCAATAACCCTTTTTGTTGGTTGAAAGGCTCTTTTATAGAATTTTTTCTGAAACATGAGATCATTTGATCCATTCTTCTGAACAAGTCGGGCAAAAGAAGCTATTGGGTTCACTGTGCTTGTTATAAAGCAGAGAAGATGGAGATCTTTGTTCGCTTCAAGACAAATTGCATGTAATTATTTGACATATGGAGGGTTTCATGGGTTCATGCGTACATGATGATGCAATTAGTGAAGCCTTTTATACATTGCAAGTAGAAATTATATTGTAGCTGATGAAATAAAACATCATACGGACCTAAGGACCCCACACATAAAACCCTTTTAATGATGATGATGATGACATGATAAGCTAATAAGGTTCACGTATTCGAAGTTTGTTTTGATTGGTTTTGTAAACATTTTAGGCAAAATGGTAACAAACATCTTTGTCAACGCATCGCTAATTACAGCAAGAGAGTTATAAACACATCATTATAAGTTGTATACTGAATAGGTACCTTATTTTGTGTTTTGTCATCCAATTATGTAGTTTGAAATAAAGCACGAAGGATGCGAGTGTGATGAAACACTAATTACTTATTAAAGAAGGTGCTTACTATTTCTTGGGAAATATTTGCATATGTAGGTGTAAGTATCGTTGTTAAATGTATACCTAGTTAAAAATGTAGGGTCAAAATTCCTTTTTTAAACAACTTGTAGTTTAATGAAGATAATGTAGAAGGTCATTAGAAGCATGATGAGCCATTGTGGCTCACCCACAGACCCAGCTCCATGCATACCTGAAGCTTGTGTATGTCATGGCGTTTCTAATGCTGTGGAAAGTAACCAGAGAGTTAATTAAAAACACCACTCTGCTCTACATTATGTAAATGACAGTTTGGAACCTGAGTTAACTTACAAATACATACATACTATACATACAATATTAAACCTTTTAAACTCCTAGTTGAAAATGTAGAGAGGTATTTTTAGGAGACCCTTGTATAATTAAAATCATGATAATATTTAATAATGAACGCAGAAGCTGATAAGTTCGTTCCGAACCGTTAAACAATCGTATTATTTTCTGTGTTACAAGCGTCACATAAACTTTTAAAGGACTAGTTCATAAATTAGCAAATCAACTTTATCTTAATTTATTGTGCGTGTCAACTTGCCCCGAAACTGAATTGACAAACCTAAATACCTTTTACTTCAACAACCTTTCATTGTTCGTACACGTTTTCAATGAAAATCGCACTTTTTTATGATGGAAGAGAGGCGATCATTTTTTTCACTGGTTATTGACCACTGGTGGTCAGTCAGTTAGCTGCTTGTCTCCCTCTCGTCGTTCGTCCGAAACTCTTTGTAATCCCACTAATCAGGCATATTTTTTGCTTTCGAGACAAAATTTTGAAATTTCATTCTCTATTCTTTTCCATTCCATTACCTAATTCGAATTCGGTGTGAGTCGTGAGAAGTCAAAAAAAAAAAAATTATTTCGTCAATTAGGCCATAGTTTTGTTTTTGTTGGAAAGAATTTAATGATAAAAAAGTTTTATGGGAAAGGGAGAATCTTTATTGAAGTGTTAATTGAGCAGCATGGTTCATCATTATCATGCACATCAACCAACGGGCACATTTGGTTTTGGTTACACTTTTAGTCGGTAAGCTGGAGAAACGTAATTAACTGGTTTCAAACTCTTAATTGTTCTGTTGATTGTTCACGCATACGTTATACGGTATAACGGCTGCATAAATAAATAACGGGAATCAGTAGTACTGATAAATATTTACATGGAATGCGCTTGGTAAAATGGAACTTTAAAACTTTAGGGCAATTAAAATGTTCTTGACTTTTGATTAAAGTCGAGAGTTACTGATTAGGGATTGGGGTGGATGAACGATGATGAAGCATTGAATGGATGGGTGTTTATTAAATCCATCATCACTTTTTTGTATTCATTAAAAGAGGCTAGGTTAACTAACTGGACATTTATAGTTTAACGATGCATCTCACATGGCTCAACTAGGCCCAGTCACAACTCTCAGCATTCATTCATATAATAAATATGCATAATTTAATTTGGTTCCTAAATAATTAATGTTTTTCTTTTTAACTTGTTGAATTGCAGGTGGTTAATCATGGCCTCCGTCTGAATTTGTACCTCATCAGATTATCAAGATCAGGAGGATTCAAAAAACATCCAAAAAAAATTATTATCAATTGGACTTATTGTTGTTGAGTTGTTTTTAATTTAATTTGTCGTCGTCGTGAGAAGAAGGTTGAGAATTTTTTAGTTGAGTTTCCGTTCTTCAGACACAGGCGGACACACTAATTCGATTGATTGATCTTTCATTTTATCATCAATATAATATCGTAAATTGTAAAGCAATCATCGTCCTATATATATAATAAGCATATATATATATAATTTTAATTCGCTTTTATAGCAATTTACTTTTTTAAAGAAAAAAGTATGTGTTTTATTTAGTAAAAAAAATTTTTTTTATTACTTTATCATTTTATAGAAAGGGGAAAATTTAATATTTTAATGTATTATAATGCTAGATTCCTAGTGTCTCGTGTGCTGATGTGTACATACCTACATTAGTAGAATTTTATCGTTTGTCAGTTAAAATATCGTTTTTTATCATTGGACCTTTTTTTTAATCAGCTATAGATTTGTTTCGTTATAAAAAAAATCACAATATGAAAGTGTTTTAGTTTTTATCTCAAAAAAAGAGGAGTATTTTAATTTTCTTTGACGTTTAAAAAAAATAGTTGGTCGAGTTAATTTTAATTCTTTTCAATCATATTTGTGTATTTTATCTTAAATCAACGTCGCATGAAAAATTCAACCAATCATTCAGCTGCGTTTATTAGTGAGTGGTGGTGTTGAGAGATATAATAATTAGTTGCCTTACAGAAATTGTTGATCTGAATAGTTATATAGGAAAGGTAGGGATTTTTTTGTTAAAAAATAAGCCAATTCTCAACGAATTCTAAATCGTAAACTTAACATCTCCCACTGGTCAATCATTATTGGGAATCAAGTTAAATAACATATCACACTGAATTGTTTGTCGTCGTGTCGCGCAAAAGAAAAAAAGTGGTACGATTTTAAAGCTATTTTGAAGAAAAATTGATCTGGTTTGGGGACTGATTTTTTTGTTGGGTTTTTACTACTTGCGGCAACAACGACGCGACGAGAGAAGCAGAAAAAGAAAAAGTGTATTTTGTGAGTTTTTCTTCGTCGCCATTTTTTGTTGGATTGTTTGTTGAGTAATTAACCGAAAAAAAAAAATTGGAATTGTTTTTGATTGTTTGACTCCGCCCCGGCGACAAGATTTGGCGTTTTCGAAAAAAAAATAAACGGCAAAAATAAATTCACATAATGGCCAGTGGGAACAATGGGGAGGTGGCAGGGATTGGAGAAGCGGAGAGTAACAAGTTGAACCAAGACTCTGGAACAACAACAGGTGCTTCCAGTGGAAAAGGAATTGACCAGGCGGCTGGAGGGGACGCATTTTCCACTACAAATAGCAAAAAGGATGAGTCAGCTGAGCCAAGAAACATCCCTGCAGATCAGCGCTCAGCCGACTACCAGAAACTTATCCAATGTGGCTTAGATGAAAAAGTAGCTGCCAAATTGGACGATATTTACAGTACCGGTAAGAGGGGCCTTTGGCTTATCTTTAAACTATTCTATTTTGAAGTTCCACATACCCAGCTCCATGTATTCGTTTGATCTTGTGAATAGCATGGCGTTACCTTTTGATTTGTGGTAAAGTAAAAAAGTTGACAAAAACTCCACATAGGCTTTATTTTCAATTAGCAGTGTGGCACCTGTGTTTTCTAACAAAATTTTTTTCAATTTCCAACAATTTCTTGTGTCAGAAATTACCGTTAACTGTATTGTAATTAACTGTGATAATGTTGTGTTTCAGGGAAACTAGCGCATAGTGACCTGGATGATAGAGCATTGGATGCTCTGAAAGAGTTCCCTGTGGATGGAGCTCTAACGGTGCTGAAACAGTTCCTCGACTCGAATCTGGAGCATGTTTCGAACAAATCGGCCTACCTCTGTGGGGTCATGAAAACCTATCGACAGAAATCCCGATCCGGCCAAACTAGCGTTCCTCAAGTTCAAAGGTTTGTGTAGAAACTGATTTTCCACAATATTACATCAATGTACCAGCTGTCATTATTCAGACGGTGGTGCCCAGTCGGCCATGAGTCATGTTGGTCGTCGATCCGTTCCGCTGACGCTTGCACGTGGTGCTGGTGGGCGTTACGTTCCTCGTATTCCGGCATTCCCATAGAAATTCTATGAGAAAGCAACAGAATTCCCAGTAGTCCTATCCAATCGTAATTTTGAAAAAATATCAACAGGTTGGCAAGCGAAAATGCTTATTGCTCCTCATTCATCATTTCAACCTTTCCTAATTTATTTTTCTGATCGTATTCGGTTAAAATCATCTGGGTTAATAATATGGAAATTATCAGAATTCAAAGTGAAAGCCATTTCCTCCATAATTATTAGAGAGATCTTGTCAGAAACCACACGAAATTGTTACCTTTTGATTCTTACGCTTTTTATTATTCGACTAAGTAAAACTTTTCAAATTATCTATTGCAAAAAACATGTCTACCTTCACGGCTAAAGTGTCAAAATCGGAGTCTGGCTCTTGGACCGAGTCAAAGAGTAAAGAAAGTCAAGTGGATGATGTCGAATTCAACTGGCGGGTTCGACGGGAACCAATTTTTGATGATGACAGCTTGTAAATGACACGCATTTCATTGTTAGCCGTTTAATGTCATTGATGACTATGATTTCACTTGTTGTTTGTTTGCTTATTTTACAGTAGTCCTGCTAAGGGTCCAGATGAAGCCAAAATTAAAGCCATTCTTGAACGAACCGGCTACTCACTAGATGTAACCACAGGCCAACGCAAGTACGGCGGTCCACCTCCAAACTGGGATACCATGCCTCCAGGCAATGGATGTGAGGTAATCTTTTGACACTTGATTGACTTTGACCATACCATCTTCATTTCAATGTATCCACAAACCCAGCTCCATGTATTCTTGAAATTGCGGATGACATGGCGTTTAATGTCTAAACTGTGGGAAATAAAATAGTTGACTAAAAACACCACTCGTGTCTATATAAAATGACAGTGTGGAACCTGAGTTTTCTAACAAAAACTTTAGCAGACAATAATTTTAAAATTAATTTTGGTTGTGATTCGATAATCATTGTAGTTTTGACATTATTGCATTATTTCAGGTCTTCTGCGGAAAGATACCCAAGGACATGTACGAAGACGAATTGATTCCTTTGTTTGAAAAATGTGGTGCAATCTGGGATCTTCGATTAATGATGGACCCTATGACTGGACTCAACCGCGGATACGCCTTTGTGACTTTCACCAATCGAGATGGTGCGCATGAGGCGGTTAAACAGGTACATTAAGATTCTTTATGCTTATTCAAAATAGAGGGGAAATTGCTTCCTTTATCTCAGTAGAATTTTACGTACGTGACTAAACATTAGTAGAATATAATAACAATTAGTAAAAAAGAAATTGAACAAATGTACTCGTACCAGATTGATGGTGTAAGTCTTCGAGTTGGAACTACTCCTTGCAAAGTTTCAGTATGTCGTCCAAAAACTCAACTCTTTGTCGGAAACATTCCAAAGTCAAAGGATAAGGATGAACTTTATGAAGAGTTCAAGAAGCGAACAAGTAAATGAAATAGTAATCTTTAGTATAAAAAAAAACAAATTGCGTGCTTTGCGGTTTTATGTGCTCTCATGTCAAGCAAGTGTAAATATAAAAAAAATAGTTTAAATGTGTGGGAGAGGTAATCCCTCATCTCTCAATCAGTCGCAATTAAAAGTGGGAAGACAATAATAATGACAAATCAAAATTGATAGCTTTGTAAATATATACGTGTTACGTACGGCCTATTCGACACACTTGTCAAAAAATAGTAGATGTTTTTCAGTATAATATCGCTGTCACGCTTATCGATGTAGGGAGTAATAGGGAACCCGAAAAGGAAGGATGTAGTGTGTTCCGTCCTCCTGAATTACCATTTTGTATATAATTTTTTTGTATTCTCTCCATTTTTGTTGTATTAACAGTTGAATGACTTCGAGATTCGTAAAGGGAAAAAGATAGGCGTGACGATATCATACAACAATCATCGTTTATTTGTTGGGAACATTCCAAAAAATAGGGACCGAGATGAACTATTTGAGGAATTTTCCAAGCATGCTCGTAAGTGTTACAATTTTCTCAAGACGATTTCCTTTTCTTTCTCTTTTTATCTGTACAAGCAATAACCAAAGCCTGCCTAATTATTAGTAAGAATATATTGTGTTGCTTTAATTCACTAATGGGCTTAAGTGTATAGAATTTCAATTTCTGAAGCATGTGTGGTGGTGATTGGGCGTTATTTTTTGTAGATTTTTCATCTTTTTTGTTTTCTATTCATGTTTGTTTATCGTTTACACACACACATTGTGTAAAATGTGACCTGTGATTTTATGTTACGCTTGCTTCAAAATGCACTTTCTAACCAATGCATGATTTTGAGCATGTTTTTCTTACAGTGAAAAATTGAATTGAAACAAAGTCTAATAATAATGATGTATTTTGTTCACATTTATAGCTGGTCTGACTGAAGTGATAATCTATAGCTCACCCGACGACCGAAAAAAGAACAGGGGCTTTTGCTTCCTCGAGTATGAGTCTCACAAGGCGGCCTCCTTAGCCAAGCGACGCTTGGGCACGTCCCGTGTCAAAGTTTGGGGATGTGACATCATTGTAGGTAATGACATCATACGCATTTTGGTAACATTTACTGTATTATTTTATTATTATGGATGTGAGGTAATCTTTTGACACTTGATTGACTTTGAGCAATTACCATCTTCATTCCAATTTATCCACAAACCCAGCTCCATGTATTCTTGAAATTGCGGATGACATGGCGTTTAATGTCTAAACTGTGGGAAATAAAATAGTTGACTAAAAACACCACTCGTGTCGTATTTAAAATGACAGTGTGGAACCTGAGTTTTCTAACAAAAACTATAATAGGCTACTTTAAAATTAATCAATATAGCTTAATAGCTTGAATATGGCATCAATAAACGTGATAGCTGCTGTTCAAGTTCTCATTGTTAGGAAGAATAAATGCTTCATAATAGTATTTTCTCGTCAGAAATTAAAAAAAACGGTCTTGAAAACAGAATCAGTGACCTTAACGAGCACGTGTTTTTCTACTTTTTGTGACTGGAACAATAAAACGGACGTTAACAGATATGTTTAGGTACATGCATTCAGTGCATTGTGCATACCTATATCAGAAGATCAGAATTGTGAATTTTGATTGAAAATAAGAATACGCAGCGCATAAACGAAATTGAAAGTAATAACGACTTCAATAATATGTTTTGCTATTGTATTGAAATGAGGAATATTTACATGATTGCAGACTGGGCCGACCCTCAAGAAGAACCAGACGAAGATACAATGTCAAAAGTGAAAGTTCTCTACGTTCGCAATTTGACACAAGACGTGACAGAAGAAAAGCTGAAGGAAACATTTGAACCTTACGGAAAGGTGGAACGTGTCAAAAAGATTAAAGACTATGCTTTCGTCCATTTCGAAGATCGGGATTCTGCCTTAAAGGCCATGAATGATTTACATTGTAAGGACGTGGGCGGTTCCAATATTGAAATTTCTCTAGCCAAACCTCCGTCCGATAAAAAGAAGAAGGAAGAAATCCTTCGTGCACGGGAGCGGCGTATGATGCAAATGATGGCTCAGCGACCTCCGTAAGTACTTCAATTATTTCTTACTTTACAAAATTGAATGAATCACGTGCGCAAATAAATATAACTAGAAATGTGTCTAAACGTTCCCTTGTGTTGATTTAATTTTAGGGTTATGCCTCCAATGCCAATGGCTCGTGGCCGAGGAATTCGTGGAGCTCCAATGGGTCGAGGGGATTTCGGTAAGTATCTAATTTTGATAACTGGTTTTTGTTCAGTCCTTATCTGCTTGCGGGTAAAAAGTAAAAAAAAGGAATATCGTCAGGAATAACGTCAAAGTAGCTTTTTAGTTTACAAATTATTTGGGGTTTCGAAACAAGGAAACGGGGGCTATTATTTCAGGATTTTAGCCACAACTGTACATGTATTTGATTTGAGCTTTTTTTTAAATATTAGTCAAGAACTCACCAATAATTTAATTATTTTGGAGCTAAATGGTGTGTCCGGTTTGTTTTGCTGCTGTGTAGATAGCAAATGTATGCTTGGCACATATGCTATCGCAAATAGTGCAAAAGAAAACTAAAAACGGGGTTTTTGGTGATCTAAGTTAAAATTGTTGTACATTGTACGGTTTTTTAGGTGTGAGTAATTTACTAAAACTTTTGTGGTGTGGTGTTGTATGCTTTAATCATTTAATATAATATAATCCAATCCACCTTTTTGCCTCCTTTTGTTTTTGTTCGCAATATTTCTATTGGTATCTGCTTTTCTATAGACAACGAATGTTTTGACCCCTTCTCTGCTGGATTCGGAGATTTCCCTGGACTGTTGGGAGACCCCTCCATGTTCGATCCAGATCTGTACCCCGAACTTGCTGATGATTTATATTTTGATTTTCCTGGCCCGATCCCGGCTCAATCTGTTCCTTTCCTGCCTGCGTCATCAAGATTCAATAATAATAGACTTCCTCCTCACCTCAACCACCATCAATCCCAAACGGTTCGTTCATCGCTCAATTTAATCAATGTGGAAAAAAACGATCATAATCTTGTTGAATTTAAAGTTTTAGTCCGATATTGTTCACGTGTCCCTTTATTGATGTATTTATCTATATTTTGCTAAACTAGTTGCAGTAATGTGTGATGGTTTGCTTTCACGCACAACCCTTCCCGATAATTAACTAACAATGCAAAATATTATAAATAAGATAGATATTACAGTGGCTAAGCTTTTTTTGGGAAACGACACAAAATTAATGGCTATATTTTTTTTAGATAAATTGGTTTGATGTGAAATTTAATTTGGGAAGACTTTTTAACTGCTGCAGGTTGGCCGTGGCCGTGGGGCGACCCGTCGTGGGGTCGTGCCGGAAATGGCGTCGCTAGCGGTCGCTGGGCTGATGGGACCGGGGATGGTTGGAACGGTGCCGCTGGGGCGGCAGGCTGGAGTTCTGCGTTCAGGACTGCAGGGGGACCGACAGCTGCGATTCCGTGGACTTGGAACGCGACTGGCAGGACGGGCTTCAGCACCGGCAGTAACGGTTGGAGGCCTACAGATCAACGGCCGGCCAAACAAAGGACTCAGGGTAAATTCTCGACCAAGTAAGTATTCTTATTTACAAAATCATTTTATTACATCAAATAGCATTTTATACTAACGGTCATCCTTATTGTTATCTTCTTACAGAGAGCAACGGCAGTAGAGGGGGTCGGACGTAAAGTTCCCTTTGCCTTCGCATCATCATACAATTACGCCATCTCGTCAACAAAAAAAAATCTGTCAATCTTGTAAAAAAATAAGTCATCAAAAAATGTCTGTCCCCGCGTGTGTATCTGTCACTAACCACTCTGTGAGCTGTCAAAAAAAATATTCTGATCAAGTAGAAGAAGCAGAAAAAAAAAAACAAAAAAATATATGGGTCCACTATCAGGAAGAAATTATTATGTCTGTTTAAAATAATTATGACTGGTCCAGTGCTGCTGTAGTAAGAAAGAGAGATATAAAGAAAACTATATTGTAATAATATACTAAAGAGAAACTCTTTATATTCATTATTAAAGTTTTACTAAATACAGAAAGAACTATACTATACAACCAAAAATATCGCAGAAAAAAATGATTATCGAAAGATACAAAAACACTGTGAAGTTTCAAAAGATAAAAAATAATTGATCAATATTGCCAACAAGAAAAAAAAGTTTACAAACTTTTTAAAAACATTATTATATTATTATTATTATAGCAAGTTTGGTTGCTCGTCTCTTTTGTAAAAGTGGCAAAAAGTAAGAATATTCTAAATTTCACATAATCTATAAGAGTTTTGATTGTTTTCACAGAATGCGCATTAGCATAATTAGATTATTAAAGAGTAGATGATTTAGTTGATTTTTTTTTCGCGAGCAAAAAACTCATCTCTAACTATGCATGTTACTGTTGTCAGACGTTGTAAACCTTATTTTTTGATTGTAAGAGTGTGTTAATTTTTTTCGTTAAGATTTTTGTCGTCGGCATCATCCAAACTATGAAAAATGTAATTTAATCTATAATATCAGCAAAAAAAAATAATGCAGGTGTTAGTAAAAAAAATCGGATCATTTATTGCCTCTATCCGACCAACTTGAAAAAGGGACTGTTTAATGAAATGAGGCGCTTTGTTAGAAACTACTAATTAATTTACATAAATTATATAAATATTATAACTACTTCCCTGTTCTTCGACACCAAGAGAAAAAGGGTGGATCGTTGCGTAAAAAAATATTTGAGAGAACTCGATATATCTATATATTTAGCAATTTAAGATAATAATCAGTTAGGTATATTATCTCTCTTCTCTTCTTCGTGACTGCATTTACTTCCATTTTTAGGAATAGGTACTACTACTGTTCTTACACATTTACTACTACAACAAGTAGCATTTTGTGTACTGTAAAAAAGTACGCTATATTCTTATGATTGAAAAACTGCAACAAAGCGGAACTTGACATCTTCAACAAGTTTCTCGCGCGACCTTTACTACTGTCATGTGAGTCTTTAGTGCTATATAAATAATAATTATCTCATTTGTTATTATATTATTATTATTATATATAGTTAGTAAGTAGGATTATTATGTTGTTGTTGCTGTTGTTGTTCATCTCATTTTAATTTCTTGACGTCATCTCTTTCGTTTTCGACGGTTTTGACTAAGTACGATGATGGAGAGAGAATTTATAGTGAAATATATATATATATTCCTTATCATATATATTTACAGATCTCTGAGAGCTTGATATCTTGTGACCTTTACTACAAATACACGATACTATATATACGCAGAGGTATATACATACTGTTATTTAACAAAAAAATGTTGTAGAGAGAAAAGAGAATGAGAGAGAGAATTTATAAATCAGAAGATAAAATCCTTCCTATAATTATTCTCAAAAAACGATGATAATCCCTGCTAAAAAAATCAAAATCTTGTCACGTAAATAAAAATGTTTTTTTTTTCTTTCGGGCTCTCAAATTTGCACCATTGAATCCTCTTCCCTCAAAATAACAAAACTATCTATCCACCAAAGGATACAAAATTTTTTTTTTGCTTGAAACATTTTTTTAATTTGAAAAACAACTAATTTATTTTCAAAATTAATTTTTCAGTCTAAATTACAAAAATATAAACGAATGTTACTAAATGTGCATAAAAAATCAACAAAAGGGTACTAAACAAACTGTTTATCTATTTAGGTTTTAAGGTTTAGGTTAAATATAAAAATATACAACAGAAGTTAGTACTGATGATGACGTGCATAAAGCTATATATATATTCTATTAAATATTATGTATCTAGTGTTAAGCCAAACGAAATGGAACTATATATAAAGTTAGGTTAAGAGAAAGAATATATGTAACAATGTGTTAGTTTGTAGAGCAAAATGTAGTCTTAGTTAATTTGTTATATAGAGAGGACAATTTTTGTACTGGATATTATATATAAATACTTTTTGAGAAGGAGGAAATGGCGATTGAAGCTAAACTACTACTAAACTGCAAAAACAAATCAACAACGATAGAGTTTATGTTTATATATGTTAAAAATATTCTATAAAGCTATGTATAATATTTCAATATTTTTCGAGACCATTTATAAAAAACCTTCATCTCTAGAGGTATATACAGGTATTGATCGTGTGTAAAACGTATATAAAACACGAGAGAGTTGAGACGATATTTGAAAACCGGAAGCCAAATGAATATATATACTATTATATTTAAACAAAAAATAACGTCGAGAGATACTGTAATACTACATTATTATCAACGTTCATAATAATTACAACTAAAAAAATATACACGAGAGGAAGGAGAGTGGACTGCTTTAAAATGGTGTGTAATTCTTCGTATTGATTCATTGATTCCCTGTTTTTTTTTTGAAAGAATGCATGCAAACACTACTACAATTATAAATGGAAGTACAGATGAGGTTTATTTCTGACTATTATTTTTTTTTGTCTTTAACCAAAAACCTATATACACAATTAATAATAATAAAAACTAATTAAAATAATGATCTGATAATCTGGATATTAAAACTAAAAAAATCGGGGTATATAAGTGTGTTCTTTAAAAACAACTATTGCTTTACAAGATGATGATATGATTGAGACATATTGCATGTTACGTTTGCAAGCGGAGAGGAAAAAAGATGAGAAAAACGGATTAGTTTAAAAAAAAATTAAACTGGAGCTGCTCTTTTGCTGATAGGTAGAAAGATTTAAAAATGCGACCAAGAAGAAAACTTTATATCCTGCGCATAAAATGTCAAAATCTTGTTCCTCGTTAATTTTTGTGTATCAGATCGTAATAATTTATAAGAATCAGTTTTTTTATTTCAAAAATTGTCACGCTGTGCTGAAAAATGCCATACATATTATTAGGATTAACGATTGTTGAAAAGAAAAAACTCTTTTTAGCCTTTATAATAAATAGATATTGCTTCGCTTTTAAAACTTAGAAGTTTTTAGGTAATTTACTAATTGATATAAGCTCTAATCTAAAAAAAATATATCGTGGGAAAATGTATACTGTTATTAAAATCATCGATTGTTGACTAGTTTTATAAAAAAAATATATAGCAATCCGTTAATAGAACTATATATTATATAGCAAGAATTTTGTTCCTAGTTTGAATATTTTTTTTCTGTAAAGGAAGCCCTTTAAAAAAAATTTGCCAGCAGACATGATAAATACAATAATGAGCGTAATTTAATGATGATGCACGCGCGCGCACGATCAGTCCAAAAAAAAAATTTTCATTCAAATTTAAAAAAAAAATCTCTGATCAATAGCAAGTCAATGAGGAACAATCCCCCGAAGAAAAAAAAACGTACAATTTGTTGCGAATACTGAATAATAAACGTGTAGAGAGAGAGAGAGTGTGTTGGTGTTTATTGTAGATAGGACCCATATCATTTTTGAATAGAAAATATATCGCATAAAAACTCCAACAACCAAACAGCAGCAGCAGCCTATATTAAAAAAATATAATAATATGGCCTTAATTTTTTTGCGTTTTTATTAAGAATACATAATAATATGTTGATGCTGATATGAGTCAAAAGTTAAACTCCTTTTCACATTGTTAATGTGTATTGTATAAATTTTTTTTTGTTGATTTTTTTTAGAAATTATGACTTATCATTTATATCGGGTTTTAGTGTTTTTTTTTGTTTGGTAAATAATAATGATAATTGAATTATATGGATTTATTATTGGGTTTTTGGGAAAATTCACGATTGTTTAAAATATCACTTTTTTCGTCTTAATTATTGTTAAATAAAAAAGGTTAGAATTAATATGAAACAATTTATTAGGGTTAATCAAAATATATATGTGTATTCCAATCAATAATTTAATCTATGCAAACAAACACATTTAAAAGAAATATTTAAAATAGGTGTATACATACATACTTTTAGAAATTACTATGATTTTTGTTTCTTTCTTGGGGAAAAAAATTTTTTTTTGCTGTAAAAACAAAAATGTTATAAATATTTCCTTTGTCCGTGTAGCACACCATCTCATGCTGGAGAAAAGTGGCAAAAGCTGGAATTGAAAAAAAGAATGCATGCAGAAAATAATATAAATTATATTGCTGTTCTGAAAAAAACATGTAAAGTGTTTAAAGCAAAAAAGGGATGCTATATTTGTTGTTTGATGGTATTTAAAGTTATATAAAAAAATAATAATTTACAAAGTTTTTTTTTCTCTCGAAATCATGTTCAATTTGTTGTTGGGATTCTGTGTGAAGCCACAATCTTTCCGGATATACGAATTATATACAAAAAAAAAGTTTTAAAAAACGAATTTAAGCAAGGTTTGCAATACAATCAATACTACTAAAAAATTATTTACCATGCGGGATCATAAAAAACAAAAATACTGTTGTGTTATATGTATTTGTATTTAGGAAAAGAGACAGGCGAGTTGTTATTGTTGTTTGGAAGGTCGTTTAAAAAAATATGTAGACGATATACGATGTGTCGGTCTAAAAAAACAGAAACAATGGAAAGATTTTTTTTTGTTGTTCGTTATTGCATCGCGTATACTTGTGTGTAAATCCTCAATCATTATATATTAAAAAAATAAACTCTGTAATCGTGATGATGATGATGATGTTGTTAAAAACAGAAAGAAAAAAACTGAACATGAAAGAAAAACATAAAAAAAAATTGTATAAAAAATCAAGAAAAAACACAAGAATATATACATACAACATATATATATAAATACATTATAAAAATAAATAAAAAAGCATGATTTTTTTTCTGAAACATATTTTTTTGAAAATGAATAACTTGACATTTATTTCAAATGCATATCATCATAGTGCAAACTTCTCACAGGTATTTTTTTTTCTCGATACGTAACAAAAAAAATTGTTTGTCACATGAAAGCATAGAGAGAAAAGTGCATTTTTATTATTATGAAGAAAAAAAATGAGAGATAGACTGGGAGAAAGTTTTTTTTTTTTTTGGTGCAAGCGGTTATAAGCATTTTACTTTTTACCTTCTTCTTCTTTACCCTTTTGTTAAATACGTAATAAGAGGTAGGGCGCTATATGTTGTACACTGAAAAAAGGATGAATTTTTTGTATCATTTTCAGAGAAAAAAAGACAATACGAGATGCACGTAGTAGTTGAGTAAAAGCAGACTTCTTCTTTTCGGCGAAACACATATTTTAACTTTTTGTAGATCACACACAGGAAGTAATAGAGATTCATGTAAATGGCATAAACTCTGTTTGATTGAACGAAAAAGTTGTTGTTACTTACTGAAGCGGCGGCGGCACAAGGAGAGAATAGAAAAAACGAGAAGGAATAAAATAAGGAAAAGAAAGAAAGAAGAAGAAGAAGAAAAAAAAAGTTTTATGGCTCCATTAGAGATATTTATAACGATCACTTTTTTTTTCCTTCTCTCTCTTGTTCAAAGCGTTCAAACTTAAGCAGAGGGACACCCGAATAGGAAATGTGATGTATGTAAGTATGCTCATAAGAGAAAAAAAGTATATCTCTCTTTAGTCAAGTGAGCATGCAAGAAGAAGAAAGTCGGAGAAAATGCAAGAATACTAAAACATGTTATGTGTGGAAGAAGAATGAATTGATGCTTATTTTTTTTTCTTCCTCTCCTTTTCCCAATGTACTAAAAAATAATCTATAGTTGTATAGACAAGGGTGAGTGTATGCGTTTGGTTGTGAATTGTGATCGGCTCTCATAAAGTAGATATTTTTTTTTGTTTGTGTTCTTGAGTTATGTAATGTAACGAAAAAAGGAACTTCAATTCCAGCAACTATACATGTACAACAACAAAGACATTTTTCACATATTGTTATTATTATTCCATGAAAGATGATTACCTATAATGATCATACTACTACCAATTTTTTTGATACATCGTGTGTGTGTGTGTGTGTGTGTGTGTACCATTTACTCTTTTTGCTTTCACTTTCATTCAGAAGGAATCACCTCGTGTAGTATGCGTGGTGATAGGTGATTATCGAAATATGGCAAACAAAGGAAGCGCGGTGGCGGTGTGGTGGTGGTGGGGGAGTTTTGGATCGGAAGAAAAATGAAGATGGTTCGCGTATAATGATCATCAACATGAACAGCTTTTACTTTATTTTATGCATCGGTGGCTACAGAATGAATGGAGAAGGTAGTCATCATAAATCGTGTAAATATATACATTATAACGGCAGTATAATAACGTGTATTGAAAATTTTTGCACGTGTACATACAAGTAGCCAATATGGGAAACTCAAGTAAGATGAGTAGAGAGAAAGGAAGTAAGGAAGCAGAAAAGGCTTACGGAAGAAGAAAGCATCTAATATTATAGCCTGCTCAACTCAACCGAGAATCAACCCAACCAGGTACATATTACACGGCCAGGTTGGTTTCGTATTTTTTTCCCATGGAAATTTCGCTACAAACAAGCGTGTGCTTTCACTTTCACATTATTTGTGAGAAAGCAATAGAGTGCGAATAGTGAAATTAAAATTTGGAAGACTAGTAAATCGCGTGTGTAGAGAGTAAAGACATCTCTAAGAAAAAAAAAATAACTCCCAAATTCCTGCACCCTTTTTTTCTCTCCTGCCAAAAAAAACATCGTCGTCCACTTGAGATTTTTTTTTATTATCTGTATGTGGTTGGTTCCTTCTTTCTTCATGTCTTTTTTTAAGTCTCCCGTTTAAAACGTGAAAGTTGGAGTATCAAAAAAAAAATCCCATATTATTGTCGTTTTATACACTCTACACACATATTAGAAAGAAGTTAGAAGAAGAAAAAAAAAGAAGATCTAAAAATGGGTGGCAGCATCAGCTCTTTATTCGGTGTAACCGACGACGAGGTTTGTACACGATGGGGAGAAAAATTTGTCTCGATTATTTATGGGATACTAGAGAGAGAAATGCTTGTGTTTGCTACTTTACATCATGTGCAAGTGGAGAGAATGAAGAGAGAATTATTATAAAAAATGTGTGTTCGCTCGCATGGATGGTGTAAGTGGATATTAGTCCAACAAGCGTTCGCTTTATATAAATTTTTTTTTTCTTCCTTTCCCATTTTTTTAGCAGTCTTCAGAAGATTACCTGCAACTCACGGATTTGGGTGGCTTTCTCTCCAAGTACATATTCATCATGCTAGACAAGGACAAACGAAAGTTGGTCTCCAAGCAAGAGTATCTCACGTTGGTGAATCACTTCCGGGAGCAAAAAACGACGGAGGAGGAGCTCGACAACTTTTTAAAGCGTCATGTGGCAGAGGGTCAGCCGACAGAATGTAAGTTTGCAAAAAAAGAAAAAGTTATTCTCTCTCTCCTATTATTACTTGTCCGCATGCCTGCTGTTCAAAATGACCAAAAAAATATATATCCAGCACTTTTGGTTGTTGCGGTTAACTCAATTGGAAATGATGATGCTATTTTACAGATATCAATGAGGGACTATTCAGAAAACTTATCATCCAATTGGCCATGGACTTTGATCGGAATGTGCCCGAGAGGATGAAATACTTGATGACATTGCTGGACAAGGATAATGATGGATACATTAACGAAATGGACCTGTGCCTGGTTTACGACGCGATTGGGATTCAAGTGCCGATAGAGCCTATCCGAACTCTTATCAACAATTACGACAGGGACGGGGACAACAGACTCAGTCTCAAAGGTACTCTTCAAAACAGAAAATCGCTTATTTTAAAAACAGGAATGAAATTATTAGTCTACAATTTTTGTTGCGCAGAATTTGAGCACTTGGGGCGTTCTGCAATGAGCAAGCTGTTTGTTCGGAAAGAGGTGGCGTCCTCGCCCGAAGACGCGTTGGTTGAGGAAGCGTTAAGAAAAGGATCTGCGAGTCTGGTTCCGTCCATGCAGCAGCCATGTTTCAACAAACCTGGAGCTGTAGATCGAAAGCGTCAAGAAGATGCAGAAGACTTGATAAACAACAACATTCCTCAAAAGGACATCAACAACAACAACAATAGCTCCGAGTTCATGGTCGTGGATAACATAGTGTTTGGGAAGCCGGTGGTGCTCAAGGATCTGGATACGGCATCCTCCCTCTTTGCCGAAGTCAATGCATCTGTCAGCGAGGATCTGCCCATGGGCGAAACCAGCACCAACAATGTTTTTGCCTCGGATTCGGGAGACTTTGTCGCGAGCAGCGTTTCAAATATGGAAGGGGTATTAAGCGAATTACAAGTTGAGCAACAATAAACTAATATGTGTCGTCATACAAAAAAAAATTCCAGTATTTTATATTTTTTTTTTATAAAAAAGCACAATCGTTTCAAAGAAAAAACAAATTCTAGTTTTTTTTTCATGGATCAGTGGAGATTACCTAAAAAGAATAAAAGTAAAAAAATTGAATTCATATGAAGAACCTTATAATAATTTATTTTTTTACCACTACTGTGTCATCGCGCATGTATTTTATTTTATCACCAAGTTTCATAGAAGCTATCTTGGTAAACACAATGAAGTTTTTTTTAAATGGACAACACCCTCATCATCAAAACTGAATGACAGCGGATGTCTGAGTCGCCTGAAGGAGATGCCGGTTCTTTTCTCCTTTTATAAACTTGTTATCATTATTAGCGCTTGTTTGTTACGTTACACAAATACAACTACTAACTATTGTCATCATCAGTTTGTATTCATTTTCATTGTGGTTTGTATGGTGTACAGCATTCAAAAAATAATGACTGAAAAAAAAGGATTTAATATGCATGCCTTTTACCGTTACATAAAATTGAGAGATTTTGTGAGCAAGAAAAACATGTTTCGCTCAGCTCATTTTGCTACTGGAGCCTTTTGATGATTTTATTCGGTCGTTAATTTTTTTTTTCGTTTTGATGATGATAATGATGATGATAGTGTGTGTGTGTGGTAGTAGTAGCGGTTTGTTGTAGTGAGAGCTATTAGTGTTCCAAGGATGGTTGAGAATGAAAAGAAGCAGAACCAGATTGTCACTTTACGACTACATTAATGCTTGTCATCTGATATTATGAGCTATGTATGCAGACATAAAGGAAAAAAAAGTGTGAATGAGCCAGAGAGAGAGAGAGAGAGAGAGAGAGAGAGAGAGAGAGAGAAAGCAATCTGGTAAAATGGTTTTCTCTCCTCTGCTTTTGCTACACACAGCTTTTCTGAATCGCTTGGCATAATAATAATAATGCCTCTTCGTCGTCGTTTCATTATCCTTTATTACCATCCTCGTTGTTCGTGGCACACTCCATGCATGTTGGTGGTGGGAAAATGATTTGTGTTCTTTTCACTAGACCGGACAGAAAATGTGAGCGTAGTGGTGAAAATCACAAATAATAATAATAATGAAAGCTGTTTTTTTAAAAAATGGGTGATGATAGTGATTTCCAATTTCCACATACACACAGCTAATATCAAAAGTGCTTAACTATATGGATAACTTGATTTTCAACTTTTCGATCCATTAATTTTAGGATAATTTTAATTATTAGGGAAAAAGTTGGAGCCGACGAGAGCTTGTTCCACTTTGTCACTTATCTTATTTTACTCCATGTATATGTATGAATATTATCTTTCCTTTTTTCTCCATTTCTTGCTGCCAAAATCAGACCAAAGCTCTACACACACAACATATCAAGGTGGAAAAAGGGAGACAGAGAAAAGAAAGAAAACGGGATGCCAGAAAAAAAGTGGATCGGGTCTTCTCTCTCTTCATCCTTGTTCGTAAGTGGGTTCAGAGGATGAAAATGCGGGAGAGCAAAAGAGAGAAAGGAGAATTCTGGCGACTGGTACCGACTGAGACGATTACTTAAACACTCTGTGCTACTCCATACAATGCAATGTAGTTTTTTAGTAGAGGACAACAATACAAAAAAGTAGTGCCTCATATATCGTCTGTGTGAACGGACTTTCTCTCTATTCAGCTATATGTCCTGCGTTACAGCTTTCACTACATCCACCGCTTTACATACCAGGGAAAGCAACCACGGACCGGGTGCGCTTTCTCTCTGTAACAAACACAGGGAAAATGTTTAAACATTTAAAATAGCTGAAGCTCATATACACACACATTGACTTATTTTTTTTTTGTTTGGACACACTTTGGCATTAACATTTTATACAATCATACTAACAAATAATTATTATAAACTCAACTGTAAATTCGGAATATTTTTTGTACTACTGCTACTATTTAAGCGCGTAAGCGATATAGGAAGGATTTACACACACACACACACACAGGGGGAAAAAGGATGAAAATGTCGGCACAGAGTTTTGTGTTGGATGGCGATGATGATGATGACTAGCCTGCTAATGCTTGCTTTACACGTTAATTCACTAGAGATATCCAACGAGCACCAACAAACCGCTACCAAAGTGAAAGTGGGTCTCTCTTTCTTTCTCTCGCTCTTTTTTTAAAAAAAAAAAGTTGTTTGCCGTTTTCTGCTACTGGCTTACTTAAACTCCGACTCCTGTCTGACCATACACACTTTTCACAGAGAGAAATCAGCATGCTATACGCTTTACTTTTTCATGCATCACTTGTGCATGCCTCTCTGCGATATGGGTAGAAGAGGAATGGAAACAAAGAGAACGTCGAAAGAGCAAAAGTTGGTTGGTGAAAAAAATGGCAGTTTTTTCATGTATAAAACCAATGGGACGTAAATTAACAAACAAGTACAAACATTGTGAACTGACAATAATTGTAAGTTAGAAGACGGTGTCGTCAAGAATGTAGCTGTTATTATTACAATCAACAGCATTCCATCAAAACACACACCATGCCATGCCTTTGATAATCATCACCGTCAATAATAATGTAGATAAAACATTACATTTACAACAAGCAATGTTGTTGTTCTTGTACCTTTGTGTGTATTCATGTTTGTGTGCTATATTTTTTTTTCGAGAAAATGTGAAATAGCCGAGTAGAGAAATGTATCACTTCAACCCTTTAGGCCATCAGCAACGTTTCCTGCAGGAGACTAGTAGGAAAAGCTGACGAGGAAAAGCGTGTTTTTTTATATTGCAAAGCGCTTAAAAGTAAGTACTTGTATTGCACGCCTGTCTCTCTTTCTCTCTCCTTTCTCTCCATATCATTAGATTATATGTGTATATGGAATATTTTTACTCTTCACACTACACCGTATAGCGTAGTGGACGGATTGAGAAAAGAATGCCAACTTGCCAACCAAACATACTTATTTTATACGAGCAAAAGGGAGAGAGATGATATCAAGAGTACAAAAACATGCCATGCTTTTTTACTCCTCTCTCTTTTTCCCTAACATTGCATTGCATAACTAAAAGTGGAATGAGGACCTGTATGGCACACACACGGTAGTAGTGTATGTGCATGCATGAATGTTTGGATAGCGAAAAGAGAGCGAACGTAAAATCCGAGCAATTTCCTTCTCTTTTCCCACATCTTTCGTCTCTGGTCCTTTCCCTGTATTTTGTTGGTCGATGTGCTGTTCGGTTTGGTAGGTTTTTTTCCCTGCTGCTTTCATGTATTTTTGCTGCTGCTACTGATTCCAGTTGTTACTCTTACTATATGCATGCATCATCATCATCCCTGTACATTCCAGTCCCAGCAGCTCCGTCTGGGAAAATCTGGGGTGTTTCTGTGTGAGTGAGTATGGGAAAGTACCTAACGCCTTTTACATTGCAAGTATTACAACAAAGTCTTAGACGACAGCAGCAGCAGCAGCGGTACCAGCAACATCTTCCTTCCCATAAAAATTCTCTCTCTTTCCCTTTCTCCGTTTTCTTCTCCATTCCATGTTATGTTCCCTCTCAACTGGAGAAAGTACACGGAGCAGGATTGCTACTGCATTCTCCAGTGTAATTGGTGGTGGTGCACACAGAGAGAAAACCGAGAAATCTCATCTGGTAAACTGGAGCCTGACTACTGGCGTAGTAAATAGTAAAAATAAATTCATACCGTGCCACACAGACGAGAAAGCTATACAATGTAGAGAGGATACAAACAACGGGGATTCCATACACACACTGCTGCATATTTTCACATTTTCATGTTGTTCCTCTCTCTCTTTCTCTCTCTCTCTCTTTATTTAAAAAACGATATACAGAGAGAGAAAGTTTGCAAACCTTTTTGAGAAGATGAACAAGAGAAGCTGATGGTGATGGTGGTGGTAGTATAAGTGGAGGACGAAGAAGAAAACAGAGAAAATTTTTTTTTATACATTTTAAGTACAATGAATACATCATCATGTTGTTTATACTATTCGTATGAGTAGTCTGTTTTGTGTATGTGTGTGTGAGTGTGAGTAAAAAGTGGAATGAGTGGAGTGAATGTGTGTGTGTGTTCACATGCATTCCGTTAAACACGGTCTCTGCTGAATAAAACTGATGATGATGATGCTGATGATGCTGATGACGATAGGATGATGATCATCATCAGCAGTGCTAGCAAAAAAAAAAGTAGCAAAACTAACAAGATCAGCATGTATACGTGTTTGTGAGTGTGGTCCATAAAGTGTGTGTAGAAATAATCGTAGTGACTAGTAAAAGACGTAAAGTAAGTAAGTATAGTTTGTAAGAGAGAAAGAAAATAAAAAGGGGATAACGGATAATAATAATAATTATAATATATATGATTGCTCATCTCGTTTTTTTAGTAGTGATCTTTTGTGCACTTTTTCGTCAAGATAAATAAAAAAAGGAGATATTATTATTAGTTGTGCAAAAAAAAAAGAGTTGTGACTCGGACTTAAGGACTATAGGGATACTTTCTATATATTTATCTCTATCCTTGAAGACAAATGGAGACGATCGCAAATCCTTTCAATTTCCCTTGACTGGATAAAATTGTGTAATAACTAACTATAGGATTCATTGTGTTCGAGTAAAAAAGAATTTCAGTTGTGAACGGTGAAAAGTGCATTGTGTCTGCATGCTTATTAGAGAAAATGTGAGTCCAACCTGGAACCACACATCAATTATTGTGCTTGGAAAATGTGGGTCAAAGGTCGAGACATGAAAAGTTGAAAATAATAACATGATATAGCTTTTGCCAATTTTAAACTGTACAGAGATTTAATAGTGAGATTTACAAAAAAAATTACTAAAAGAAACTAAAAAAACTAGTGTTGTGATGTGGCTTGCGTTGTGAACCGAATTGAATAACTGTTGAGAACAGTGAATTTTCCTTTTTCAACCCTTTTAAATGTGTTCTTCATAAACAATTTTCGTTCCTCAATTTTAGAAACGTTTTGCGTTTCTGTGATAGATTATTTGTCCGGTTTTTTTTCTCTCTAGTAGCGATTTATTCCAACTGCTGCTGCTGCTCCCGTTGTCTTGTTCGTGTGACAAGGACCACTACTGTGCGTCGCTGACAAGAAACATTTGGTTGTGCTAATAATTGAGAATGTAGAATAATATATTAGTGTTTCAATTCTCCTTCTTCATCCTTACAGTAAGAAAAAAAATATGGAAGTGAAACGAACAGGATATTTTTAGACATTTTAAAAAATTGCATATTCGTAATAATAATAATAATAATAATAAATATGCTTAAATGCGCAAGTACATTTTTTCATTACAGTAATTTTTATTGATAGAAAAGCAAGATACAAGAGTGCTTGAATGTTTGCAGTTAGTTTCAATAAAGCCGCAGAGTTTACAAGTTCACGCCGCGTACAAGGTCGGATAAATACCGATCAGAATATAAGTTGTTATTAGATGGATATTTGTTTGATGAGTTGGTGAAAAATCCTTAAATGTTCGAGCCTTTTTTTAACATTCCCGTTCTCTGCTGACGCACACCTTTTGAAAATAATGTAGAATAAAAGTTTTTTTCTTTCTTTCTTTTTTTGTCTAAAAAAACCCAATCTAATTACCAAATTGCTTCATTAGACGAACCCATTCTCTCCCATCTCTCAAAACCGTGTTTTATGATATGTATGCGCAACGCGTTGTTTCCGTGTTCAACTGAGTTTTTCTTCCACCTTGATTACTTTGTAGATTGTTAGAGATTCGTGGTGTGTGTTGTTTGTAATTAGGAATAATGAAGATTGACAGGAGCTCACAAATTCGTCTAATTGCCGACGAAAGTTAAAAGTAAATGTAACAAAAAAAAGTTTTGGTTTGGTGATGCGATAGAGAGAGACTTGGAGTGTAACTGGAAAGAGAAATTGAGAGGAAAGCTATTTGCAAGATAAAAGTATTAATAGTGTTGTTTATAGTGCTTCAGAAGAGAGAGAGAATGGAAAGCATTCTGTTTTTACTTTGATATTGTCACAAATGTTATATTTTTTATCGTCAAGCAAGATATGAAAAAAAAGTTAACGATCATGGTAATGATAATGGCGTAATTAATGAGAAAAGTTTTTTCTTCCTTCCTTCTCTCTTTAATACAACACGTTGCAGAGCGTGTGGGTTCGTGGAAAAAAAGATAAGATCAGTCCGCGTACCATCTCATCAGCAATGTACGCAGGTGAATATAGTGCCGCCGGTTGCTAGTGTAAAAGGAGAGAAATCTCTAATTTTCTTGGATGAAAAGGATTAAGAAACGGACGCAAGTTTATATACGTGATTGGTTTCGGGAATAAATTTTGGGCAAAAGGAAGCAAAAGTGACGTGTACGAATGCAGATGACTGTAAGAGCTGAAAAATGAGTTGCAGAAAGTTTTCAAAATTTTGTGCATTAACAAGGGAGACAATGGGAACAAAGCGGACGTGAATGAGGAAAAAGGTAAAGTTGTTTAATTGTTGCTTCTTATGTTATTTCACTAGACCGGCACATGTTTTGATTGGGTTGCGAGATGGCGACCACACGACCAGACCAAGTATCAAATTTACAAGTTGTTAATGTTTTTTTTAGTTGAGGGTGACATATGGCCGCGAAGAATAATAAATAGACTGACATAAAATATATGAATATTTTTTAGTAATTGATGAGCAGAGCGAGTGTGGTGAAACCAGAATCTTTGCATTTACTTTGTAAAGTGTTTGTTAATTATATTTTTTATTATGCAAAAAAACATGAAGTGGATGGATTGTACATAGAATCTCTCGCTAAGTGAATCAAGGTTTACATACAATGTAAAAGGAGCTCTCTCTCTCGAGTGCAACGATTTAAACAAGTGACAGTGAAAAACAAGTGGAGCATTTCATTATGTGCCATTTTGCACACACACACACACTCCCAAATGAAAAGAATGAGAAATGAAAACTGGGGATGATAATAAGCTTACTGACTTGCTATGAGCTCTCTCGTGTAGTACAACAGCCGCAATCCTATGAAAAACAGATCCAGAGACAGACCTTAAGCCACGCATTTCACAACAAAATCCATTCTCTGCACAATATGCCATAATATATAAGGATAATATGTGCTTAGGTATGCATGAACTTGATTGTCATTTTATATATACGTTAGGAACGACGAACAACAAAATGATTGTGAGCTGACAATTACTACCACTACGACTACTACTACTGCACACTACGATCAAAGCATAAGCAGTCCTATAGGCTCAGTGACCAAACGCGTTTTGTATGGACCGTATATGGAAATTTCAAAACCCGGACGAGTTCCACCTTCTGACCGGATGGAATTTGTAGAGTTTTGGACGCTGATTCCAACGGTATAAATGACATGGTGGAACTCGTCCGGTTTTGGGAGTTGTAACGGTTTCAAAATCTGCAAGTTAATGCAGGAGTGTATACCCGCACAGATTTTGAAACCGCTACAACTCCCAAAACCGGACGAGTTCCACCATGCCATTTATACCGTTGGAATCAGCGTCCAAAACTCTACAAATTCCATCCGGTCAGAAGGTGGAACTCGTCCGGTCGAAAATCCCCATAAGCGCTAATGCTAAACATTTGGACACCCACGGATCGCTCTGTGTACTGGCAAGTTGCAGTTAAGTGATCCTGGCATGACATGGATATATAACACTTATATTTTATAGCCAGCAAAATCCAAGTACATTTTTTATGCTTTTGTATTAACCACATGTTCCAATCCATATATATATATATATAGCCAGAGATTACGCGTTGCTATCTTTATACCATTATTATTATTATTACTGCCTCTAGTTTTCCTTTTCTTCATGCCACTTTGCCATCTGTTACTGTTCCTGGTCTACTGAGGTCATTAATCACTCACTCAGCGTGTTCCACCAATCAGTCACTCTCTAAAGAAACCTCCTCGAGTACATTCTCTCTCCAGTAGCATTAAAGGGTAAAAGAGAGCGAGAGTCGGATGTTAGTTTTATATATAGTTGTCCTCTATCCGAGAGAGAGAGAAGCAAGGAGAGAGAGAGAGAGAGAGAGAGAGAGAGAGAGAGAGAGAGAGAGAGAGAGAGAGAGAGGCGAAAATTAATGGGACCCTTACTCCACCACTATTCCATCTCTATAAAATGCATGTGAAGTTTTGGGCTGCTGTGAAGTGAAAGCCACACAATCCCATAATATTTCCACACAGGGGAGAAGGAGGAGAAAAGGAGTCATAAAGCCATTGATGATGACGACGATGCTCTGCTGATGCTCTGTGCTGACAATGACTATATGATGGTGAAAGTACAATATATAAAAAAAAAGTTATGGATTTACAACAATAATAATGTATAGAGGAGAGAGAATGAGAATACACACATTTTACGTACACATTTCCTATTTATAAGTAGGGAAATAAACATGCTCTCTTCTGTCAGTAATAGCACACTAGTCTATAGTATGTAATGATAGCATAGTCGATGCTGGAAAAACTGGAAGCAGAGGGAAAGTATATAAAGAAGATGGAGAAAAAGTAGTTGAAGTATTCACCATTTGATTTGGGTTTATAGCACCAATAAAACATATTTAAACGGATTACATTGCATACGTTTGTTCACAAAGCTGGTTTTCTCCTCTCAACTTAAGACCGTGGAGGAAGAAAATACATTATTACTACATGAAAACTAACTATAATGCCTGGAGTAAAACGGCAAGTTTTTTTTCCTTCTCTCCACTACTATTGCAATGTTATCGCTCCACAGTGGTGTCCTTTTAATTTTCCCCTATTTTGTTTGACACAAGCTCTTATATTACAAGAACGAGCATAAAACTGTAGGAAGCGGGAATAAAAAATATGCGCTCGTATAGAAATTAAATTGGAAACAAGGAGCCGGTGTAGTAGTCGCTTCAGGGAGAAAAAAAAAATCCTAAAGACGGACAGACAGCTCTTCGTATATCGTAATCTTTTTTTTAAAAAAAACTTGCTACCGACGCCCGCATCTCAGAACTATCTTGCTGAGCAAGTTTTGAAGTGAAAGCTCAAGTTTTACAACAAGGTAGAGCGTATATACTTCACATGCACATGTAATAAACTATGTAGTTTTTGTACTACCTGCGTAATCCTAATTCACAGCGAAACTTTTTTAGTTCAGCTTTGCTGCACACTTTCTCCTCGATTCCTTTCTATTAAGTAGCAAAAGCATCATCATCATGATCATCATCATCAACATCAAGTTGTTCTTCTTCGTCTTCAAAGCCCATCCTTATTACTTCTGGAATTGGTGCTCCTTTCTTCTCTAAAAAAAGTGATTTAATTACGGACGGCATCACATTTTATTATTTTTAATGGAACTCGTTCATCTTGTTCGTGTACTTTTTGATTTCTACATCACATCCCTACCTACCTCGCTCTTTCCAATCTTGAGTCCATCAATTTTAGCTGTTGTAAGACCTGGCGCGTTATACTGTGATCGTACAAAAAAAATGTACATCTTTTCCATTTCTTGAACACTTCTTCGTCTTCGTCCCTATCTATCTCTCTCGCTCTTTTCTGCAGTTGATGTTTTTTATTGAGTTCGTACATCTCTCTCTGTCTGTCTGCTGTGTGGAGGGTGAGCTCATAGTACAGATAGATATATATACCTACCTACGTGAGAGAGAGAGAGATCTTGAGAATGGATAAAATATCTTCTGCCATGGCCATGACAAGGTTATATTCATTTGGGGAATAGCGTAACATCTACTAACAAACAGAAGCAGACAAAAAACAACAACGACAGCAGACACCATAACCAAACCAAACACTATCACAAAACGCGAGAGAGTCGACGACGACGGGATGAGACATGCGATATTATATGCTTAACTGACATCCTTTGTTTTTTTCCCTCTGCTGCTCAGTTTTATATTCTCGTGGAATGGTGCTCTGCATGTAATCGTGCTGTACGGTGAAGAGCAATTTAAAAAGGGAAATTAAAGAAAATTGTGGTTTAAATTTGTCTGAATGAGGCAATTTCTCTGTATTGTTAATGAGATACGGGCCGTAACAATTCATGTTGTATGAGATGAGATGAGAGAAGGCATTCTCTGGATTATTTTTTTACTGGCTGCTGCTGGAGAGAGTTTTACTCTGGATGATGAGCGTATAGAGAGAACAAGAACTAAAAAGAAAGAAAGACATTATTCCCAATGGCATTCGTGAAAATGATACATTACGCATATTATTATAAAATGTTAATGGTTATTTTATTTTCCTCCGACAAAAAAGAAAATGGGCACAATGATATTCTGAAATGTGGAGGAGAATGATAATAATGAACGACAGAGTAGTGCTGGAGAAAAAACAATGAAAGATAAAATGCTTATGGTTTAATATGGAAATTAATATTGGTGAACATTTACATTTACTTTATTACGCGTGTCGTGTGTGTCGTCTTCCGATTCAGACAGATTTCCTTTCTTTATTCCCGTTTTGTTCAATTTCTGGTTATGTAACAGTGACAGCTATTTATTACGCAAAAAAATACAGGCTACAGCGGAAAGCTCAAGAAAAATGTGACAAGTGAGGTTTTTTTCTCCGTTTCATGATGCTGGGTGAAATTAATGAGCTGTTGGGTAATCTTGTAAGATGGTGGCATCCGGATTTTTTATAGAAGAATTGCTCGAGGTGTACACAAGCTTTGATGAAACTCGTGCCACTTTTCGTCAAACTAATTGTACTAAATGTTTCGTTAATCCTCATATATGTAGTTGTGTCACATGAAGTGTGCGGTTAACTCAAATTGGTCGTATTATTGCATATAGGTTGTGTGGTGGGAAGTCAATGTTCTACTTGAATGTGTATGTAGCCAATGAACCACCTCTCACGACCATTAGTTTGTCAAACGTCGCAATTAGCGATACTACCTATTTATTTATATGGTTGGTAGGCCACACTTTCAATTTGAGTTTTTTGAACCTGCCACCCAAGTTATTTAACACTTGCCTCTTTAGTTTATTTGTACCGTAATTACTCTGCTTTCTTCTTTTTCCACAAAAAACTAACTGTATAGTTTCTTGATGTTTTTTAGTTGAGTAAGCAAAGAAAAAATGGGGCATTCATCGGAAATGAAATAATGGTGATAAGAACAAGGCAGGCAAGCAGGTGTATGGCAGAACAAAGAGAAAAACCAAAAACCTTTCACAAAAGTAGTTTTCATATTTTTTTTGTAGCGAGGCTGTCAGGGATATAAATATGTAGAGTACACACAAGTGCCAATCTTCCATTTTCCAACAACAAAAGGTAAGGAAAGTTGTTGGCTTGGAAATGAAATGACGTGACAAGGCTGACTGATAATATGACTGGCAAACTCGGCACAAAAACTAACTAACTGAAAATCAAATAAAAAAATGTTTGCTATTTGATTTCTATTTACATAAAAACAAATTATGTCTATACTTCTACCAAATTACACTAACACGCTATGTGTATATTCTCTCAATGATGATGATGAATGTGAAAGACAACTGTAAAGAACAATTTGGTAGAATGGAGAGAAAAGTGGCGGTTTTTGGCTTTGACTGCAGCTGTTATTTTGGCTCTTTCCCGTTTACACTCCTCTTGATTGTTTGTGACTTTGGACTTCGACCTGACTTGCTTCACTTTGCCAATTCCTACAAAAAAAAGAAGGAATTTCCACTTTTCCAGGAAACTTTTTTTTTCTTTTTCTGTTTATGTTCCTTTCTCTCGTGTACTAACCAATCCAAACACCATTTCATACCGACAACATCCCTGAAAGTGAAAGTTGAATGACTTGAAATTTCCTTGAGAAACGCACATGAATACACGGTTGACTGCTTTTTATATTTCAACATTGAACATACAATATATATAAGATATGGAAAATGTTATGATTATATATTTATAAATGGCATGTTTGTTTCTACATTTAAGCAGTTCAATCACTTGATTTTATTACAAACTTTCTATAATCCTCTTCTGCCTCTGAATATGCTTGCCGTGTGTAGTAAGGAGTATGTCGTATGAGCAAACATTTAGTTTTTGTGCTTTTCTCTGGAAATTGCTGGGAAAATGGAGAAATGAAATGAATGTGGATATAGAGATGATGGCGCGATGTGGCATAGTCGCCGTTTTAGATTCCCATTTACAATTTCCCATACTTGCATCATTTGCTTCAGTTCCTGCTTATAACAGTTATATATGCATACAATTGCCAGTAAACACGACTCACAGAATACACACATATAAGCAATGTAGCAATCATCCACTAAAAACTAAAACGCCAAATAAAGTCTAGTTTTTAGACTTCCTTCGGCTTATTCTTCTCTCTCCCTGTGTGGGTTTTGCGTTTAGTTCACATTTTTGTTAAAATTCAGTGAAGCGTAATGGAATATGCACGAGGACGAGAGAGAGAGAGAGAGAGAGGAAGTGAGGCTAAATTCCAAAATATCCAAATCGAAATTTTTTTGTTGTTTGTATCCAACTACATACTACTCACATTGCAAAGAGAATTATTGAAGATATAAGAATGGTAAAATATATAAAGCTATCAGCATGAATGTTATGAGCAAAAAATATCATTATAAATATATGCGTTCCATTTACTATTCTAATCAAGAATGGAAGCTTGGGAGAGAGACGCATACTGTTTCACTGTTTATCGTCTCTAGTCTTTTGTTTTTCTATGATTTGAACATGAGAACATGGGTTAATGTTTTTTGCCGTTTTTTTTTGTCGAATGCAAACCCCTGTCATGCTTATGGCCTGGAATTGCTGGAAAAGTCACAGCTGGAATTTTGTGTAGATTATTAATATTATTGCCTTCATTCCTTTATGTTTCGTTATTAATTCCAAAAGGATGCACGCTGCAATTTCGTCTCTTTTTATTCATACACTTCACTTCGGGGCTGGAAACCAGCCTCCCCATTTTTTAGCATAATACACAATTTGTGAGAACAAAAAAAAATATGATCGAGAAGAAACAAACTATAAAGCATATAAAGGAAATATACGAGAGAGAAGAACAACTGGGATATATATTGAATTCCAAGTTAACATTCATTTTGCATGCATTTCATGTTTCGAACGACAATAATGGAGAGCCGGGGTCGTCTCGTCTGGAAAGACTGCCTTTGTGTGTGTGCCTCTGTTTTATTTCATTATTTTGTTTCATTCCGGCAAAAGCCACACGAATTTATCACGTCGATTTGTAACTTTCAAAGCGGAAACGGGTGGTAAATGGTGGCGGACGCGGGCAGGGCGGCAGAGAGAAAGTTGCTTGAGAGCTAATCTAGCCCACGCCAAGAAGAAAAGGTGCTTTTTCAGAGTGTTTAGACTAATTAAATCCTCTCAAGATTAAAATCAACAACCGAACGAATGGAAATGAAGGAAGGAAACGAAGCGATAAGATGCTAGATACGCGTGTCAAGTTCTACCAACCACACACAACAGTGCGAGCTGATTTTAGCTCATAGACTAAATGATAATGTGTGACATGAGGGACTATAAATACTATTGAGAACAATAATAACGGGACACTCCAAAATATGTAGCTTTGATTTCCGTCCAAAATTGTTGACTCCATGATTTCTTTCCGTTTTGTATGTTCGCCAGTTTTCACTCTTGATAATGAATGGATATTATAAGTAGCTATAAAAACAAAACTTGAGAGAGAGAGAGAGAGCACTACTGTCAATTATAGATTTACCTTCTGCAAACGTTTAATAATATTCCAATAGAGAGCATTGGGTTTTTGTGTGTGTGTACATTGGCACTTCATTTACGTATATAGTGCCCTTTCAAAAACTTTACTTAAATATTGTGACAATGGCTTATTCACTTTCTCTCGATTCGAATTGAGTACTTTAGAGCTCAAGTTGGGAAAAGTGGAAGCTCAAGTCGGCTGCCTTGAAGCAGCAGCAAAAACAAGTTTTTGTTTGATGAGAGAAAGCATCGATCCTTCTCTCAAAAACGTGTACCACCGAACATGGCGGTGTCCCGTGCCTTCATGGCAGTAGTAATATAAGTTGCTATCTTATCAAAAAGGAAGAGGAAGGCCAGCATGAATAAAACCTTTGGCTCGACATCATCGACAACAACTCGACAAAAAGTCCAGAGCACACTCCACACAAAAAGGTATTGAAAATTGTACAACAGAATGTATGAAGGAAGCAGTTGGCTTTTGGCTAGCCAATTCACTATATTTGTGTTGAAGAGAGAGGAAAGTAAATAAAGTAAGGAAACCACCACCATCATCTCATCATCACACGAAAAGGAAAACAGTCAAGAGAATTAGATTAGTGCGGAGACTTTCACTTTTGCTCAAGTACTGCCGCAGTACATGTTTTTTACTACTACATCAACAACAACGCTTCCATGATGATCGCCACTAATAAGTAAATTTTCACTTTTGGTTCAATGAGCACCTTCACATTGTTGTATGTATGCATGTACATCATTGGCGATTCCTGACTCCTGCTCGTTTGCGTATCATGTAATAAAATTGAAATTATGAAAGATAAAACACTGGTACAACCGCGCCAGTACTACTTTATGTATTTACATGCATTATGCTAATGAAACTTTAAAGGCCGACTGAAGCGATAACACAAAAAGATGCATGTGTAATTTTATAGATTCCTGTATACGTCTTGAGTCCGAGAGGAGAAAGCATAAGAATCCAAAGAGCTCATCCTGTTCCTTCTAGAAAGTGTGTTTGCATTTAGCTATATCATTTCCTTATTTCATGATAAACTAATTCAGGTTATCCCTTTGGTGGTGGTCGACAGGCGTGTTGCTTGTCTTGTTCTTCAAAAAGCCTTGTGCAAACTTCTCTCTTCATCGTCATACTTTAAAGAGAGTAGTAATCGGCTTTAAAAGCAGATGAGACAGAACAAAAAGACGTGGAGAGAAAATTATTATTTTCATGTTGTTATCAGGTTATGCAAGTTTTACTGCTGCTGCTGCTACCACCACCGTTCATTTTGGCCACATATTGTAAATGTGGATCATCACGATGTGTTTTTCTCTCGGATCGAATAATACAAGCGTATTATAATGCACAGAGAGAAAAGGGAACTTGACACGCACACACACATATATCGACATCATCATCAACCAACAGCATCTTTGCTTATATATTATGCTGCTTTCACTTTCTCCTTTCTGACTGATGAAAATCATCATGTCGAGATGAGAGGATTTTGTTGACAAGCACAGGAATTTACTTTTTATGTACTTCTCCTGAGGCAGGAGTAAAGTAAGTAGTATGTAGATGAGAGATGAGAGAGGGAAATGAATTGCGGTATTCTCTGCTTCTTTTTTGGTGATACACCAAATCCGTATGCCAGAGTAGTAAGTAGAACGTATAAGTACATGTTATGGATGAGAAATGAAGAAGGAATGAACCACTACCACCACAACACAAAATGCAGGATGCGGCAGGATGTGGTTTAGCTTAGTAAAATATGTATATGTACATATATGAGCATTTCGTTCATATAATATGTATATCGAATGATATGTATACTTTTGTATCCATTTTATTTAATATGATTTTGCTATTTGATACTTTTGTGGGAAGGGATCTTCTCTCTCTCTCTCTCTCTCTTACTTTTGTCAAATTGAAAATTGATGAAAAGCCACGAAAGTGGCATTACTTGTCAATTTTCTGACGAAAAGAAGATATAGTCAACCAGATAGAGAACTTAAAATCGGCGTAATGTTGACTATATATATGGATTTCAGAGTATCTCAATTTAAAATAAATTAGTGGAGCCATGCATTCATTTACATGTTCAAGCTGATGGAATGCATACAGAATACATATATCATGTTACGGTGTTGGAAGGATGACAATTGGAAAAAAAACATGGAACTCCAACTCGTAAAATGTTCCGCGTGTGTGGTTTAACGGTAAATATGAGTATTGCAGCAACGGCATAATAGTAGGGGTCACTTTTTCTTGCTCGCCATAATAAAATGTATGGAAAGCATGTCTCTAGGTATTTATTTATGCCTTTTGCAAATGTCCAGCAGCCCCACACAACACAACACATAAGATAAAAAACATGATTATCTTTTTCTGTCTTCCGAAAAAGTAAAGATATACAAGAACGAGCCCATTCCACATGAATTGTGAATAGTATCATCATCCTCATCACCATCCTGACACCATGAAAATGTAAATACAAACTGGAAAAAGTGATGGCGTGCCTTTAAAGACAATGACGAACTCCGAGAAAGAAAGAAATACCTATAAAAAACCCAGAAGAACATATTACAAAGTTGCGAACACTATTTTTTTTCTTCTTATCTTTCCAGTAGTCTAGTCAGTCTACCACACAAACCATACATACATTTCATGTCGTGTGTGTGTGTGTGTGCTCCCATTTTCCCAGCACATCATCCACTCACTTATTATTATACTGCCCCTTTCTCTTTTGCTTTTTGCTCGACCTCAACCAAAAACGCTGTCCTTCCTCCTGTGAACTATATAACTGAACTGTTTTTCTCCCTTTCTCATCTTCATCCTCTCTCGCTTTAGCCGTCGTCGTCCCACCATTTACAATGGTATGGCTGATTTGGTAGTAGCGGTAGCGTTGTTCGTCTAGAGAGTCTCCTCGTCTTGATTCTTTTCCATCCTTTCATGTTATGTCCCGTCTCCAGTTTTTATCCTTCCATTTATTTGACTAACACCACCACCACCACCACTACTACTTACTCGTTTTTACATCCTTTCCCATAGAACATGATGATCCAAAAGAGCGAGAGAGATACACACAGAGGACGCGGAATACAAAGTGCATAAGTACATAATATACAAAAAGCATTACTGTTTTACATTACTTTCATTTTCTTTAACGAAATCCAACACAATACATGGATATGGAGAAAAAACCTACTCGCTTTAGCAATGTGTGTCCATGTAGTAGAGAATATATTTTGTGTGTGCAAAATATCCATTATAGACATAAGGACATCTATTTTCTCCTATTACAAGACCATGCATGCATCTTAAAAGTCAGTAAGCATACACTACTTAACTACTTAAAAGACCAAAGTGAAGAATGGGATAAGTTTATCTTGGACAAGGATGTCAGATTTTTTGGCACGTTTAGCAGCCGAAGCAGTGCAGTGGTAGTAAAGTCGAGAGAGAGAGAGAGAGAGAGAGAGAGAGAGAGGAGCAATAGCAAAGCACTATTACATAAAGTGGTTAAGCTCTTCTCCTCCTAAAAAGCTTAAAGCCTTATAATAATAAAAAAAACTAAAATGAATACACTTTGTACATAACACACACACAATGCAAAAGATGCCTTATTTCTCCTTTATCTCTTCGGAGTAGTATATATAGTCGTTTTGGTCTCCTTTTTCAGCAAAAGTACTAATGCTTGTACAATTTCTTTTTTTCTCTTTTTTCTCTCACTCAACTCAGCCAGAATAAGAACGGGAGTGAAGGAGAGGAGGAGGTATTGAACGAACAGCTTGCTTTCCTCAATTCAATCTAAAAACGTAACTCTTTTTTTCCCCTTCTTCTAAAAAAAAGCGAGATGTATGAAAACGACGAGTAGAGTGAGCGAGAGAGAGAGAACAAACTTCTGTTAATTTTTTCCCTTTTACTCTCTTTCCCTTTGTCATTTTTTTTTCTCTCTCTCTAGAGCTGCTTCCTCTCTCAACAGCTAACAGCAACATCAAAATCACCAATGAACATTCTAATTCTAATATGTTGAATGTGAGAAAGGAAGTTGTTTTTGGCGAGGAGTATCGTCTCTCACAGTCTTTCGTATCAACTTTACTATGAACACTTATACTATTCCACACTTTTAAGCAGTTTCCTTAAAGGCAAGAATAAGGTACTAGGATAAAGAGAAAAGGAGGAAAAAGATGAAGATGAACAAGAAGGAGGAAAATAACACATTCTCATGCACGTATATACATACAGACAGGGTATTTATTCCATCACACAAATTCACACAGAGGGACTGGAAGACATTGCATGAGGGAGAGAGAGAGAGAGAGAGAGGAGGCGTATTAAATTTCATTGTGTTGTTCTTGTTGTTGTAACACACCACCACCACCACCGCCGCCACCACCACCAAAAAACGTATAAAAAGTCGAGGTGGAAGCAAGAGAATTGAATTCACTTGCATTACTCTTTCTTAACAGACTACTAAAATATACAAAAATACACACGACCATCCATTTCCACCACTGTAAGAAAAACCAACAAAAAAAACTTTTTTTTCTTTTTTTTATGTAAGTCTCCTCAAGAACACTCACAAAACAAGACAACAAACAAAACTGCCACTTTTACATAAGTGCAGTGAATAAAAATAAAAGATAAGAAGGATACAAGTAATAAATAGAATGAGAGAGAGGCTGCTTATTGTGCTCTATATCGTCTCATCTTGTTTCTTTCTCCCGTCTCTCTAGTGCTTCCAGTGAAAACAAGAGCACACAAAGCCAAAAGGCTCATCTCACTCAAAATAATCTTCCTATTGAACAAAAAGCACTATTCATATTAAAAGCAGCAGCAGCACAGCATCATAATCATAATATCCAAATTGTGAAAGGGATAAAAAAATATGTGGAATCCTTTCATGTAATAATATTTATTCAATATTTCTTTTGTTTTCTCTAGATATTTATAAGACAAATGCCCTTACGACAAATCGATGTGGGATTGGAATGACTGCTGTTGTCTCTTTATAAAAATGCGTTGTTCAGTTGTCGGGTAAAAATGAACTCTGGGTAATTCTTGAAAGCTTTGAAATGTCCCAACTCTCTCGATTTTGCTGCAAAATTAAATGGCAGAATAAAATGAAAAAGGAAAAAGTGAGAACACGCTTCTTGGAAATGATCAATGATCATACGACTAGTTCATGTAAAATAAAACCAAATATTTTGATACTTTGGATGAGGTATTACTTGCGAATATATTTTCAATTCTTGTTCTACTAATAAACATTTCAATAATTAATATCAAAAAACAAATTACTTGGCTAGAAATAACTATATACTATTATCAAGTGTGTTTGCACATTAAATATTTAGTAAAACGCAACTAAAATTAATATACATGTTTTTAGCAAATAATGATACTAATTTAGTGTGCCACGACACTGTGGTGTTCCACAGAGACAAGCAATTTTTTTGTCTTCTATAGGGAACTTGTAGTCATAAGTAATTTCCTCCGATACTGCGATTGGCTGTTTAGAGTAAATGACCATTTTCTTCTCACCGCCCAAAGTGATCACTTTGGCGTAACAATTGGGCTGCAAGCAACAATTAACAAACGATCTATTAGTGACATTTTTGAAAGCAAGCATATATACTACGAAACAAATTAATGATTGCGGATCGGTATTGAGTGACTTACATTACAACTGTGGTTGATAAATCGTGACAGGTTTCCACATCTAGTTGCATCAACAATGGTTTCAGGGTCAATTTTAAACAGGTAGGAGCTTCCAATTCCTTCTTTCTCATACTCCAACTCTCTCCTGTCTGCAATAATGGGACGAATCATTTGGCCGACATATTCTATCACCATTTCGTCAGCGGCAATAGGCTCCGCAGCGAACAAACCCCAGTCATGGATTCCGCTCCTGGCGAATTTAAGAGCTTTCTTTCTGAAATGAAGCTGGTTGAATTTGAGCAGGTCAGATTCTGTTCCAAGAATGGTAAGCAAGCGACGTTGGTTGGATCTAGCCTCGCGACTTTGAGTTTCTCTCACTTTCCCCAAATCTGCAGGTTTTTCCTTCTCATTGGACAATGTGGCATCATAGGACAGTGGCAACGGTGATTGTTGACCAGCCATTGCACGAGACTTTTCTTCCTTTGTCATTCGAGCAAAGCCTCGGGTTCGCAAGGATCCCTCCTCAGGTTCATTCTTTGACCTCTTCTGCTTTTGTGGCTTCTTCTTGATAACAGTTTCAGGATGGTCTACCCAATGAGTGCAGTTGAGCCAGTTAAATGTGTCGTCTAAAAGAAGAGTTTCGTGAGCTCTCTGAAAGTATTTGATATCTTCTCCGTCAATGCCCTCCTTAAGAAACTCGTAGACGAGATCCAAGCGTTCGTGTCCCAAACGAGGTCGGAAGGACAGTGGCTTGGCTGACTTTTTGTAGCCTCTCGGTCGAATGGCGTCATAAGGAACTATTAGAGATTTGTCATCTGCAAATGATGTCTGATAGTCGTACAGATTTGGTTTGCTAACTGGCTCAGTTTTGACCGCTGCTCCCAGACCCTCCTTGTTAAGTTTGTTCTGGAGTTCATCCTCTATTTCCCCTTCCTCTACTTCTTGTGGAATCGAGGTCAAGTGTACCTCCGATTTTTTATTTTCAGTTTCTTCAGGGGTAGGATGAGCAATTTTGAATAGCAGTCTTCCGGTAGTGGGACATATCCCAAAAGATCCTTCCTGTTCTGGCGTTCGAACTGACTCCTCAGGCGAGTCGTCATCTGACAAAATATCTTCCAATTCCAGTCCTGCTGTTTGTTGCGGCTTCCGTCCAAACTCTTCATCGTCCTCTTCCTTTAATCGTCGGTCTTTGCACGTCGGGATTTCATCTTCTTCGTCTGTAGTGGAAATGGCTTCCGCGTCGGTAATCACATGCGCCTCCTCCTCTCTCACGCTGGACTTGAAAGACACAGAGGAAGAGTCGTCAGAGTCATCCTCTGACGTCCATAAACTGAATCTTGGTTTTGCTTTCCGTCCCACGATTTCATCGTCAGAGGACAAGTCGTCCGAGTCCAAGAACGACTTTCTAGAGTCCTCATCATGAGCTGGTTCAGGTGCTTTAATCCTTCTTCGGAAGGAGGGAAGTTTAGGAATGGCGTTAAGGAAACCTGCACCCAATCCTGAGGTGTAGCCGCCACCGCCCGTGTCAAAATTGATTGTCATTTCAGCAGGTGCTGGCACAGTTGATGATGATGGGAGATTTTTGGCATTTTCCTCATCTTGCTTTCTCTTGAATTCGCTTGCTTGTCTATCCCACCAATCTTCATACATTTTGAAAGCTTCTATTTCAATTAGTCTTCTGTCGCAATCTCTCCTTAGAACCTTTTTCAAGTCTTCCACCATTACTTCAATGAGGGCTTTGCTGAGCAGGTCAGGGTCGTTGTGATCCTCCTGTAGTGGAGTTGGAGGTTTTTGAATTTCAACCTGTTCTTCGGTGGAGGTACCTGGATGAGGATGTGGAGGAGGGTAGGATGAACCTGGATGATAGCGGTGGTAGCCGTAGCCACCTTGATAATTTCCTTGATATTCTGAATGATGCTGATAGTGATGATAGTGCTGCTGGTCTTGTTGGTGGTGATGAGATCCCCAGCCTTGTCCCATTTGATAATTAGATGAATACGCATTGTTATAGCATTCTCCATAGTACGCGGAGTGAACCTGTCCAGCCGGTGGTGGTGGGGCAGAACTAAAGCGTGACTGTCTAATTCTGCTGCCTGTAGCATCGTCCGGTGAGAGCGATGATAAACTCATGTCGTCCTTGTTATCCCCTGCAGCAGCACCACCTCCATGACTATCCTCGTCATCTGAGATCGGATCAAACTCGGGATCTGCCTTTCCTCGAACAGACTTTGTGAGAAACGGTGAAGGTGGGGGAGATGTGACAGAATTAGCCTGGGTACCATCCCTCATTGGTACAAATGACTGCTTAAAATTCTTGCTAGACGATTTCTCCTTACTCGCCTCCTCGTCACTCTCACTGTCCCAAATACCCTTTGCACCCGCACTGCCCAGACTAAGCCGAGCCCTTTTGCGAGGAGACGCCGCCTCGTTACCACTTTCACCTTCGGAACCACTAGCTGTAATGTTACAATCGGTGAACAATTTTCCAAACTGGCCAGCGTTGCGTCCCTCCAACATCATCTTTATTCTAGTGTCCAAGTCAATTTTGGGGGAAAGTTCGCCTTCTTCAAGTACTTTATCACTATTAGTAGTGCTGCTAATATTATTTAACAAATCTTGGTCAGCACTTTGACTGTTCGCAGTTACACGTGGAGACAGAGATACAGGAAGTGCATTTTGCTGATGATGTTGATGATAACCTGAATGTGGACTTATCAGACTACTAGTTGATGGCGTGCTTCTAGAGGAGTCATGTTGTATCGGGTATCCATAATTATAATTGTCGCATCTGTCGTAGCTCGAGTTAGAGGGCTTGTATCCATCATCCATACTCCGATCCTTGTCTCTGGATCCAATACTTCCCTTTGAAGATGGCTGCAAGGCGAGTGATGACTTGCGCTCGTCCGACACTGGAAAAGAATTGGCTGGTCCGTCATAATGCGGAGTGTGGCTGCTATCCTCTTTGTAATGATGCTCATTGCCGAAATGCTCACGTTTGGAGGACTTTGACAGGGTTGATTTGTTGGCGGATGATGACACTCCACTGCTTGACGAAACGCTACTTCCGGCAACGGGAGTAGAACTGTAACTATTACTTTTTTCTTCCACTTTAATTGCACTACTTGTTCGTCCACCGGGTTTTTGAGTTGTAGCCTCGATGAAAAGCTCGTTGGACTTTTTTCCACCTGGATCATGAAATACAATGACGTGCTGTCCCATCACGAGGGTTCCATTTAGTTTTGCCACGCACATTTTGGCATCATGAGAGCGTTTGAAGACGGTGTGGCCAAGACCAAGATGTCGATGACTAACTGGGTGGAGGTAGATTCTTACGTCTTCCACAAGTCCATATTTAGAACACAGCGACCACAGAAATGTTTCACTCACGTTATCATTTAAATTGGTTAACGTTACTTCTGTGGGTGGTATGGGGCCCACGTAGTTGTCGTCAATTTTAAACGCCGGAATAGGAAGTACCATAGGTTCCACCGGGGTGCTCAGGTGTCTTGTACGAGGATCACGGACAACAATATTTGATGGAGATGTAGAGTCTGGAATGACACCATCAAAACGGTACAACTTGAGGGCTCCTCTGACTAATACCGGATCTACGATTAGCTTGTACGCAGTATATCTACGACCCGGCCGAGCCACCTGCCGTTCCTCCTCCATCGTAGACGTTAAAGATGAAGTTACTTCAAATCTACAGTTACACGGAAAAAGGAATTATTGTTACGTCACGCCTCCACAAAAAATATGAATAAAAAGTCGATAAACGTAATTAGACACTTTCCACTCCACTCCTTACCTTTACTACAATCAGAATTCCTTTTCCATCCGAGTCACCATATCACCTCCTTGTCCCCTTCTGACACCTCATCCCTCCGGATTCAAGATCATGTGTTGCCTAATAATAAGGGTCAAGGAAAAATTGATTGATTATGATTAATGATTAAACATTTACACTGTAGGTGCTCAGACAAATCTTTCTGCATGTTTATCACCTCCACCTCCATGAAACTACCCATCATGAAACGATTAAGTTAACAAGACTTGACATTTATCGTTTTACCTGTTTTGTAATTCCTAATTAATTAATTTGTCGATTAAGTAGATTTACAGCTGACGCAACTTGACTTGCTAAAATACGCAAATAGTTGATGCCACTTTAATAAACCTCCGCATTGTTTACATAAAAGCAACTTGCTTCCGTATTCAAATCCCTCCCATACCCCCGTGCAATATTGATAACAAAAAGCAGGTGACTGAACGTTCAAAGTCTCAGATAATCAATGGAATAATTTTGTGTTCAATTCGTACTTAATTTTTTGCATTTAAACCACTTGAATGACTACTGGATTCACCAAGCAGGACGAGCGCGGCAAATAACAACAAACAAGAAGACTAAAGCATTAAAAGTAGATACATTTCCATAATTGCATGTTCGGCAGTCCAACCGCAGGGCTCAAAAATCCAAGCTTCGCCGCGCTGATGCCTTTTGCGTGCAGTTTGGATAATTGAGGCTTATCATCACAAGATAAAAATGACCATCAATAAAATTCCATTAAACGCATGAATAAAAAGTAGATGATTGATGCGTATCTTTTTTTGTTCAGTGCATATTATAATGCAAATTGAATCAAATTCATGGTTCGTTGTTGATTGGGCTGTGGAGTTGCCTCCAAAATACCTCCACTCTCCACTCCGATTCTGATTTTATCAGATTACAATCAAAATCCAGAATTCCATCCAGAGATAATAATATTTAAACATAGCGATTACCAATCATATGCATAATGTGTTGTAATGTGAAATGCGAATGAATGAAAGAAAGGACATCAATAATATGCTTGTAAAATAATGCTGAAGACGTTTCCAATCAAATCATGGCATTTTCCCCACATCTTGAGAACATATATTATTCAGTTGAGTAGTCCTCCAGTCCAATACAAATCATGATGATGATCATCATCATGACTATCAGAATGATAACATGATCACTTCTTGTTTCTTTCCTCCTGTCCCGTTATTTATCCGGTCCAATCGTTCCATCTTGCTCAAAACAAAAATTGCTCATGTACAGCATGATCAGCATCCGGGAAAGCAGAGGGGAAAATCGATCCTAACACACAATAAGACATCGAAGGAGAGCTTTCTCTCCACACACAACAATATATATTGGATAAATAACACTGTGCTAAACTAACTAAAACTACTAAAAAATGTACATTGCCGAGTGTATTTATTTTTTGTCATACGAGCTCGTTCTCTCAATAAAGGACATAATGTGTAAGTATATCTTAAAGGAAGGGTGACGGGGAAAAGAATCATCGTCGTCATCTCTTATTCTCTCTTTCTCTCGCTTTCTCCTCTTCCTTTCACTCTGTCTATCTCTCTCCATCCTACATCTCCTAGACTTTTTTGTACGACGACCAACTTGACTACATCTCGACTCAACGGTGACTTGGCTCTCAGAGAGAAACTCGACTAGACTTAAAAGTATTCTTATTTTCTTTCCTTTTCCCCTTCTTCTTCTTCTTCTTCTTCTTCTTCCTTCCCTTTTTATTGTGTACAGCCATCCATACCAATACAACTTTTTTTATATATTCCCAAGGAATCATTTTATTTGACTTTGGACATGGTCCCAGGAGAACACCTTTCTTCCCAATCTTCCCTTTCTCTCTTCCTTTCACTTTCTCCTTTCCCTAACAAGCAGAGACGGAGCAGAAGCCGACGACGAGAGAGCCTGCTTTCTCTTTACTTTCTCTTTTTACTTGAGCGCAAACTGGATGGCATATAGTGATGATGATGATCGTCATCATGATCGTCCTCCTGATATTCCTCTCTCCTCGTCGAGATCATGATGATGACGACGATTGAACAAGTCAAGAAGCTAACACTACACTTCTCTCTCGTCGTCGTCGTTTTCACGTTTCAAGAACATCACTCCAGCATACATTTGACATTCAGAAAAATAAGGAGAAAGAGAGAAAGTAGACGTAGACGTTGACATTGTATTTTTTTGTATCATTATTGTCATCCTCCTCATTCCATTTTCTATTCATTTCTCGTCCTCCTCCTCCGACACATATCCTTTATCCACACACACGCCCGTATATATAATACAAATAATATATTATATAAAAAAACTCTTCACTTTTTTTTACTTTACTTTCTCCTTCCTCCTCATCGCCAAGTTTTTTTTTGTAACCATCCGTCCTCCATCCGTTACAAAGTATTATTCTTTCCACTTTTCTGAGATTCGACCAAAAAAAAACCAGGGAAAATGTGTGTATTATATGACACGTACGCGTACGGTTCCTAGCACGTCGTCCTTTATGCTTTCACTCTCTACACAACCAACTTTTAAAACATGGTCCGGACATGACGAATTTTTTATTACTTTCACAGTAACTCAACTCAACCAAGCTATTAGCCATATTGATAACAACGGATCGGCCCTGAATCGAGATTAGGATCAGCCACTTCCAATATTATAAATAAAAATCCAAATGCACCGGCATATAGATTTTGAGCTCTAGAATCATATTCCGATTTCAGATTTTTAGTCGGACCAACCGTTTGGCAGAAAATCAGTGATCCGATCGCCGGCTCAGCTCAAAAATGGCATTATCCGTTGTTATCGATATGGCAGTATAAATATTTGATAAAAACACGTGTAAATATCTGTCCATGATTCTTCAATGTGTGATCAAAATCGTCGTCGTGATATCAAGCGAATATATGCTTAGAAGATTCAAAAGGACTGATTGTTCCACTCTGATTTATACACACATTTTTTGTATTTTCCTTCTCTACTTTCTCTGTCGCTCCAGTTGTTCCATTATAAGTATGCCAAGTTTCTTTTGTTGTATGGATATATATACCTATGGACCGATAATGATAATGGTGTATATGATGACTTTATATAAAACCTTCATCTTCTGCTATTATGATATTGTGAATCACTATTCTCCAAACAATTTGCTCCCATTCAACTTTTTCACCTTTGCCTTTGTTCACCGGAAACTGTGGCAAAGAGTGCATGGTTTTCATCGCAGAGAGAGAGAAAGTAAATATTAATCATTAAAGAGGTCACTCTAAAAACCTACTATCTCTTCTTGTTTCCAAAAATAGCCGGCCATAAAGTATACCTGTTCATTTACCATATCAAAATACCTGGCCGACAAGGTTATGATGTTGGTAATGTGTTGTGTGGAAATAAAACAATCAAAGTGCACATATCAGTTCATGTTATCAGTGCTATTTGACAGCTACAAATGATATCAGACTCTTCATCTTTAAGTATCCTGCTAACTGCCAACTACAAACATCACATTCACGAGAAATAGGTTTCACCACACCACCATCACCACCACCGCAGCAGTGTAGGTTTTTGGTGAGAGAAGAAAACCCTTTTGGCAAGTTTTTTTGTTATATAGTCAACGACGTGCCTCTTATAAGTGTAGAAACTAGAATCAGCAACAATATCGTATCACATCATCATAATCATCATCTTCATCACATTCCATCAGAGGAGTGTGGAATGAGAGAGAAATGGAACGAAATAAAACAATAATCATCATCACTGCCACCTTCAATGCCACCACCCTCCACACACACACACCGTCAGTTTTGTACAAGCTTTCCTGAGAGTGTGGTCGGTTGTTGTGGTGGTACAAAAAAAAATCTGCTACACTCTTTTTTTTTTCTTGTTTCTTCTTCTTTCTTGCACCAAAAAAGAAAATGCACGCAAGCGTTTCGGTATTTTTTTTGCTTCCTTCTCTCAGGATATCTTGCCAAAAGCAGAATAGAACAAAAATATAAATACAGCTTGTGACTAGAAGAGAGAGGAAACAAGGGAAAGAGAAAGCTAGGCCAAACCGGAGAAAGCATCAAGAGTCGATATGAGTCATCTGAGACCTTCTTTTTCCTCCTTTTTGTGTTCCTTTCCTTTTTTTCATGTATACGCTTTTTCCCCACTTTTCATTCTTGTCGGCTGTATAGCGACAGCAGCAGGAGCAGCAGCAGTGGCATTATTTTTTAGCAAAAGAATCCCATTCTTTTTTTTTTGAGAGAAAAAAACAGGCAGTGAAAGCATTTAGCCCACCAACACAACAACTTGAAAGGCCTATGCCTCCCTACTTTTCACCAGCCTGTCTTTTTTCCTGACAAAAAAATAATACCACTTTTTTTTACCACTCCACTCCTGCTTCTGACTGCTGACTATCATTGTTATGATGATAGTATACAATTAGCGAGAATAGGACAGTGTGTATAGTCGTCCTGGCCGTTGGAACTAATTTGGTACCTTGCTGAATTAATGAAATGCCGGTGTAAAAAACGACGGGAAAGCAAAAACTGGTCCTTTGAAAGTGTTACGCCATGAAAAAAAGCAGTAGCACTCACTCTCAGTCAGTGATCTTGCTCCCGCATAAAATGATGTTGAAAATTAATCAAAAATTGTCACATCTTTAAAATCCCACCTTTTCCTGTCCATTGCCACTTAATTTTGTCAGATTTTTTTAGAGCTCTACCGACTACGATTTCCATTTTCACTTTCTACTAAACCTTACGCTTATTTCGTAAAATGTAAAAACATATAGGTATACATATAAAATCTCTTGTTATGAATGGCGTTACTGTGTGCAGTGGAGTATGAGCGTATATATGATGCGATGTATCATCAAATCATCATATAAACCTGAGTAAAGTGTGTGTTTCGTTCCTCTCGCCCTTGTTCAGAGAGTGGATTTTGAGTAAACTTATTCGCTAACACGCAGAAAAACCGCTCCGTCTCTCTCGTCGTAGTCGTCTGTTCACGTTTTCATTTTTCGCCTTTGGCCATTCCCAAAAAAATATATATTTTTCAGCTTTAAAACAGTAAACTAAAAAAATGAATTATACTCTGATGCTCTGCTCCTGTGTATATGCATTTTGCTGTTAAAGAAATGAATCGTCAGACTGACAAACTGAGAGCCAGGGAAAATATGGGATTGCGTTTGTGTAGCAAACGGTTTTGTAGCTGTTCCTATTTTAAACACAAAAAGTAAGCAAATGCTGCTCGAGAGAAAGGGAAAAAGGGGGAATGAGATGGAGTAAACATTTTAAAAGAATGATACTGATGTTGATGCTGTAGAGCAGCAGTAAGAGAAGTCGCTTAAAAAAAGAAAATGAAGGACCCTGTGGGAAAAGCCTCAAGCTGAGAGATGCTGCTGCTACAAAAGTGGCTGATGTGCTGAAACAGAGGAAACACGAAACAGGGTTTCATATAATCATGTAGAAAAAAAACCGTATGTATCCTTATACAATTTTACAATTCTACCTTTTGTTTTAAGGTAAACATACTTGCTTTTGTTTGTGTCTTGTATACACAAGTTGTTGTTGTACTGAAATGAGCATTGAGCAACATAAAAAATAGTATCATCTCTCTCTCCAGCATTAAAACAAAAACCAGACTAAAAATTTCTTACAACTAGCTAAACAACTAAATAAATACAATAGAACCGAGAATTTTTTTACCCGGATTAATTTGAACAAAGTGAGCTGCATTGAAAATTATGTGTACGGTTAAAAAGAAGCCTAAAAAAATAATATCTTATGTAGTAAAGAATTAAGTTGGTTGTGTTGGTTGTGTGGGCCCGTCCAAAAAATCCGCCTACCATTGCATATTTTTCCAATTTGGTCCAATTCATTTCTCGCCATTTATGTTATGTTCCACACAGCATCCAGAAGAACATGAGATGGAAAATGGGAGATATATACTGCACATGAATGTGTATACAGCCCGCGAGAGTGAAAAAAGAAATGAATTTAAGAGATGAGATGAGAGAAGAGAACAAAGAGTCATTGCCAAGTTTTTATCTTTGTTATTTTGGTCACTGGATCACCAACCACTAGCACCATATAATGTCAGCATATAACATCATTACTTACACAGATCTATTCCACACACACAACAACAAACAAACACACATATACAGACTACTCGCTTTTCATTTTGGATGTGTGTGTGCTGTTGCCAATATTGCAAAAGTCTGCCTACATACATAATATAAGGGCTTTTTGCAAAAGGAAAGAAAAAAGTGTACTACATTTCTATACAATTTTCTTTCTTGTTTTTCTTGTAGATAGATACATAGATACACACACACATGACTATTCAGTGTAATGAACACCGAAAAGGATGATAAGAGAGGGAAAAAGACATTGGAATTTACCGTCTGTCTGTGTGCGCCTGTATGAGTGTGAATAGTAAAAAGAGGAAGAAGGGAACACACAAGGAGATGTAGTGAAAGAGCAAAAAAAATAAAGGTCCAGGCATTTTTTTTTGTGCATAATGTATATCTATATGGCGAGAAGAAGGATGTTGGGAAGAAAAAGGTTTGTTGGATATGTTGCTGGCGCTAACTAACCATGCATATTATGAGAGATATATGTTGTGTCCCAACACAAACAGAATGGCTGATATGCTGTTTGGTCGTGAGTCGTGGTGGTGGTGGTAGCAGTTGTAGTAGCAGACGCGAAGCAGTAGTGTACTTAGCGGCTTTTACTTTGCTCCCGTCCGTCTCCTTTTACTTTCACTTTCTCTCTCTCTCTCTTTCTCTCTTACGCTCTCACACACACACAAAAGGTTACATAATGTAAAAGAGCATCCTGTAAAAAGGAGATGAGATGGCAAAGAAGGAAAAACCATGCAAGCATATGTACACCATGTAGGAAAAAACAGAGAGAGAGAGAGAGAAGATCAAACGAATTGGAAGAACTGGAACTGCTACAGCATCGTCTACTACTCTGCCTGCCTTTTTGGTTTGAAGAAACGGAGTACAAGCATAATAACATGGCTATATAAGATATATTGCATATTTTTATAGCTATATATGCATCGTTTGTAGTAGGACCACTACTCGTATTACATATTTATTCAGAAAATGAAGGGAACCCAAGTGGTTTTACTCTACTACAGAGAGAGAGAGAGAGATATGATGATGATAGAAAAAAACTGGTAGGCCTTTATAAGTTAGTAAAACCATACTTTCCCTACTTTTCTCTCTCTCTCTCTTGGTCTACTACTAGTCGGAGATGGTCTCTCTTGGTTTCGTTGTGGATAAAGTGCAAGTAAGAGTGAACAAGTAGAAAGCCTTGTGTGCCTCTGTTCTCGTCGTCCTCCTCCTTCTCTTCACAGATCACACAAAATTGTAAGTTTTTCTCTCTCTCTCTCTCTCTCTCTCCCGTACGCGATCATTCTTTTCTTCTTTCTACTTACTTCAGTCACAGAGCAAGGGAAAACGTAGCGTAGTAGTAGTAGTGGAAATAGTAAAAGTAGCGCGTACAACAACTACAGTCAGTGGAGACTTGAGTCACACACACACACACAGAGAGAACCGAGAAGCAAAAAAGAAAAAAAAAATCGATCCTTGTACTTTTGGCATGCTTTTCTGTTCCCATTTTCATTCTTGTGTGCCCTTATATCCAGAGAATAAGGAGAAAGGCGGAAGACGGGAATAAAAAGAGCACACATACTGTAATATATACAACCAGGCTCTCTTTTTTATATGTCGTCTTGTCGTGTAATATATTTTTTTTTGGTATGTCCCGAGTCCTAAACACAGTATGCACAGTGTATACTGGAACAAACATGTTGGAACGTGTGTGCATGGCGAAAAAAAACAACTATAATATCAAGGATTCAAAGTCAGGCTAAAACTGTGAGAAGGACCACCAAAAAAATATTGTAATGGTTTTGTCATTTTATTTTTAATCTGCCGTTTTTATATAGATTGTACATACGTGCACCCCTACACAAAAAAATGTGTACATACTGTAATAACATTAATAAAAAAAAGTTGAAGAAAAAGTTTTTTTTTGGGATAAAAAATAAAAGGACAAAAACACAAAGTCTTAAAAAAAAGATCGGTTTTGGATTTGACAGATTTTTCTCTCTCGAATATTTGTCCCATTTTTATTATATTAAATCGGGTCTGCTATGGATTAATGTTGCTTTTACGATTAAAAAAATGGCGGTGTAATGGGAATTCAATAACATGTTTTGAATTTTATGGATTACTGCAGGCATTTGTTATGATGACAATAAGCAGGATGATGATATTATGACTGGGAAGATGATGATGAAAAATGAAAAGAGGAAAAAATATATAAAAATGATTCACAGACGCATATTTCATCGTTACTTCCGTCCATTTTCTTTTTGAAAATCATATTTATGACTTGATTTGAAGTAAACGAAATGAAATGAAGGAGCGCTCTGTAATAAAAAAAAATGTCAGAAAAAATCCTTTTTTCAAAAAAGAATGAACTTCATATTATTATTGTGTGCGTGAATTTTACGAGGACAAAAAAATTTTTTTTTTTCGTTCGGGAAATGAATACGAGGGGAGAGCCAGAGTACATCATCAACTGTTTGCGTTTGCGGTGGTGATGATGGCAATGAAAGGTTATACGATATATTATGTCTCGTGGAATCATATGGACAAAAACATTTTCTTTCTGTTTGCGTTTTAGATATATATATTTTTTTGGTGTAAAGTATCGTGACGTAAAAGATTATCATTTTCTGTACGCTGCTCCTCCTTTTCTTTCAAAAGATGAAAAAAAGGAAAAAAGACACAAAATTAGAAAAGCACTTTCTCTCTTTCTGTCTCTGCGCCTATTTTTTTTTGTACACAAAGTCGTTTTTCCAGATACATTTTTATGCTATTATATATATGGCACGTTGTGTTGTGGTATGCTGTGTGTTGGTCCGCCTGCGGCATCCTTAAAATTGATCCAATAAGCCATTCATGAGGAAAAAGAGGAAATGGGCAAAAAATGTATGTGAGGATGGATGTATATATAAATTACTATAAAAACGACCTTACGACCTTTTTTTTTTAAAGAAACATTCCATAAGCACACGTGCTGCTACTGTTGCTGATGCTGTACTTTTTTCTTGCCCCCTTTCTCCTATTCAAACCATATAGGAAGTGTGCTTGTTGTTTTCGTAACTGAAGAGACAGAGAGATGAAAAATAGTAGGAGTGTACCTTTTGAACAATGATCCAAAAAAATACATTTTCTCGGAAAATGTAATAAAGTCTCTCTCTGATTCTCTGGAAAGGGATACAAAATATTATGCCATTATAGAGAGAAAACTTTTCATCATATAATAATATTATGTGATGGTCAGTTAGTTATGGTTTTTGTCGGTACAAAAAACGAAAGAAAAAAAAATACTCCTCGATCGAGCTAAAGTGGGAATAGGGAATAAGTACAAAAATATATATATATATCATGTGGTTGTAAATGAATCTAGGCAGGCAGGCAGAGAGAATGGCGTGACAAGTAATAAGATATTTTTTCTCTGAAGAGGAACAAAACAGAGGACATGTAGTCGTTTCCTGTGTGAACCAGATGTAGCATAATGCTGATTTGCCCTTTTTCCTTTGAAATTCCAATTTTGTTTCTCGCGAAACAAAATAAAATGGGATGACGATAAGAATTTACCTTCCTTTTCCACACAAAACAAAGCGTAATACAATAACAATAATAAAATAACGTGCATGTAGTAGCGAGTCAGCAAGAAAATGGTTGCAGTGATTAGATTGCTATTATTTCTACCTACACATACCTCATGTCGACCTCCAAAAATATTTTTTTTTTTTTTTTGTCCCAGCGTCGTCCTTGGTGCTTAATTTTAATTATTGCTCCTAAAAAATTTCTGTGTGCAGTTAAGTATGGTCTTTTGTTTGAGAATGTAGATCAATGCCACAATATTGTGCGTCATTGTTTCTCTCTGAAAGTAAATCGAACTAGAAAATTTTATTCCAGTTGGATTTTATTCACCTTGCTGCCGTCAATCAAACAGAAACACGAACAGGACAGGTGTAGTAACAACGTGTGCATGAAACATACAACAACAATGCTGTATTATTTACATCACTATTTTCTTCCACTTTCTCTCCACATGCATGCCAGCAGCAGGAGAAGCAGGCCAGGCCTTTTTGGTTCTCGTGAAAAAAAAGTTTTTTGTGGCGAGTTTGTTCTAGAGAGTTTTGCCTATTCATAAATTTACGTTTTTGTTGGATGGAGTATGATTAAGCAATAAAATGGGAATCCGTCCCTACACAAATTGAGTTTGAAAACAACCTTAACAAGTTTATCATATCGTCTTTCAATTTTCATAAACACAACAGCCTTGATAAAAAAGGGAGCACACTTATTGCAACACAACCACAGTATATTGTACATATGGTAGCTCAACAACCTCCTACACACGACAGTAGCCTACCTACCTGTTTATAACGAAATCCAAAATTCCGGCATTTTTTTTTCTTTCTCTCTCTCTGTGAACGAGATAGCGTGCCAGTCTAATGCAGCATGCGGAAGGGGAGAAAAAGGGAAAAGGCAACAAAAACACAAGAATAACCGCACAGAAAAGAGATTTACACCACAACGCATTATACAATTTTGGTTTGTTGGTTTTCCCTTCACTTTGCCAAGAGCTCAGAGGAAGAGAGCTACCCTTTTTTCCCTCCAAATATACTACAAGATAACATATATATACCTAATTTAATGATGTATATAGTGATACCTTTTATTTAGTTAAGTTGAAAATTTGACCAAAATTTCATCATCAAAGCTTTTTGCATTGTGTCGTCGGGTGACACGAGAATATATTGATGTGTGTTTGTGCGCTTGGTCTGTGTTCCAGGTGATAATGATGATGGTCATGTGATTGCTCCTTTTCTCTACAACCGTTTATGTATGTATGTGTGCGGCTTTTGACATATCCGGATCGCAATCTTTTTACATTTTCATTTTCCCATTCCACAGCAATAACAGTATCAAAATCGTGCTACTACTCTGTTTTCCCTTATGTTTTTTATAGGTATAACGTCTTCCTTCTTCTCTTTTCTCATCTTCATCGTTTTTTGCGTGTGATGGAGCCATAAATACTTCAGTGTGATTTTGTTCATGTTCATGTTGTTGTTGTTCACATACCTATACAGTTTTATAGCAAACAATAATATACTTTTTTCCCCCTTTTCCTAATATGTACATGCATAAAAGATAATACTGCTCACGCAATCATGCAGACAAGGAAAATTGAGAGAAAAAGGAACAAGTGAGCCTTGGTCCTTCTCTCTCTCTGATAAGGTGTGTGCCGTATATATACGTATCCCTGACCCAAGAATTGAATTGATATTTCCATCCAGAAAAAAAAATGTAGAAAAATTTCTCTACTTTTCTTTTTACTTTGCTTTTACTCATTCACAATTCAAGTCCAACTCCACCACAGACAAGACTTGGAGCAGCAGAAAAGCAACAACAAGCCGATACTGTGTGAGATGAGAGTATATGTGCATTTTTTCCATTTTTGAAATGGTAGACCTATTATCACTTGTATATATACGCTCTTTGGAACACTCAACCAAACTAGACAAGTGAAAGGAAAATGTAGGAAAGCAGCTGTCTACTTTCTCCAGAGCGGTGTATGGTGATGGTGCTGGAGGAGAGAGAAAGATAACATGTTTTTCTAGCACATAAATAGATAGAAAGACACACACACACACACACATACGAAGTGTAACAAACTCCTCCAGGCTCACACACATAGCAGCTCAGCATATATAAAAAAACAGACAAAATTGTACGTTTTTTTTTGGATGCGTACCTACTCGCGCACATATGCCATACGTAACCGAAAAAAGGATTTTATATATGAACCATTTATATATCCACCAAGACCAACCAACCAACCAGATACAATAACAGTCAAAGTGATAAGAAAAGAAAGGAGATCCCACACACTCACTTTCTCTCTCTCTCTCTCTCTCTGCTTTCAAATGAAAACAAAATAGAACAGCAGGAGGAGGAAACGGATTGTAGTTCCTGTCATGTGTTTAATGCGGGAGAAGAATATATGGGTATACAAAAAAACGGACTTTACGAAATATGCTGTGTTGAGGGAGAGAAATGAATAGAAAACTAGAGAGAAAAGAAAATGAACCTTGTTCTTTCGGAGAGAGAGTTAAATGGATAAAATGTATAAGAAAAGCAGATGTTACATGAGTACTACTGCAAAACGCAAATACATTTTCATATCAAATTTAATTTATATATGGTTGTGTAGAGCTTTCTCTAGAGATCAGGTAAATATTACTTTAGAGAACATTTTTATGCAATATAATATGGACAATAGAAACTGGAGGGAAATGGATTGGATTGGAAATTGGAGGAAAAAATATTGATGCTGTCTGTGAGGAAGCGGAAGCAATAATGCAAACTGTAATAATGTAGGCACAAATGTGTGTGGAGGAGCTTAAAAAAAGAATTTTGTAAAAAAGGGTGTTAAGCCAAAAAATGTACAAAAATGTCAAAGTTTTTTCACATGACATCTTGTACTAGCCTTTCTGCGTTTTTTGTATGCCTTCTTACTTTTGACTCTTGTCAGAAAAGAGACACGGCTTGAAATCGATTACTTTCGGATGAATGGGCATTTTCCCCTCTTTTTTTTGTCTTGTGCTGACAGTTTCTGGAAAATAATGGATTGTTGGATGTATATATATGGTCATGAATGAACTTCTCCACAAATGATAGTGTTGTTGTCAGTCCACACACAGGATAATAATAACAATGCTGAGAAAAAAAAAACTGTTCAAATTACATTGACCGTTGCACCTTTGGAATTTACAGTTTTTGAGCAAGGGTCCGAATCGGATGAAAAGGGAAGACCCTTGACCCTTTAAAGTTACTTTTTCCTGTGTGTCGGGTCAAATATACGTTTCAACAACTCCGATTCTCCACAATTATTGGAGAGGTGTTGATTCGTTAAATTCGGATTGGAATTTGGGTGACTGGTTGAATGGATAGCGGGTATTGCATTTGATGTGTGGTTGGGGTCATTGCTCACGTAGTAGAGAGCTGTGGCATTACTTGTTGTGAGGTCGGTCGAATTTCAACAATCCGACATTAAATAAGGTATATACCTAAAAAAACCTCCTTTAACTTTTTTGTCACCAGTCGCCACACACACAAAATACAAAAGTATAAAACTTGTCAAATTGCATTATTCAGTTAGAAGATTTAGAGGAAAATTACTTTTTCCCCACTAGTAGTTGTTGGAAATATTGTCATATGATGTGGTAATGGACCATGGACCTATCCAGCGCCCTGGACTACAGCTTCTCGTCTTGCACTGGTTTATTTCCTCTGCTGAATGATGTGTCGAAAAAGTGGGAGTGAGAAGTGGAAAAATGCATTGGAAAGGAAGTGGTGTAGAGGCAAAAAGAAAGAAAGAAAGGAAAAGTAAGTTTTTGTTTTTTTTTGTCCTCGCACTGAATATATTTTTTTCTTCTTATTTCTCTCTCTCTTCGTATAACATAGTTGGTTGTGGGAATCTCTTATTTTCTCTCTCTCCACTTGGCATTTGCTGGCAACTTGGCCATCAGAGAGGAAACGAACAAGTTGGACTTGTGAGAGGGTGTAAAACGAATCCAGTCAGAAGAAAAAAAAAAGATGAAGGTGGTGGTGGAACATGAATGAATGTCCGTTTTTTTTTGTATGTGTGTAGTGTGTTCAGAGTAGTGTGTATGCACAACACAAGGCACAAAAATCTAACATTTAGTAGACTTATATTTTCGGCTTGCTGGCTACAAAATGCTTTTCCTCTACTTTCCACTTTGATCGACTGGAACGGAAGTCATTTAGTTGCGGATATCTTTGAAAGGAGAAGAAGTTGCAGTAAAAAGGAGAGAGAGAGGGAAAAAAATCTGGAAAAGAAAATGTTAGGAGAAAAAAAGAGAGAAGAAATATTGAAAACCTCCTCAAACCAAATTGCCTAGTCTAGTCAGGTTGAAATTGTTGGATTTCCTATACCAGCGACTTTTTTTTTGTAAAAAAGAATTTCGTTATTCCGCTTTTCTCTATGCGGAGGACTTTGTAGAAGGAGGAAATTTTCATTCATTCATGCCGTTTCAACCACGCCTTCCTTTTTCCTTCCCATATATTTTTTTTTTCAATAATATCACCTCTTGTAAAGGTACCGGTAAAAAAATTTTTTTTGTTGCGTTTTCAAACTTTACGTCATCGGTCATCATGATATTTTCAATGTGTATTGGATAACTTGGGAGAAAACTCTTCTTTTGCTCGTTCGTCGTCGTCGTCGTCGTATCAGCCTTTTAAATCAACAGACAGGCTATATAATTTATATTTTTTACACAAAACGCGCGTCTCGTCGGTTTGTGGGTGGTTGGCAGATTGATGAATGACCTCATATACATGTATCCATTACTAGTTTTCTTCTCTGCTTTCACCTTAAACCCGTGAGCACCATCAACATTTCCGTTTATTTCCATATTATCATCCTCTCACCATGATTTAAATGACGTGTCCTTAAACAAGAAAATTAATCATTGTAAAAAATACACACACACAAAAAAAGACGAATCTCTGTGTGAAAGGATTCGCGTAAAAATATATTTTTTCCTGGAAATGTTGAACGTATCATGGATAGATGTGAAAGAGGATTATTTTTATGCCAAGTATGATGCTGGCTGCTGAGATGCTGATCTTGATGACGGAAAACTAGGTAATTTGAATTCAGAACATTCATGATTTCCTTCCTGTTTGAAGTAAACTTTATGAGAACTGAGAGGAGTAGCAAGAGCAGAGTTCTTGCTCTCTCTCTCTCTCTTGCTCATCTTCATGTTTACTTTCTGGTTAATTTTTTATTCATTTATTTCTTCCTTGGCGTGCAGAGAGAGAGAGAGAGAGAGTCTGACGCGCGGTTTCTGAATTGCTGAATTTTTAGTTGGGCACACAAGTCGAGATGTAGAGAGGATCCTACCGGAGAAAAATTGTACGGGTACATTTATAAAGTGCAATGTATATGCATATATAGCAAAAAAAAGCAATGAAATTAGATGCTCATCGCCGTAGTACACAGTACACACGTGTGGAAAACGCTTTCATTTCTCATTTGACAAGTAGAAAAAGTCTGAAGCAAGCTCATCATCATAGCACACAACTTTATATTTCTTCCAAAAAAAAAGATGCAGCAATTCTTCATCTGTCATCTCAATCGGTGTCATTTGCATAAAAAGATTGAACACACACACAGAGTGTATATATGGGAATCTTGTAAAAAATATCAAATTTCTTCTCCTTCTCTTTTCCCTGCAGAAAAAAAAGGAATTTTTAATAGAATAGCAAATGATGCTCCTGTGTGTGCGTGCAAAGCTGCTATATCGTAACATCCTAAAAAACGAGAGGAAATAATATGGATGGATGGTTTAGCAGTAAAAAGGCTTCCTGAGAACATGCCCATATTTAAGATTAGATTAGGCATCCTTTACTTTGACTTGACTGACACAAGCGCCCGCACACACAAAAAAACAGGTATCTTTATTATGCTTACTTAATGCTGCGTAGAAAAGAACTGTGGGAATTATCTAAAAGATATACCACTTACGAAAACAACACTACTCTCCTCACATGCAGAGACCCGACATAATAGGCTTGGGTGGTGGTGGTGGTGGTGGTTAATATATATATTTCCATGCAGCTCCTCGTCCCTCCTTAACCAGCAGCAGCACATCAACATAGTCGCTGCTGCTGTTGGAAGATGGTTTTTTTTCCTTTACTCACGTTTCTACAAAATCTGGGTTATGCGTGCAAACCAACACCAAAAAACCAGCAAGTTTTAGACATATACAGAGATACAAACAGCCATGATGCCATTTTGTTCTACACCTCTCTAAAAAAAGCTTCTTCTTCTTCTTGAGCAAGTTTTATGTGAGCTAAAAGAAAGAATAAAAGGGTATAGGGCACATGACGGTTTTTGTAGGTGGTTCATTGGACAATTGTATTGATGATGACGGAAAGATATTATAGCAGCACAGCACAGCGTATAGGCACCCCTTCCCTTCTCTCTCTCCTTTTCTCTCTGCCGCCGTCGGAATGCTATAGAATAGTTTGGTGTTAGAATTGCAATTGGTGTTACCAGCAGCCAAAACTAAAGCGAAACCCGAAGACGAAAAAAAAGATGCTCCTCTTTTCTCTCACACTCCCCATCTCTCTCTCTCTATATGACTGGTTTGGAAGGATCCCTGTAGAAGATAAGGATAATTTCAAGTCATGTCACGAGAGTCAGTAGGATTTTATCCCATCCATAACCAACCATCTTGATGGCTTGTAATGTGACTCTCCCTTGAAAACTGTGTCTTTTATACAAAAAAAAATAACATGCTCCTTTTCACGTGTAAGTATATATCATATATATATTTATGCATGTACGCTATGCTATGCTGCTTGCTTACCCATACATACCACCACCACCACCGCGCACCGTGCATGCACTTTGCAATGTGGTGTGAGCACTTTTCGACTTTTCAGGTTTTTCCCTAGTTTATAATAATAGGAGTGTAAAAGAAGAAATTCCGTATACGAACATCTCTCTCTCTCTCTCTCTCTCTCTCTCTTTACTTAACATAAACATAGTCCGTGTTAGTTTATATGATGCTGTAGCATGGTACAACAGAGCCTAATGGTATTGATATCCGCAATGGTGCTACCAGTATCACCATCATCATCATCATCATCATCAACGTAGTAATAAAAACGGAATATTACATTTACAGTATCCTTCTTCCTTTCTCCCTCTTCCCTGCTTAATATTAATCGTGTATAGTTATACATTTATTGCTTTGGAAAGTGAAAGTCAAACACATATACAATATACGCGTATATAAAACAAAACTTTTTTTTTCACCCTATCCACTTGACTTAACTATTGTGGTGGTGCACGACATGGTGTAGGCTGGGTGGCAATGACATAGTAGTCAGGATTGGACTTTCTCCTATTCTCTCTCTGTCTCTCTGACTCATTCTTTTGCATGATATTCTTTTGTGCATTTTGTTCTTCTACTTCCTTCCATTATTTAAGCAGGAGAGCAAAACAGGAGTAGGGAAAAGAAGAAGGCAAGTCTAAAGAGAGAGAGAGAAATGGATCAGCCACGAGGCCGATTGTCGATCACACACACACACCCACAAAATCATCTCGTCTGTGCAAAAAAAGAGTCATGAGGGAAAACAGGACACGAGGATACCATTTCCTCTCTCTCTTGCTAATAATATGCTGTTTTATTTTATTCTTCTCCTTTTTTTGTGACCCCGTTGTTCTCTTTTTTGTAAAAAATGAGTGCAACTCTTTTAAAACCCGAAAGAAAGAAAGTAGATGTGGATGCTTTCCTATTTATAAAGGCACTAACCACCAACCACATTCAGAGAATGAGTAGATGACATGTACGGACATTCGGCACGTACAATTTTTGCTAATACCTAAAAACACAAACTCACAATGGATGTGTCCAATATATTATTGTGCATTGTTCGAGGACAAGCAAATGATGATGATACTCATCATCACCGTCGTCCTTCTCGTCACGATGGTCTGGTCTCTTTTATTTATACAACGTGTGTGTGTGTGTGAGTGAGGGAAAGGAGGAAAGAGAGAAAGCTATGTAGGGTAAAAAGAGTGTAGTGCGGTATCATCCATTCTTTATTCTCTTTAGTGCCCTTATTAATAATACATCCACAAAAACGCTTTTACTTTCCTTCACTGGGAATAATATCACCACCACCTCACCACACAGACAGACACTACATGTCACTATCCTGTAACTACAGTTTATACATATATGTAGCTCTCTACTTTCTTTTTTGGTACTTTCCGTTATGATGACTGTCGAAACCATTGGTCCTGCCCACTTGATTCTGAAATAATCTTTTTTCTTAGCAAAGGTGAAATTTCATACTTGTGCATAGATAGCGGCAGTGATCGTTAGTAGTGCCTATTCCATTTTCTAATCCTGAGCCTGTAATGGGGGTGGTTCACCAATCTCTAAATTGCCGGACGACACACAGCACACACACACATGACGTGCGTAGAGAGAATAGTAGGGAAATTGAAATTGGGTTTCTTGGCAGAATAAAAATGAACGCAGCACATTTTCTATTATACTTACTATATAGTATAGTATATGGAACTATATTGGAGTGATTCCACTCAATCGAAAATTAGGTTTCACAGTGCCAGTTGTTTTACATTCACACAGATAGCAAAGATAACGGAAAAAAGGGGCGTGTAATGAGAATAATGGGATATTTAATGGGGGAACACAACAATGACAATGGTAAAATAATCAAATGAATGACGCTTCTCAAACGATAAACAACCGCGTATATGTGTGTGTGATGGTGTAATTGTGTCTAAAGCATTGTTTAAAGAAAAGGCAATAAAAAGTACGCCATATGAGCCGAGGTAAAGGTTATACGAGTAAATGATAATTTTGTTCAGGGTAGGTAAAAAAACTGCTGTTTTCAAGTCAATATATATGAGTACGTTTTCTTGTCCAGCTTCATATAATCGGTACATCTAACATTTTATATATATATATATAGTCACATGAAATAATCACATAATCTGTTCTCTTCTTGTATCACAGCGCTCGTCGTTTGTATTCTGCGCACGTGGATTGTGTTCATTTAGACCAAGAACGTGTTTCCTTTTCTCTGTACAAACTCGAGAGAATGAATTTTATCCTTGCACAATACTATATTATTATGCAAAAAATGAAGTTATGACCATCATTCATTGTAAATACAGCGCCAAGCCTAAGATGATGCTCGTATATTTTGAATTCATGCCTAAATTCCAAATCGTAAATTTGAAACTGGACGACTGGAATGAATGATATCTAAAAGTAGCGTAGATATATAAACTTCTATCTACACACAAACCGGACAACTTAAAGTATGTCTCGAGATATGTACGTTTGCCCAGAGAAAAGCAAGAGAAGTGAAGGAGAACACTGGATTCGTTTGGGTCTGAGGAAGTCGTCCTCTGAAAGGTTTCCGTTTTTTTGGTACAGTTTTGTACTTTGTGTTCCTTGTAACATGCAGGCGTGTGCATAGACCAGCATGGTCTTCTTGTGTCTTGGTGGCAGTGGTAGCAGCTGGACACATAATTCCATTTTTCCGCCTTTGCCCTCTGCTCTCCAATTTCTGTTACTTTCTCAACCTATTCTTCTCCTTTCTCTTTTGTTCCATATGATAATGTCGAATATATGTACATATTTATATATACATTTGTATGTATGGCCATGTCTGGCATTATATATTTTATAACAGCATCACAGCCAGCAGATTCACACAAATATGCATTCATTCATGCATGCATCTCTAAAACGTGAAACCCTTTTTGTTCCTTCCTCGGCGCGGCGGCGTTTTCTCCTCGACGGAAAATTTTGTGTTTCTCTCACTCAGTTTTGTACTTTGGGATTACTTTCACTTTTGCTTTTCCTACCCAGAGAGAACGGACAAAAACTATGTCGTGTCTTGTCGTGTAAAGGCTGGGACTGTATAAGATTATTTGTGGAGGAGAGGGAACATTTTTCGAAAATGGCTTAAAGCATGTTATTCCATTTCAAGTTCCGTGAGGAGTTTTGATCCACAAGATATAGTATAGTTATGACGGTGGTGGTTGGGGGAGGGGATAACGGAGAAAATGAATATGAATAAACAACACTTGCTATTCAATATATGTATAGAAAGTGAAAGTATTGATATATTTACTGGTACAACATAGGTTTTAAGAATGATGAGCTTAATAATATTAATGTTATGATTATTTTACGGATCTTGATGATAATAACGACGACATGACGAAGGTGAAGGAATGAAGCTGGATATTTGTGGTGATATTTACATCACTTTTGAATTCTTATAATACGCTATGCATGTGTACGTAAAACTAAATGCATGCAAGTTACACATGTGCCTTTCCGTTTTATCTTGTAATAATGCGTACTTTTGCTTCTTCATCTCCTCTTCATTCTCTCTAATAAACCGACTCACGTTCAACTTTAAACAATCCCATATTCGGTCGTGTGTAGTCAGAATTGGAACACCTTGGCAGCAAAATCTGCTACTAAAACTATTCACATACCTAATATGCATGTAAATAGCAGCGCCATACCATTGTAACCAACATTGTCGTCGTCAACATAAGTGCTCTCGAATACGAATGCGGCTTAAATAGGAGTAAGGTAGAAAGGTAACACAAGACAAAACATGGTGGCGAAAATAAAGTGCAAAAGCAAAAGTTTGTAAAATTCGTTCCAGCCGTTTCTGGACAAACTAAAAATACAGACAGACGGACGGACTAGAGGATTCGCAATAAGTGGACTGCACTCCTTAATAAAACTCTCTACTTATTCCACACATGTCATTATCCTCATTTATGAAAATTCTTTTATGACATACTTCATCCAATATATTATCCACCTTTTGCCGGCTGTGCTAAATGGCGTGTTCACAATATCGCGCAAAAGTGTTTTATTACCTGTCTACTCCTCGTTCCTTACTCTTTGCACCTGAATTGAGCCATGTTTTCAACATGACTTTGTTGTTGCATTGTTGAAAGAAAACTTGACAAAAAATATCCAACTCGTTCAATACTACAACAATTACAATTATTTTTAATGGCCCTGGATTAGCTATAAAATGATAGCGATCACCTATTGTAATGCATTCAATGAACATTTTTTATCAGAGTGCTGTGTATGTAGCATATATACAGCAGTTGCATGTTCTCTGAGTGTTTGCTATGCTACTTGTCTGATAATTTTAAGTTCAAACGTATCTCAGAATTAAGGAACAGATAAAAAGAGTTAGCGTTTTTACCCTTTTCCGTGTGTTTCGCAGTCTTCAGATCTCTCAGGAGAAACTTATTAAAAATGTATGAGCACTTATATTTCCAATGCTCCCTGCCACACACACACAAACACACAAGTATATATAAACTTGATACTCAATGTGTATATACATATGCATCAATACTATAATCATTCCAACTCTCTCTCACACACACACAAAAGCTTACATTTTTAATATAGGCCAGTTTATTTACCAGTTTATCTCAGTTTTGTGATATGAATGAAGGCTATCAAATGTACTATAATGACTCAAAGACTTCTTTTCATGTTGCTAATACTTGTGTATATAAATAGTACATTATGGAAAAGCCAGGAGCAGACTTTTTTTTTCTTTTTTTCTCTCCGCCACCGTTTTACTTCTTGGTATATATTTTTTTCTCTCAAGCCGGATCATGTTCTTCAGCTCCTTGTTATCCTTTTCTGCTTTTTCCACTTACGTCGAAGTGGATTACTTTGTAGTGAAAATATGTACTACATAAACATAATAATGTAGTACAAAATAAAAAGGCAAGGTTTCCGTTTCACTTTTTCTTCCTTTCTTTTCCTTAGACTACAAAAACTCGCAAAAAAGTTTTCCCATTGAATTATATCTAGTTGCGAGGCTAAAGTGGTAAAAAAAAGTTGAAGTTGAGAGAACTGACGAGTTTATAGAGAGAAATTTATCCCAGTTTACGTAATATACACAACGTAGATAGCGTGTAGAGAACGGCATAAAAATGTATATTAAAAGGAGCATGGACTACAAAAAGATCAGATAGTCTTCTTGGTGCTCTTTTCTATACATATTCCACTTTTCCAGGAGTGGAAGTTCAAGTGCTTCTTGTCTGTCAGTTTATGGTTATGTTATCTTATGAGATGAGGCAAGAAGAGCACGTTGTAATATCGAGTTTTTTTTAAACCATGATATCCTTTCTTCAAAATGGTAATGATGATTATCATAATCGTGTTCATAATATTTATGATTTGCTTTATCGCATGCCATCATCTTCTTGATGACAACCTCTGGAGACAGGGTTTAAATTGATGGTGATAATAATAGTAAGATAATGACAAAGTTGGTACTATCTTTTAAAAATAGGTACTCCCAAATGCACGGAGGATCCTATCATGAATATCCAGAAAATGCTTATGATGATGAGCCATTAAAAACTAATTTGCAATTTTATAGCGAATCAAGTGGAATGGGTGATGTTGACATTGATAGAAAGTTGGTTAAATATGCGTAGCAAAACATACGCCTAGTACATATTTTGATATTCAAGTTTAAAATATAAGCATTCGGATCATTAAAAAATTCATTGTTTCTTGTGTTTTACAGGTTACTTCTCTACAAGGGGACAAAGTTTGATGACGACAAGGAATGCTGGGGTGGACATTGAAACACGTTGTTTAAAAAAATGATTCTCAGCAAACTTGCCAAACAATGAGATGATAAATGGACAAACTTTTAGTTAATTACTAATACCACGAACGAGAACAGGGATGAACTGGTTTGTAGAAAGTGATATTTGTGAAAATGTTGCTGCGGCAGATTTGTCTCAAGGGCTTCCACTAATTAAATGCATACGTAAATATACAAGGACAGCAAATTAGCTATAATCTGAGAGAGTCATATCCACTTAAGGAAATAATGCAGTGATTGACAGAGGAATAATAATAATGACAGTATGATGCTTTGGAGGAGATTCTTCTGTGATACGGGAAAGAAATCAGAGATTTGATGCGATGCAAAGCGGTGAGTAAATACAATAGTACATTAATTAATTTTGTAATGTCATTTTAATTACCACTACAATTAAAGAAAGTTGTTACAAGAAAGTTTTGTAAAATTCGAAAAAAAAACAGAAAAAAATGGAAGGATAGAGCGTGTGAACTGTGTGTACTGTAAGGTTATTTTTGTTGTTGGGTACAATCCGGTCATAACCAAGGAGCATGATAAGGAGAATAGCTTTAAACAGTGGCCGTTTAACCGTAAATGTATCCATAGGATGGAACTCCATAATAGTAATATTGTGGGGCTGGAGCAGCGGCTGGGGCTGGAAGCGCAGCTGGGGATGGTCCAGCAACAGCAACGGCAACAACCATTGCGACGAGGAGGAGGACAGCGAACTGGAGAGAAAAAAAAGCAAACATTAAAAATAGATTTTTAGAGAGCAAAACCCTGTGTAATTTTTTGAGCAAAAAAAATATTGTATCTTGCTTTAGGAAACTTACCAACTTGGACATGTTGGAATAGGTTTTTGGTGTGTGGAGTTCCACAAAAGTTTAGTAAGAGGTTTGGTTGTGTAGAGCTTTGAAAACGGGTTGAAACTGATGCCGAGTCCGGTGCCGGTCCAGCCTATTTATACTAAACCTCGTACCGGAATAACTTTTGATGGCAACTGATATTCTGTCTGTGTGGAAACGCAAAACGGACATATAAACTTTTGATCCATTATTTCTCTCTCATCTATATTCCCTCTGGTAATTCCACTCTGCCCATCTATTCATTCGTTAGAAAGGCGCAATAAAAATGAGACCGACTCAATTTACAATTTTTACCCTATTGTTCAAACAAATAGTGTAACAAAAGTCGTGAAGAAAAAAAAGCAATCAAAAAACGGATGGAAAAATAGACAAAAGTCAAGTTCATTACGTATAACATGATGTGTGGATGAAAAGGTGAACTGTGTTTTTTGTATCCGCATGTGTATATGCCTATAAAGTGCTAAAAGCAAGCGTTGCTTTTGACCATCTATAAATTCATAATATCGACATAACATGAGGAACGCCTATCTCCACTAACCAGTACACACCGTGTTTTATGTACCATATATTTCATCTCATTTTATTAGCGACGTCTTCAGAAAAACATTCAAAAAACGTCAAATAAAAAAAAGCAAAGATGATACCTAAAAGAGAAACTTGGAGAGAAGATTGAAATCGAATTAGATTATTTTAGCAGACTCACTGACAACTAATTTTCCATATCATTCCAGTACGTGAGTAACCTTGAGGAGATTATTTATGTTATAGCTGTTACTACGAGCCACGAGCAGCGCTTCAAATGAGCATGTACAGCAGTTGCAAAAAAAGCATTCATTGCAATTGTTTCTTGATACCAAACCTTCTTGACTTCTTTTTGACGTTGGACATTTGGTGATGGCTCGTGTGTTGACCAAACCAGTGCATTGCATTGATATCCTACTATATAAGGTAAGATGCGAAAACATTGGCGCATCACAATAAGCGTAAAGGGTGACAAGCAAAAAGTCAAACTATACCCATCATACTAACTAGGCATGTTGCATTGACGTTAGCAGATTGGCGTAACGCGTTTATGGTACTACCATAAGATATTGTGAACTGCAGCAGTAGCAATCTTTACATCGTGCCATTACGCTTCTGCAAAAAAATGACCAGTTCTCCAGAACAATAACATAAAACAAAACAAAAAAACTTTTTTTACCTTTCAACCTGTGGGAATAAAAATAACGAAAAATGAAAGGACGGCATAATTTTTTGATTTACCTAAATCCGGCACACAAAAAAACCAGTTTTTTCTTGAATCTTATTGACATTTTGTTGTAAAGCTTTAGCAAAAAGTTACCTGTCCAATGGAATCGCTATAAACGCCACCTTGGTATTTATTTTCATACTTTCGATAAAATGTGTACACTCGATTCATTCCAGTACATTTTTTCTGTGTGTAAATGCGAAACATGGCTATACGATGCTCAATTCATGGACTTATGCAAATGGCAGGGATAATGGATCCAACAATGCTATCATTCCGATCGAGTTGGCAAGTCCGGTCATAGTTGACAATAAATAGCGTGTACCTCCCACATGAACTCCTCATCAGTTTGAAACTGTTCTCACAAAGCCCAAATACTTCAAAACACTTCTTCTTACAAACTCTTTTGTGGATTTCCACATCAATAAGCAAAACCAAAATGTCCAAGTTGGTAAGTTTTTTTTTTCTTTCCCTGGCGGCGGTGCTAGTGCCGTGGCACTGTTCTCTCTCTCAGAATCACATTTATAATGGCTTCGGGAAGCATTTTCAGAAAAAGTTTCCTCAATTTCTCTCGTAACAAAATCCATTTCGTTTCCAGCATTCTTCCCGACGATCATATTATTATTATTATTCCTTCTTAGTTCGGTGTCCTCCTCCTTGTCGCAATGGTTGTTGTAGCCGTTGCTGTTGCTGGCCCATCTCCAGTTGCTCAGCCACGTGCTCTTCCAATTGCTGCCCCAGCCGCTAACCCACAATATTTGACCTACGGATACTATGGTGGTGGATACATTTATGGTTGAAATTTTATAACATCACGATCCACTTGATTGGATTTCTTTTGGCAAATGTCACTGCTCGACTCAACTTTTTCCCGGAAACTATTGATAGTATTTTTTTACGTTTTATAACTTCTCTGTCTGAAAATCTTCTGTACAAGTTTTCCAAAACTCACTTGGTTCGTTGTAATGCGCCATTATCATTACAATGAGTTTTTGTGATTAAATCAGCAAAACTGTCGTTACGCCCGACGCTCGCTTAAACGATTTGTATCATTGTATGGTTTTCTTCTTTGTATTTAAAGCTCATTCAAAATCATATCATATTCTTCACGAGAGACTTTTCTACTACTACATGGCAAAGTTGTAGATTTAATTAGTATTTTTTCAAAAAATATTAATGTTTTAAAAAAATGCCATGCATCACATCCCAAAAGTGAAAAATCATCCTGTGCATTTGTTTTTGTAATTATGAGTATAAATGAATTAGCCTATTTCTCATTCCACCGCACCACTCTCAAAATATAATATACACTTGAAATCACTTTATTGCTTCGCCGAATTTTCGCAGAAAGAGGAATCCTGCCTGCACCACATATTATATACCCACCCGCGTAGATATACTCGCTTCACACCCGACCCAACACAATTTATCGCAGTAAACAGAGAAAACTTTTCCCCAACCAAAAATTTATATGCGTAAATATTGCCTGTGCTCAACTACTAGCACCGTTTTTCCCCTGTCCCTTTTTCTTTTTCTAGCACATCTTCATTCAGCACACCAGACCAAAGAACCACACACACACACACACCATCCCGAGCTATAACTCTTCTCCAGTTTTCTCATCCTCACACCACACACTTTACTTACTTAATTTTCTCTCCTCCTTCCCAAGTATATAATATGTACCTATATATCCACCTACACACCACCACCACCACATGCATCAAAGTAATAATGGAATATTGAAAATGTTGTACTCGAGGAGAGAAAGTCTTATGAATGCATGCTAGCAGAAGTAGAGGGAGGGACGGAGAAAGGAAATAGAAAGTGAGAGTGCATTCTCAAATAAACTTTATATTTTTTATATTATTATGCTGTCGGAGAGTATTTTGTTGAATAGATCCCATATCGTCGTAATACCAGTAATGAGTCATAAATCATTCCGTTACTAGCAACTATATATAGTCAGCAACCACCGTAGTCTATTCTATTATTATATAAACTATATGTGCATATATCTCTTCTCGCGGAGAAATCCCCCTTTTCTCTGGATTTTACAAGGAATATATGGCAACACACACCATTCCCAGAAATTTTACTAGTGATATACTGACGCTGTGGCGCTGCTGCTGATAATGATTACGATGTTGCTCATGATACTTTTGATGATATATAACTACTTGGAATACAAAAACATTCACTTATTTTCTCACGGTTTTCTCACTTTATTTTCCCTAAAATAACTTTCCAATGAAGTGTCTTCATTTTAGACCCTCTACCACTATTTTATATGCGGTTCTATGAACTTGGAGTAGTCTAAAGTGACATTGGAGAAAAAAAAACTCTTGCTCCAAAAATACTTATATACAGACTCCTCCAAACATTTGAACATACATAACAACAACAGATGTATAATATTCTATCATGTATGAAAAAAGTTTCCACTTGTTCTTTCTCCTCCTCATCCTTCTCTCGTATAATATTGTCGTCCTTCCACCATCAACGCCGCCACAACAGTAGAACATTCAATATTTTCCCTGAACACGACAAAGAACAAACTCCAACGACTCGAGCATATCATCATCATCATAGGAAAAGCTTAGGGCTCGTTTAAAAACTTTTTTTTTCCAGTCCTCCTCTTCTCTTCTCTCCAGTAAAACTCGTTGTACTTCCTGTCTCCTTCATCTGTTGTTGTATAGCGCGGCGGAGGTTTGTTGGAGTACAGTTTTTTAGGGCGGCAGAGGGTAGTAAATAGGAGTACTTGTCGCCAAAGCCGTAATCTTGGTGCGGGTGATAGCGGAAGACGGAGAGAGAGAGAGTTTTAATAGGACACTTATAACTTCTTCATAAGGTTTTCTCCACGAGAGAAAACTGGAAACGTTTTTCTCTCTCTCTCTCCAGTTTTGTAGAGAGGTAACAGGAGTGAACGCGGTAGTAATAGTTTATAGTTAGTTCACTACTAGCGGCGAATTAGTAAACCGTTGTCGTGAACTGAGCTGAGCTGGAGTGAAATGAAGTTCACAGGAACATAACACAACACATGGCTGACTCATAAATATTCTATTGCAGTAAAGAGGAGCTCATGGAGAAATAATGAAATAAAATAAAATGATGGTCATGATGATGATGACGAGAGAGAGAGGATGTTAAGATGAGAATGAAATGGAAAAGGCAAAATGACTCTGGATCATGTAATTTTGCATAGTTTGTTGTATTTTTTGATGGTGATTTGAAAGGAGAATGAAAGGATCCCATTATTATGATAAAAATGCAGAAATAAATAAATTTTACTAAAATGGAGCTTTCCCTGTTAAAAAAAGGAATTAGACTTGATGTCACAGTGAATGCGCATAATATTGTCAGAAAAAATGCTACATTAAAATGTTAATCAGAAGTGAAAGTAGAGTGGTGCACAGAGTTGTCATCTTGTCAAAACGGTTACTGTTCTTTTGACGCTATTTAATTTATTATGAGATGAGGAAAAAATATTGCGGTGTAACATCTGCATACAGCACCACGATGAAAGTGAAAGGTGGAAAGTGAAAGGACAATGAAAAACACTATTTTGGTGAAAAGCACTTTAGTGCTGATATAATTTAATGTTAAATGTTTGTGATGACAATGACGACTCTGGAATTGAAGTATTTAATAATAATGTGGCTTTATCACCTGCTTACTTTTTCCAGGTCATGGGAAAATGGATGACAGAGGAAATAAGTTCATCGACTCTGCTTTCACCGTCAGCACCACTACTATTACCACCTGTAACAATCCTTCCCATTGCTACCACCCATCTACAAGCTCATCATCATCGGATAACATCCAACTTACACCAAGACAAGTATCATCATTCTCAGCCCCTTTACACGGCGTTGCAATGTCAGAATCAGCATCACCATCAACGGTCCAATTTAATCAGGATGAAGGGGAAAGTGAGAGGAGCAGCACTGGTACTAGTGCCGTCTTCTCAATTTATGACGATGAGCATGACAACCATCCCACCTCTTTCTCCTCCAGCTACTACAACAACAACACTTTCTTTTCACCCATTACCACCACCACCACCTCCAAGAGTACCTCCATCATTACAGACACCACCACCACAACACCACACTCCTCCACTAGTGATCCCGTTTTTAGCGACGACGTCGTCGTCGATGGAACTAATATCGGTGAAGACGAAGGAAAGGAGAATCGCGGAATGGAAGCAGGGCTCCTCCACCATCACCGTTCCCGGATTAAGCCGTATTACCTCAGCAGCAGCAGGAGAAGTAGTGAAGAAAAGTCCCCCTTGGCGAAGCAGATTGAACGCGGAGGAGGAGGGAGTGTGGAAAGTAGTAGGAAAAGTAGGAGGCGTTGGAGGAGGAGAAGAAGCAGCTCAACTAATTCTTCTTCCTTTACCTCCGCCGCAACGACTTCCGCCTCCTCTTCAATCACGGCGGCGAACAGCACAACCACCACCACCTCATCTTCTTCATCATCCCCATCCAGATTTTTGCTCACTTTCTTATCATCAAGTCACCTGGTTAAAGGCACTTCCCGACTTGTCGTAGCCCTTGCCATGACCTCACTCTTGCTTCTACTCGTGCACGTCATGCCAGGAGCTTACTGTTCCAGTTCACCGTCAATTTACTCGCAGGCCGCGGCGGCGGCAGCGTCGTCATCGACCACGTCGATAACCGCTGGAGCTCAGCATCATCACGCCACCAAAAGGGCTTATTTTAATCAGAGTGTGCTAACACAACTGAAAATTTACAAAACGTTTCAACCGTTGTCTTCATCTTCATCCTCTTTTGTAGCGGGAGGAACCTCCGAATTGAATGGTGGTGGTGTGGTGGGAGGTCACCAGCGAACTTGGCTCAAAACCAGATGGCCGTTAACTATCAAGTCCTCTGCCTCCACGGTTGAGGGCAATGCCAACATCATTAATACTGCCAACAACAATGGTGACCTCCAAATGGGAAATGGAGTGGGCGGCGGCGGTGGGGGAGGTGACGTTGTTGTTAACGTTAACAATAAACTATACTCAAATCAATTAGCTGTTAATAATCTTATTAATAATGACTATGTTGATAATCAACAACAACAAAACGATATTGTCGTGTTACGTAATAATAATAATGATCATAATAATAATAATGATAACAATAAAAATCACAACCTCGATAATGGTGGCAACATAAGTGCTAAAAACAATTTAATTAATAATAACAAATCTTCAGTTAAGTTAGACAAATCAACAACTATAGAAAGTATGAACATTAATAATAATAATAATAATAATTACGACTATTACAACAATGGAAACAATAATAATAACCGCTCGAATTACAATTATTACGACACTTCTTTCGTTAACGTTGAAAGCACTAGCAGCAGCCAATCCACTTTCTCTTTGTTAATACTTCAAAATAAGTCGAATGATAAAAATAGTGAGAAATCAGTTGACAACAATACTCAGCAGCAGCAACAATCACAGCCAACAATGAACCGTGGTACTAACTCTGTCAATTATGACAACAATGACGAAGAACTCATTAATCGAGAGCAACAGCGACGACTCCGGGAACAGTCCTCTAACGACTTTGCCGAGATTATCGACAACAATGAACAGGAGCGAGGTGGTCGCGCTTCAACTGCCAAAGTTGAGCGGACCCATACTTCCGGAACTAACAATGGAACCACCAAAGCCGAGCGGGATATCATTCTTAACGTGTCCAGTACTGGCGTTAGACCGACCATGGCATTTACGAATAGCTACTTTGGCCGATCCCCTCAACAGACATTTGGTGGCGGCGGAGGAAGGAATAAAGATGACATCATGAATCACAACTCAGATTTTGGAGGTGAGGAAGACGAAATTTACGGGATTCGCGAGGATGACGATAAGTATGCCGACGTGATACAATCAGGTAAGGAGATAAATAAATATAAAAGAGAAAAGATAAGATAAGCACAGCTTTTTTGGATCCTTGCCATAAATATGGTCTATATTATAAAAGCTCATATATGCAAAAGTTAGACATTCATAGAAGCTATAAGGAAACGTGGTGAAGCGTCAAGTGAGCTCTCTATCGGTAAACTGCCGGATCAGCTTTCTCCAAGGTTGTGTTCCAAGGAGAAAGTCGGATCTCCCTAACTTTCTCCGGTTTACAGTTGGTGGCGCGGTAGTCGGATTTGTTCCATTTCTTTCACTTTATTCATATATCTTACTACATGGAAAGGCAACAAGGCTTGTTGCTGTTTCATTTCCAGTTTTGTTTGGAGTATTTAAGTACAAAGTTTGCACTAAGCAAAAACATATATTATGCGATCTAATCCAATGTAAGTGTCAAGTTTGTAAACTGATGAAGAATTATGATGTGTGGCAGAGAATACAATTTTTGCGTGTATAAATAATTTGCTTATATCCTGTCATGTTTGGTACATGTTAAAGTAACTAATTCATCTTGAAATATTGAATCATTTTTGGTGAGCATACGTCTACGGAGGAGAACAGAGCATTCCATTTCTCAACTCCATTTTCTTATTTCGTTTCCTTTTCCAAAAAAACAGCCACGTTTTGATAATATGCATTTTGTGGTGCTGTGTTGCGGATTGGAAGACGGGAAATGGATCGATAAAGAAAAAAGTCCCATTTGGTGTCGCACACAAATACTGTACAGGGAATCGAACAGTGAAAGAAAAAAAAAGAATACTTTTATTTACGTTATGAAGAAGATGAAAACAAGCAAGAAACGTTTATCTATATTTTTTGTTGTATTTGTTGAATTAGACGGAAGGGAAAGATGATATGATTATGAGATGAGAATGCTGACTCTTTGAATTATATACCTAATAATGTGAGGTGAGCATCTTTTTCTTGTCTCTCACTTTTCACTCTTCCTGCGCTGCTGAAGGTTATATTGAATTTGCTTCACGAAAGCTGTCAAACATGCCATTACTGCAAAATGCAAATAAAAAAAACAATATTCTTATGATGCCCCAATATTAAAAATGTATACAAAAGTGGGCATGTTTACTTTTGTGCTTTCCAACAGCGATATTGAAAAATATACCTAAATACATCCACAAAATCCTGGAATATTATTTCAAAGGTTTTCATAAATGACTTTTCGTAAAATTAAAATAAATCGATGATGTACTCTTTTTTAATCTCGGACTATATACATTTGACTGAGTATGCCGAACCACAAGGAATGGATTTGAAGTTGAATGAATAAAAGCAGGACCAATGGTCTGAGTAGAAACAGGCTTTTGTGTTGTCTCTTTGAATAGAAACCGTTGCGTGCAAAATATTATTGAGGCTTGCAGAAAGTCAGACATGATACATAAAATTATATACAATTCTATGCATAGGTAGTAGTACTTTTGGGTAAATATTAAATATAATTTTGAAATGATCACAGAGAGGAAATGTGCAAGTTCTGTGCATGCAAATGTTAAAGAAGTCCTAAAAAAGGAGAGTAGGGAGAATTTTTTGAGGGAGTATACGGATCACACGACGAGATGATGAGTTTACTAGAGAGTTTCAGAGCACTAGTCAAGTTAAACTTTTTTGTGTATAAAATCCTGGGAAAAGGCTATCAATAGAGAAGAGAGCGCGTATTGGGAATGCAGATAGGAACAGGATTTTGTCTGAATGGAGCAAGATGGATGTGTGTTGTGATCTGAGTAGATTCTATAGTAAGCACATATATTATAGGTAGTCAACTCAAAAACTCGCCAGCACCACCATCAACCTTGTCAGAAATAGAAGAGCGAAATGCTTGACTGACTCTTTTCTCTTGCTACATTGCATTTTGAGTTTGCTACCAAAAAACCTTATCCCTATACGGCTATAATACCAGCCAACACAGCTAAAAATATAGTGAAGTTGGTTGTATCAGAGCTTTTAGATACCCTTCTTCTAGTTACGGAACTGCTACACAAAAACATCTGCACAACATTCCCAGCATTTTGTGGTTTATGGTTTCAACAGAAGATGGATGTACACACCATCAAATCTTCAGCTGACATTAGACCAAACATATACATTAGCCAATAAACAGCGATAATTAATCAATTGTCAAACGCAAACAGTAAGTAATTTTCAAAAGTGTAGTAAATTAAGTGTAAAAAACGTTGTGTGAACTCTGTACAGGTAAAAATAATCAAAATTGTATTTGTAAATTATTATTTTAGCACTATCACGATCTGTTAATTAATTTTTTGGCTGATGCATTATAATTAATTTAGATGGGAGGGTGCTTTGTTCCGGGATGTAACAGCGGGCAAAGAAAATCAGATAATAACCACCTTTTCCGACCATCTCCAGAAATATTTCCAGAATGGAGGAGGATCATGAGCAAAATAAGGAAGGACACAACCTTCAATTTGAATAACAAAAATCATCGCGTCTGTAGCATTCATTTTGAAGACAGTTGGATAAGCAAATTTTTCGTACACAACGTTAACGGCGAAGTAGTGAAAATACCCCGTGATCGTTGGAAGTTGGACCAAAATGCAATTCCAACCATCTTTCCAAGTGTTCCAAAGTCTATTCAGCCACAAGCTCAGAAACCACGGAGGATTCTTGTGCGACAACAAACTAACTGTGGAGTTGAAGAACCAGAATCCCTCACATCGGACCAGTTCCCTCCAGGTCAAGTGTCACTGAAGTACAGCTCCTCTGGCAGGCAAGACACAGATTCTCCAAAGCAAGATGCGTCCCCACACCTACCGGAAGAAGAATTGAAGAATTGGATTAGCGGTAACGTTACCAAATGGCATTTCGATAAGCTGGGCTCGTATTCAAGTATTTACACATTGAGAGAGGACACAGAGAAACCGGAACTTGATAGAACAGTAACGGTACGATTACTTCATTAAAATTGGTTTTCTACACATTGCAATTAATGTCATTCTCATTTCTAATACTATTTTAATAATACAACTTTCGAACACAGGTAACAACAAAATCTAGTCACCCAACTTGGAAGTTCTTTATCCAAGGAAAAGATGTTACCAAAATTGTGGGTTTCCAAGGAGAATCTTCACTTCCTTTCTCAACTGCAATGAACAACTTTCTCAGTTATCGATTATGTGCTGGAGTAAACGGCTTTGGAGAGTTTCGAAACTTCAAAAACGGCGAACTGAAGGATGGCGTTTGGCATTCAAGAACCTGTGATCATATTGGAATGTCAATTGTCTGCGTTTCCTGCAAGAAACTCCATGTATCATTACAAAGGAAGAGTTCCAGAATGCAAGGAAACCAAGGGACCAATAATTCAAAACTGGACCGGAAAACAAAATATTATCAGAAGAAAGCAAAACTCCTGTCGAAAGAATGTCGCTCTTTGAAGAAAGAGCTCTTCAAGATCAAGAGGTCAATCCGCGAAATAGACATATCTGACTTGGAACTAAAACTCAAAAGTCTCAACCTACCCCTTCCATCCGAGTCAAATATAATACATTCTCTGAAATTGGCTCAAGTAAAGTCTGCAAAAGGAATGAGGTATTATACGTAAATATTATTTTATATTACAACATATTGTTGCAAATTGCCATTTCGGTAAAAATATATATTTAAATTTGTTAAATTTAAGATATTCCGCTGATTGGCTCCTCGAGTGTCTTATTCTCAAGATCAAGTCACCTGCCTGCTATAAACATTTAAGAGAAAGCAAGATACTGCCACTTCCACATCCTGACACATTGACACGGCTAATATCCGCCCAGAAATGCGAGTTTGGATTTAACAAAGTGGCCTTAAAAGCAATACAGAGTAATTTGGATGGAAGGCAAAGGCGAGATCGCCAAGGAATATTAATATTTGATGAGATTCAGCTGCGGGAAACCTTGAAATATAATAGTGCTACTCATCGTTTTGACGGTTACGTTGACTTTGGTGACCAGACGGAGGAACTTCTTCAAGGAAATGACAACAATAAGCTTGCTAATCACGCGCTTGTGCTCATGTATAGGCCATTCAATGATAAATGGGTATCATTACATACGTATTTAACTTTATTTATTTAACCAAACTATTGGAGCGTAATTATTGCACTTTACAATGTACAGGTGCAGCCAATTGCTGCGTTTGCCACCCGTAACGCAGCGAAGGGTAAGGAGCTTTACAAAGTAATTCTCAGAGCGGTGATTGAACTGGAAGATATTGGTGCAGAGGTTTTAAGTGTGGTCTGTGACGGATCAAAGCCAAATCGATCTTTCTGGAAACAGTTTGGAGTGGGGCGATTTGGAAAAGAAGTTATAAACAAGGTCAATTTTAAATTAGTCATTAAAATAAGCTAAAGTTTAAACATCAACATAATTCTAAGAGCACTGAATTCTGCGTTCCAGGTTTCACATCCATGTGACGAGACGGGTACCCGGAAACTATTTTTCAGCAGTGACGTTCCACACCTATTTAAGTGCATGCGGAATCATATTATGAAATATACATTCGTTGATGTGAGTAGCGTACTAAATCTATCCGTTGGTTCCGTAATGTGTATAACTTTATATTAAAACACGTTTGATTGTTACATGCAATAGTTTTTTGGAAAAGAAGTGGACTTTTCATTTTACGAAAAACTGTTCAAGGAAGACGCAAGGCGATTATTTGGTTTACGTAAATGTCCCAAATTAACCCAGTCACACGTTCGACCTAATTGCTTCGAAAAGATGGTGGTTTCCCTGGCGACGCAGGTACTAAATATTATTGTCAAGAGTATTTTATAGTAAAATGTTTTTACTGTGCATTGTCATTGTAAACGTTATTTTATATTATAGCTGTTGAGTCGTAGCGTTGCAACGGGCCTTTGCTTCTACAGGACTTTAGGATTGAGCGATTTTCAAGGATCGGAGGAGACGGAAAACTTTACATATTACATGAACGATGTGTTCGATGCTCTTAATGCCCGATTTCCAAGTGAGGGGGTTACCCTTGGTTCAAGGCATTTTATGGTATGGTATACAATAATAATTACAAATTTATATATCTAATTCAACAAATAAATAATCAGATGTCACTTATTTGGGCAGATATTGCAACAATTCCTTGATTCACTACGGTGCTATAATAACTACACTGGTGAAAATCGAAACTTGGCGGAAGTCGGATTTGCAAGTAGTGAGACGCTGTTAGGTTTTGAAGTAACTGTGGCTTCCACTCTGGAGATTATTGAATACCTTATAAAAGAACTCGGTTACTCATACGTTTTAACCGGAAAAATTACACAAGACTGTTTAGAGGTCTGACATTTTTTTTAATCAACACAACATTACGTTTTACCTTCGAGCAAGATAATTTGGTAATGCTATTTTCACCTGGTTGTATAGCGCTTCTTTGGATTGATAAGGGCCGCTGGAGGACAAGAGGATCACCCTACTGTAACAAATTTTGTTCAGCTTTTCCGACTCTTAAGCTTATACAATCCTGTGAAACGAGTCCTGAAGGGAAACACGCGGAACGATGAGGAATTGACCGTTTTAGTTGAATTCGTGGATGACTTCAGAAAGATGGGAAAGGAGAACAGGGAAGCTCGTTCTGCATTAAAGAGCCATATTGAAGACGTTATTATACGTAAAATGTGGGAGGCTGAATCAACTCCTGGAGTGAGGATCTATGAAGGTGACACATGTATCCTTGACCGCAACATTGTCCATCATTTGTGTGGTTTTCTTTGTCATAAGGCCAAGAAGTGGGTCAAGTGTGAAGAATGTCTCGAGTCTCTGACCGCTACGGAACCAGAAGTCCATCCGGAGAATACTATTTTAACTGACATCATGAACTACGGGTCTCTCCATTATCCATCGAGCAATTTTTTCGAAATTATTCTATTGCTTGAGAACTCTATTTGTAATGCGCTTCCCAATCATACATATTCTGGTGACGTAATGATGGAATGTATTCAAAATATTGCTTTTCCCGATAAGCTGGAAATCGGATGTTCAAACACTGGACACTTGGAGTCTTTAGTTATGTCATTATTCCCGTACTACATTACGATGAGACTACATTTCTTCACTCGATGTCAAAGAAATATTTTGGGTCATGGCAAGGCAACGAGAAACAAAAGGAAAGAATCTAAATTGTCATCATAATTTTAATAATGGTTTTAATTGCTAATAAAATTTGCTAAATCGTTTTTGAAATGATTTTATTTGCTAAATCATATTAAGTTGTGCACTTGTTATCTTCTGTCATACTTGGTCATGCTTGTTCAGTTGTTCATATTTGAAGATTTGATGGTTCAGCGCGCCATCTTATGGTTGATTCATAAGCTGCACTATATACACAGACTGAAAATGTAAACAGTCTACACTATTTTATCTATTCGCCCTGGTTGTATGGCAAAGCTCGCAAGTTTTGTGCTGACTATCTGACCCTAACAAGCAATTTAGATTAGCCGTACAATTCAATTTCCCTTTTTGCGCTTCCAATTTCCACTCAATATAACTGGATGCATGCACACCAAACACGAATAGGGAGATGCTATGCACAAGCATGAACGTTTGTGAATTCATACAAGTAGTATTATTATCATTATGAAAAAGCATAGGTCAGGCTGGAGGCAATTTACTTGCTCACCAACAGAGAAAATATATGCATAACCGAGAAAATCCAGACTTCCCGTGAAATCTCCAGAAACGTAATACGCTTTATCACTACAGCTTTACCTACATATGTCTGTATTTTATGTAGAAAACAAAAAGTACTGCTGCTGAGAAGATATTTTATGCACAAGAGATAAACAGGTACGGTAGAGACACTTGCAAATGTTTTTTTGCATTTGTTGTTAAAAATACATTCCAATCTTGCTCATAGAATAATGCCTTAAAGTTACAAGGACAGAAAATCCAACATTTCCTGTCCCTGTCACAGAGAGTTGATCCTTTTTGATATAGTCTGCACACAAGTTCTTTGGCACTTATTTAGAAGACAGAGAAGATACGTAAAATTCCATTAGATAGAGTGCTTGTTGTTGTGTAAAGAAGTAAATCTAACTAACAGAATAGTTACGGAGGAGGAAAATGTCAAACCTTGACTCTTGTTTTTTTATGCATGCAAAAGTAATACAAATTCCATAACGTTTTCTTGAGAATCACGCAAACGAAAAGTTAATTACTAAAGAAAATGTCGCTTGACCTATTGACCTATCTGGTTTTGCTTATATTACCTACATCTTTGTCTAAAAATAAAAGCACAGCATTCACGTACTTCAATATAAGTTAAAAGGCATTATTTGATTATTTTGTACCCGACGGCGTGTGTGGAAGAAATTTTGCAAAGTTTCTCAGATTTTCGACTTGAAAACTGTCACAACACCAAGTTTGGTATGTGGCATCCTTCCGCGTTGTCCTTTGACATGATATCATTTTGGACTCAAAATATATATACTAAACAACTAAACCTTCTAGGCACGTTTACTTTATGGCGTTTTTTTGGTCTGAGTGAATAAAGTGGTAACAGTAGCAGCGGGACTATAGAACGTGGTTCGAGAGAAGAAGAGATGCAAGTGAAAGATGAAAGATTTTTATAACCTTGTTAGAAGAATCCATGACACACACTATGGTTTTATCTCAATCTAATTTTACTTTCCCCTTCTACTTTATGACACTTTTTTCCACATCATAAACGTCGATTTACACCGCACATCCTTTACCACCCCATCAAACATGGAATCTTTTAGAGTAAATATATAAAACTTGATATATATACTACCTCACAGATTCTATCGGTGAAGCATTCAGGTTCACACAAGAATCAGAGGACATGAAATCTGATTCATGAGGTGATAGATCGTACAGAACAAGTTTGAAAGTAACTGTCGCTATCAATGACCAGATAAATGACACGAAAATGGAGTGCAGATTATCTAAAGTCACATTTTATCTTCATGTTCGCGCATCCCACCTGCAACTTCAAAAACTAGAGTTTTCTTTTTTGCTATCAAATACTTTCATTCATGACTTTCACTCAACCCTTTTCATTTGTATTCTCTAAATTTGTTTCCTTCTTCCATTTCCCGTTTCCCCACTTCATAGAGTGAGCATATCTCTCTTTGTGTTCAGAGGCAAAAGGGAAGCCAAGCAAATACAATTTTCAATTCTTCGACGGACCAATAATATCACCCAATTCTTTCAATAAAAATGTACGTGGGATAGCTTTTTGCAACAAATCACAAGGTATTTCAGGATAAAATCCGACCAACGACCTAAATCGAAACAAAAAATGAAGGAGCTTTGCTTTACCATTTTTGATTGAAGTATGCCTCATATGAGAAGTTGTCAGTGGAGAGAAACAAGGAATCGGAAACCGAATAGTGAAAAAATGTTTCTTTCTTCTTCTTTTGTAAATCAAATAAAGAGGCTGACGACGATCAATAGACAAATCATGATTCCAAACTAGTCTGATATAATGGCGATGTATACGATATATTGCTCCAATGTTTACAGATATCTCCTTTTATGATTCATCTTTTCGTAAAATGCAATAATATGCATTTAATCAGAGATAGCAGGATCATTTATATTAGTGGCTTTTGAGGATGCTGTCATTGATCTCCTTTTCTCGTTCACATAGGTGCTATCAGTACTCAACTGTTTCCTTTGTCTCATAAACTGTTCCGAGGCGGAAGCCTCATTCCCAAAAAATTAAATTCAAATACGACTATCTCTTAAAATCCACCATTCTTAAAATGTCCAGGCTTTCATCTACATTTATTTTTGCTTCTGAGTGGCATTCTTGTGGAAAGCAATTATTCATCGCACCTGCACTGTAATCATGGATTTGTAGGGAAAACTGCAAGTGGTAGGTTTGTACACTTAAATCATGAATCTACAGTAGAAGGAGTCCTTAAATTCCCACAACTTTCAAGGCTACCATAGTATGTACTATCTCTATCCATGCACATATATCGAATAACCTCATTAACCTCAGCTTTTCATCAGAGAAAAGGTTGTCCTCCACTTATTTTAAACACGTGTGCAATCTAAAAACAGCAAGTTCAAGTTTTTCATTCAAATGTATGTATCTTATATACCAAGTAGTAGTAGTAGTGTTATTCGGAATATACAGTTATGGCATGTACACAAATGTACTTGAATGTTGAGTAGCTGAAAACCGTTCCATTTGGGTTAGTTGTGGAGTGATGATGGGGGAAGAGAAAGAACATGAGAGCACAGCAGACTGTCTTTCAGGTGTGTTTCATCATGAACGATGTGTGCGCGACAACTCAAACTACGTTTATTTTATATAAGAATATAGGCCGCTGGAGATTTCTCCCTTCATTTTCTTCTCTCTCTTCGTAACTTTTCTCTCTCCGCTCTCTCTTGTCTTATTGCTTTCCCTCTAGAACAATATGGCTGGAAGCAGAAGTAGAAGAAGGAAAGTCAAACGAGAACAAAAAATAAAGACGAAAGGCCTTCCTGTGTAGCTGAAAGTCACTTTTGCTAGCCCTCTTATGAGAGTACAAAAGAACAATATATTTTATGTATTTACCTTTCTTCCATATACCACTTACCCGTGTACATATATACATCAGTTTTGTCTGTGCAACACAATATCCAAGTACAAACCAGGAAAGTGAATGGGATAAAAAAATGGGAAGTTGTCTTCTACTTGATGTTGATGATGATTGCAAGGCACACACAAGGCAACAGCCAACCTGACAAGGAATCTAGGACCTTGTAGGAAAAAGGGAATAAATAAGACGGAGACTTTTCTCTCACGATAGGTTGCATGGTTAAAGGTAGATAGTTAGTAGATTGATAGTGTCCTTGTGTATTGGTATAACTTGCTCTTTTACATTTTAAAACCTACAGCTTATATAGCCCTCACAGGTAAAACAGCATCTTTGTCTTCCCTTTTTCCTGACATGGTTTGACTTGCATTCTTTTTGTGGTAGCTCGACACAATATGTGAAGGAAGGCAGGAAAAAAGAAGTGTGTAAGAAAACAATTTCGCTCATGTACTGAGAAGCAATGCCGGTACCTTAGTTTATATAATTGTAGATTTACCTTTCCTTCAGGCTAAATTCGTGCACGATTTGTACAAGATAAAAAAACTAACTACCGCACACGTTGCAATGCTTTAAAGAGAAAAAGAAAAAAGTAAGGAAATATTCTTAAAACTGTAAAAAGCACGTAATAAAATTTTCATGTACTTCTGAGAACGCAATTGCTTAGTTATAGGTATATAGTATGAGCCAACATTTTCAAATTTTTATTGTTTTCTGGCGAACAAAAAAACTTGTTTGGAAATAATCTTCAGCTCTGTGTGTACGCTCTGTTTATTGTAGTTTGGCGAGTCATTATTCTCATCACAGTTGTTGCGTAGTCTTACTAAATCGTCAGAGACAAAACATTTATGTACAGAACAGACCTATATATATTCAGACAAATGAATGTTCAACGGAACTCGGAAGAGTTTCACTTTCGTAGTCTATAAAACTTGCAAACTGGGCAATGGCAGCTAAAAAACCACACAAGAATGAAAGCAACAACGACATGTACTGAACTAAATAACGACGAGGCTATTATATTTTTTATTTTCGATTACAGCTTACCAGCGGTATGTTTAACTGTCTCAAATCTAATCTCTTCTGTTTTCTGAATCAGCGCTTATTAAAAATTAAATATTCCGCGTGCAACACGATATATGCAACATACTTTCGAACCAAATATTTTTAGGCATAAAAATATACTAATACTACAGCTTCCATTACAACCACCCTCTATCATCTCCTCGACGCTACCAAACAACAAATCAGTTTCGCGATTGCCTTATGCAAACAGTTTGGAAACCACTATCGCTCCTAAAAAATCTCCTTGTGCATACAGTAATTACAGTGTGCATATATGTTATCATCTTCATTACTCTTATGCTTTCCCACAAACGCTGCAGCTTTGGTAACATTTTTCTTTCTCATTTAGTTGATATTGGCATGGCAGGGCAGGGCATATTCTCTTCGATTACATTCATCATACAGCACACACCAATTTCACTTACTCAGCACACCTTTCCCAGTTTCATATTCTATTTCTATGCCTCTAGTTCGATTAAAACTGGCTCACGTACATGGACCACGTCTTGCCCAATATGCCATGCCGCCACCACACTCCATCTCTCTATCTCCAAAAAGCTGTGTGCGAATGTAATGATGTTCGGAGATTCCCTGTTTCCCAGGAATCTGCTTCCACTCTGCACACAGCATACAGTCGGTTGTTCAGGTTGTTGGATGGAGGAGGATAGAGGGAACAAGAAATTGTTAGCTTTTTTATTGGATATATTGCAATGTGAAGGGAGGTTCAGGTTGGTTGGTTTCGCTTGGCTCAACTAAGAATTCCGCGAGGAGAGGGGAACAACGACGCTCTCCTTCTCCTCAGGCTCTGACAGTCAGTCTTAAGCTTTCACCGAGGGATTTACATGTGATTACTGAACAAACGCAGCTCTCTCTCTCTCTCTTCTATCATCTTTTCTGCTCCTGTTGTTATCAACTCGCATAGCGCAACTGTATTCATTTACTCGAATACATATATAGTTTGTTGCTTTGTTGGCATACACAACTTGACAAGATTTTCTCAAATCAAAAATGAACATGAATTCAATAAGCGTATAAATTTTTGATTTTATTTGTTTAAATAAAAATAAAAGTAATTCAGTTAGACGTTAGGACTACCGTTCATCATGCGGCTAGACTCTTGTGACACTTTATCCACTTGTTACAATAACAATACTACTTTCAACAACAATAACAACTGTGTTAATAATAATAGTGGTCTTGTTGTAGGCAGCACCAGGAAAAGCGCACAACACACGTCCGATAAAAATAACAATAGTGGCAACAATAATAATAGCGCTACTTTTTCCAGCACTCTTGCTCTCATCTCATCAGCATCGTCATTTTTGTGCTATCCGTATTGTTCGCCACCGTCCTCTTCTACCGCAAGGCATTTGCTTGTTTCGTCGTCACTTTCGTTGTCGTCAGCTTTTGTTGGAGGTAGCTTGATGTTTAGAATTAACTGCTACACTGGTTCCGCTAGTGGAAATGGTGGTCGGGCTGCTGTTGAAACTTCTGATTCATAAACAATAGCAGAGGAATTATAAAGTATTCACGAAAAGTAAATACATACGATTCCATTCAAAGCAACAATACCTTCTATAAAAAACAGTCACAGCTATTTTGTTTTGCGAACAATAATTAAAGTTAAATGGTTAATGGTGAATGACCGTTGAATCAACAGGCTTCTATATAGTCATTACTTCAAAGTGTGGAATATTTCAGCAATAATAAACGAAAGTGAATCAACATCATCACTTTTACCTAAAAAACAGACATTTTTGATATTCATCCCACAACGGTACCTGTTTCAATAGTAAAAGTTTTCAAGATGATGCTCGGAATTGCAGTTGCGTGTTTAGTTATTTTTCTTATTGTTTTCATCGTTCTCATCATTGTTGTTGGTCAGTCTATGAATGGGGGAATGAGACCTTAAAAGCACAACACCAAAGTATACTCCAAACAGGTAAACTGTGCATGGACACATTCTTTTTTATGGTTGTTTTTGTAACTCTCAAGCATCTTATCGAGCGAAACAAGAAATGTATGTACACATCCTCCTTCTTGTACTTTTTGTAAGAATTTTGTTGGATAAAAATTACCCTCTTAGTATATCTGTACTTGGCGAAAATGACTGAAATTCTTGTCGTACTTTCCCCTGGCATATTTCTCATTTGAAGAGAAAACAATGCAGCATGAGGAATAAAGTCGTTGTAAAAGAGGTGGAAATACGAAGCGGTTCTGTCAAAATTCTAGATTGCAACATTTTGTGATTATTAAATCGAAACTATTGAGTTTCAGTCACTAGCCGTTAAAAAAGTCATCGTTGCCATCAAGATTATCGTCAATATAAAAATGTGCAACACATTTTGTAATGGTCATTGATGGCCAGACAGACAGACACTTGCGCAATACCATATACTTTCGGACGCTTCCATTACAGTTTTCGAGAAAGTAATACGAGGATTGCGTAAAAATAAATGCTCCACAATATGTAGCTACTAACGTTCAGGTAAAAATCTCTTTTACATGCTCAAAAGCAGGGAAAAAAATATGATGATGAAATAGTCACCGAGAGAGTCGTCGTTGTTTTCAAAGCATGACATAAAGCAATACATACACCGAATCTCCGAAATGTTTTTTCATCCATTGCATTATACCTGGCTCTCGTATGATTATTGCCACTATACACACTACACATCTACAACTAACATGCATCACGAATCCCACTCCAACTCCCGTTATTATTGCGAAACTCTGTGGAAAAAAAGTGCTTTCTCACGAAAGGACAAAGAAAGGGAAGAAAGTAAACTGGCTATGTAAGGATGTAATGTGCAATGGAAGTATAATAGGTCTTTTATTATGATGACATGGCTATTATATGGACATCCTATGTATTTTCATTGCCATGCAGGAATGGCAAAGTGAAGATGTTTCTTCATAAAAATAGAAATATATTTCCCAATTCCTCGGAACTGCACGGACATGGTCACGAAAATTATGACCTCTGATAAAATATTTTTTGTAGTCACTTGACTGTATATAGCGATGGTCTGATATTTTGAATCAAGCTAAAAATCCTTAGCGTTTTGAGTAATTATTGTATTCAACAGTTCACCTACGCCATTTATTCGTTATTGTCATTTTCATTCATATTCTTTTTCTTGCTTGTTTGATACATTTTCACATAAAAAATAATCTTTATCTCTCTAGAGTTTCTTTCGTGTGGAAGGAAACGAGAGAGTTAAACATGTCCAACTCTCTCTCATGTTTTGAGTGAAAGTTAATTTTATTGTAAGTGGAGAGGGATATAAACTCTGTTGTGTGTTATTATTGCATTTTGTTACGATTACTGCTCCAAAAATCACTGCGCGGCTTAAGTCCGTGAATGAATGACAGGTTTTATGAGAGTATATTCTTTTACTAAAGTACCTATATCAACTTGATGTCCAGAGTCGAGCATCGGTTGCTCTGATAAACACGCAGGGATGTTTTTATGGTGGACGTTTCCTGCCTTCTTTGACTTGAAATTACACTAGCATTGCTTTCTATACGTTACTATTATTTTATGGTACTACACCAGTGAGATGTCCTTCATTCCAGCTGAAGGATTTTGTAAAAAGTATGCCACATTATTTAATGTACAACAGATCAAAAATAGGTAAAAGCTTTTTTTGCTGTCCAATTCAAATGTGCCAAAGAAAAATAATCAACATGCCAGTTGTGTAGTGGAATTGTGGGAATCTGTAAAAAGGAAACAAAAGATCCTACAAAAACATTGCCATGTTCACATTGAGCGCATTTGCAGTTAAGCTTCTTGTTATAAAAAGGAAATGAAGTTTTAAAAAACGTTATTTCACCTTCTTCTGAACAGACAGTTTGGGAGAATATTTAAGTGACTAGAATAAGTCTGCACTAGTCAATGTCATCTTAAATATACATGCATCCCAGTTTAATTTTCGCAAATGGAGCAGTGTGTTTATTTTCAAGCCATGTTTACGATAGAATTCACATCTTTTGGGCCACACACAAAGCCACGTCCATTTACTACTTTTGCTTTGCCCCCGTACGTTCTATTGTCCCTTTGGACCTTTCCGTCTCAGGCAGAGACGTAAGTGGTAAATGGAAATTATGGTGTGTCAGTATTTAGAAAACCACATGCAACATGCATGCGATTCACATAATGTTGCTGTTCTTTCAGAGAAAAAAGTGCTGCTGGTTATACGTAACTTTGCCAGGTAACTACGTAGCTGGAATTGTCTATATAACCATTTTGCAATCTGTGAACAATGGAGTTTGAGTAAAGCTTAGCCTGAAATTGAATTAGATATTATTATTTCATTCATTGTCTGTCATCAATAATGGAAAGAACAGTCGACAGCCTATCTAATCTATAGGATCGTGAAAAACCAATGAATTGTTAGTAGATTAGATAGAGCTACACCTGGGAAATGTCTTTTCCGACAGAGTGCGTTTGAATAAACTTGCTTAATAATAGCACGGTTCACTGGAGCAGCATCGAAATTTTGTTTCATTTCAAAGGAAACGTTGTTAGAATTGTGCACTTGAGTCAAAAGAATCAGTTTGTGATCGACATTGGCATTTCCGTGCATTTTTCTCTGTGGAAAACTTCCTGTCCCCCGACGAAATTAAAACTCATCTAATTCTAATAGTATATGCGGTACACATTAGTGTTATCTGTAAGCATTTTATATAAAAGATTATTACGGATGCTCCATGACTGGGTTCGGTTGAGTAGTCAACCTCATTTTAAGTTAGGATATAAAATGACTACTACCGAATTGAGTCAACTGCTGCGCGGCTATTTCGTTATTGCCTACTTTTTTTTAATACATTTGAGAAACATGATGCGATGCGTGCCCGAATTACGAAAACGTTATATATCTAGTGGCAGCAGTTAATGGAGCACTTATTGTGCATTCATGTATGTGTCTACATTCACTTATGAAAAGTTCTGAAAGTGAAAAAGATGAAGAAAGAAAGAGAAGCAGATGGAAGGAGAAGGAGGGGGAGGGGCAGAAGGATGAGAAAATTAGCATACATCACACTCACTCACTCTTACTCATCATCAGCTCTCTCTGACTTGAGAGATGAGAGAGAGAGAGAGAGAGGAAAATTTTCTAGCAACTTCTTTTAATACTGACTTCTCTCAGACTTTATCTAGTTTTTCATCTAAAAAGTAAGACTTCAAGTCAGTCTGTCAAATGTGTCGGAAGAAAGGTAGAGATTCATAGTTAACCATCCGCATGATATGGTAGTAATGCATACATGCATCCATCTTCTTTCCCTTTTATTAGCTCTTGCTGCTCCTAACTTTTACAATGCAACCAACCATCTAACCAAATGCTTAGTGATATAGTTTTGTGTATATTAAGCACAGGAGTACCTATATAGGATATTCATCATCATGAATCATGATCACTGTTTGATCATCATTATACAAGGTGAAACCTTTATGACAGTAATGAAGTTGATCGTGATGATGATGATGATGACGATGCACGGAATATTACGAGACGTAAGATATGCGGCGGAATAAAGTGAAAGTAGAGAGAAAAGTTGGCTTTCCTTCCATTCTTCATCTTCTTCACAAAGCAACAAAACCATAAGAAGGAGGGATGATGCTATACGTTTATACAATCTTGTGTGAAGAAGTAAAGATGTTCCACGTCTCTCCTTTTTCAACTGGGACAAGAAATAATAAAAACCTTTTTCTCATTTTGCGAAACATGACTGGCAAAATACTAAACCGGTATATAGCTATAATATATGTGTTCCTTATATAGATATTCTTTAAAAGTTTTTTTGGAGTACTTTCTCGTTTTCCACTTGGATTTGACGTTGGGGATGGGAATAGGGAAACGAGTTATTATTCATGCTCCTTTGGAAAGAAAAGAATGAGGATAGGGTAACGAGCCGTGGCGGACACAATATATTTATTATATGTAATGGGGTTTCAAAAATGGAATGTTAAAATATATCTAGAAATTATGCTCGCTCGTTTATAAATGGGGCTTAAAATTCTTTTGACGACGCAATTATGGTTGTTTTTCATATTTGTTTACACACTACATATATTCCTGTCCGTATTGGCGACTCTGATTAGGTCGGATCTGTGGTGTTTGTAATAGATTGCATTTTAAACTTTTTTGGAAACTATTCTTATAGCATGGTCTACATATTTGAAATATTTCCGTTTCAGACCAACCCAGTCATCACCATCACTTTTCCCGTGAAGACAATAAACAAAGCCGGAAACAAGAGAGACGAGGACGGCCAATAAATGTCAAAAGTGACAATGATGGCGGCGACGAAGGTGCTGAAGAGGAGACTAAGGATTTTTCGAGGCGACGAAAGAAAAGCTGGAGAGGGGAAACAAATGACGACAAGGAGGAATTCCTTCACTTGGTGTCCTACACTGCTGGCTCTCATCGTCAGCAGCAGCAGCAAGGAAAGTCATCACCTTCTTCAGGACCCACATCATCAGCGAGCACTGCAACTGCAACAACGATCACCGCCCCACTGTCAGGAATCCCACAAGATGGAAAGTCATTCCCTTCCAAGCATCACTCCAGCGGAGATGGTGAAGATAATTCCGTTTCAGGGTCCCTATTTCTGACTGGCGACTCGACAACCTCCTTTTTCTCATCTTCCCCATCATCTCCATCGTCGTCGTCATCATCATCAAAACTCAAATCAATAAAATTCTCATCCGCCTCCTCCTACTTCCCATCATCTTCTAACGGACACAACAACAACAACAACGAACATCTCATCCCTTCATCGTCTTCAACGGCAACAGTCCATTATCCTAATGAGTACGGTAGTAATAGGGATGACGTATTAGGTGGAGAAGGGGAATCAGCTCCCATCAGGAAAACTTTATCTCCTTCTTCCTCTTCATCAACCTTGTCAAATCATAATAATCTTGTTCATCATAATCATCATTATCGTCAACAACAAGAGCAGGAGCTGGAGGAACGCCATTACAATGAAGTATTTCGCTTTGGAGGCTCACCAGTGGATGCTTACGAAGATGAAGTTATCATTGACGATAATAATGATGTTTTGGAGGAGAACGAGGACATGGTTATGCAAGTTGGCGGAGGACAAGAGGAGATTAGCAACAACAACGACAACAGCAACAAGATCCCGACGAGAAGCACCAGCTCCACGAAAACGACCAGCAACATGGATAACTCACCGAGAGAGTCGACAAGCTACTTGAAACAGAGAACGTTGAATAAATCTAAACTGACAAACAACCAACTACAACAGCAACAGCAGCAGTCTTATCATGATGAAATTGCACCAACAATTTTTGGAGAACTCGATAACAATGACAGAGACGAAACAGGGGTAGAGCTTATTACAAATAATAATGATAAAAATAATGTTAATAATAATCGCGTAGGGCTGGGACCGACAGCTGCCGCAACCGCTTCAAAAACTTTCCCTGATAGCAGCAGAAGGTATCCTCATCGCTCAGCCAATGAGATTAGCAATTCTAACGGTAATAAGGAGGAGAGGGAAGAGGAGGAGGAACAACTAATGCTTGGCGATGATCCTTCAATTATCGGGAGTGATAATCTTTTTGGTGGTGGGAATAGGATAGGTAGCACGAATAGTAATCCTCTTAATAGAAATACCAGTTCCGCTGCTTCGACAACAGCCTCAACTTTCAGCAATGGTGGCGCTAAACAAAAAGGTCCACTTCAAATTCGACGGGACCTGAGTCGGTTGGTTGCAAGTGCTTCTGGAAGAGGAATGAATGGAGGGGGAAATGGAGGCAGTAGTCTGGTTGGAGACGATGAGGAACCCATGCCAAACAGTAAGCGTCTGTCCACACAGAGTTGGATATTTTTTTGTGCTTCCAAAATTTGGTAGTATAATTAACTTAAATATGCATGATTTTTTTTTCCATAGAATGTGATCGGTTGTTCATGTGGAACGGAACTCATGGCTCTCCGAACGGAACATTTGAGTCACCAACGATGATATCTGAAGAGGGACACTTGTATCAATGCATCTTCATGTTTTTGGCCGAACCAATGCAAAGAGTGGAAGTTGTTTTCACGCAGTTCAGCGTGAGAGGCACTCCACCCGAGTAAGTTGCATGTACTACTACACATTTACCTTTCTCCAAGCTTATAGTTCCAAAAGATCCTTTGTTCAATGCGCGTTTTTTTTCGTCTTTTCTTCATATTAACAGATGTGTTCATGAGTGGGTCGACATTTGGACAGAGGTTGAAGGGACGGATCCCACCGATCTTGTGACGACGCCTTTCAGTGGTCGATACTGTGGCAAGATCCCACCTCGTAGACGGATTTCCCTTTATGGTGGAATTGCAATTGGATTCTATTCGGATAAGAACTCGACCGATGAAACCATCTTCAGGGGAACTTTTGCCTTCATCAACAACGGTAAGCCAAGTCACATAATTGTTAAGAAGGTCTAGTAGTCCTCTTGATATTTTTTGTTATTTTTGTTATTTAGCAATGGCCGAGGTAAAATATTAACGATCATTCTATATATTTATAATCTCTTTTCATCTTTTCCAACACAGGCCCTTACCAAATTGGTACACCTGTCCCACGGACTATCTGTAGCTACACGATACAAGGAGCATCAAAGCGAAACGGTGACTTGATCTCCCCAACTTATCCTGGCGTATACCCAAAGAACCTCTCCTGCTCCTACAAGTTTATTGGGATTGAGGGACAAAGGATTCGACTGGAATTCAGAGACTTTGACGTTTTCTACGGTGGAGCCCAGTAAGTATAATATATATATAGTTATTAATAGAAATAGATCAAGAGTCATTTTGTTTTTGGATAACTCAATATTTCTACGACCTGGATTTCCATTCATTGTATTGCGTTTAAAAGATGATTTTTTTGCATTATGTACATTTTAAATGCCCTTTATAACGCTCACCTTTTATTACTGTTTGCTTTCTTTGTAAAATGTTGACACAAGGGGAAAGTCATGAGAATTTCGAAACAATTTCAATACAAGTTTGTCGTCCCCTGTGTGCTTATCAGTGCAAGAAAGTAAAAGTAAATACTTTCAACAAATCCGCTCCTTTTTCGTAGTGTGAATTATAGCTCGCTCTAGGGAAAATGGATGTTTTTAAAATAAAGAACTCTGGTCCTTTCTCCTTATCAGTCCATGAAGCCTTTTTCTTTATCTGTATCTGTGTGTGTCTGTGTATTTACAGCTGCCCCTTTGACGAAGTGAAAGTATACGACGGGATGGATCCTACAGCTCCACTAATTGGAACCTACTGTGGGCAACAGCGCAACTTGGTCGTGTTCTCCAGTGCACATCTCATGCTCGTCACATTCACCACACTTGAGCGCAGCACGGAGGCTCAAAATCGTGGCTTCAAAGGAGTCTGGGAGTTTTCTGAGAGCTTTGTCAAACTTGGTAAACATTTTGATCAATCTTTGTTAAAAGAGTGGATGTATAAATGTAGTAGTTGTTGCACACACACAGGCTATAGCTTCAAGAAGAAGAAGAGAGAGAAGCTTACGCTATTTTACATCAGTTTAAAAATATAAACCTGTACACCATCCATATAGTGCAATGTACCTTAATGCTCTGTAGGTGAGTTGAGCTCATACAATGGCGAAAGCAACAGCAGCAAGCATACTTTCTCCTTTTGTGTTACTTTCTCCTCTTGTTTGCCTCCCGATCGTCTTGTTTACTTTTACTTTTATTCAAGGAAAAAAGAATATATACATCTTGTGTGATGGCTTTCTCTTCTACTACTACTCCTCCTGTGAATTGAATGCAATGATGATGATGATGATCAACATGAAGTTGATGTCGATGATGATGATGAGAAACACGAGAAAGACCGGGAGAGAGGTTTGCTTTCTACTTTCTCCTCTCCTTTTGTTGCTCTTGTTTTGTAGGTGTATTATCGAGAAAAGCATATTATTATGAAGCACTCCCTCTCCTGGAAGCACGTAAGCTTCAAAGCTTTCTATCTTCAATGATGAACGGTGACGTACCACCAGGAATTGAAAAACGTAGAAACTTGTTCGACAACGACCAACTCTGATCAGTCAACATTTCCCTTCAAATTCATTGAAACTGGATTACCAAATATAAATAGTGTTACGAAAAAATACACAGGCCCTGGCAAAAAATATATATTTTAAAGTGATGATCCATCTACAAAAACATGATGTTACACTAATATTATGTATATGTAGATAGACAACAGATGCTGCAAAAAACTTTTTCCCTGTTATTTGTTCTGTTCCATTATTTGAAAAGGGCATCCCAGGAAGTGAAATTGAATAAAGTATACATATATGCACCCAACTTTGCTGATTTATCGATTTCCCCACACTCCTGTCACTATTTGAAGAAAAACCAAGAGTAATCTTTCATTTTTCAACACGGTTATATGGTTATCTCTACAATTTTGCTTTTTGTTACTTGTCCCGCTTCCGCTAAAATGACAAAAAAAATGAAAATATAGGTCATATATAAAGAGAAGGGGTAAAATTACTTCCTACTTTTCTCATGTCATCAATATCAACATCTCTGTTGACATAAGTGGACTTGATGACTTTAGATGGCCTTTTCTTGTTAGCCTGTCACTGTAAAAACGAAGAATATATTAGCGTGTGATGAGGTGTTTGCTCTCTCTCTGTGTTGGATATATTTCTGCCCGTGTTAATTGCCAAATTGCATTGGACGTCCTCTCGTGTAATTGTTGTGTCGTTGTTTCTCTGTGATTTTTAGATTTCATTGAAAAGAACATGGGCACTCACATTCGGGGCACGGAATGCGATCAAAGGATTCTGAGCAAAGGGCAGTCCGCTGGTGTCGTTTATTCTCCCAATTACCCGTTTCCCTACGTGCCGAAAATTGTGTGCCGCTACTTCATATATGGACTGCAAGATCCACAGCATCTGGAACGGGTCCGGTTGTCCTTTGAGAAATTTGACGTGATTACGAATATTAACAGCGAGGAGGACACGGCAAATCAGTCTGAGCCCAAGAAGTGAGTATAATTGAATTAGGAGTAGTAGATGAGTGAGATTTTTAGCAGAGAGAAATATAATAATAATGATAACATTAAAAGTGACTTTGATATGGCAGAATGAAAAGACTAATTGGTTGTGGAGTAGTGGCTCTAATTAATTTAATTTATATCCTACTAGATGCGGAGATGGATTTCTGAAAGTATACTTGAAAGGGCAAGAGGTTATTCAAGCATATGATAAGGCCGACTATGAGTTTTGTGGAAAGGAAGCTCCCCACGACGTGGTTTCGGATGGGCCAAGACTTGTTTTGGTATTCAGTAGTGGGGAAACTGTTGGCTCGGGTTTTAAAGGACGCTATCAATTTGAAACAGGCAAGTTGCAGTATAATTTATACAACGAACATGGCTTGAGAATTGAAATGTATATATTATTATGGTATATTATGGAATTTAGAGTACCGTGTACCTGGCACAGCAGCACCGGACGGCTCATGCCACTTTACCTACTATAGTTCAAGCCGAATGAAGGGCGAGTTCAATTCACCCCGATTCCCTTCCAACTACCCTTCCATGACCAACTGCACTTACATCTTTTTCCAACAACCCAACGAACAAGTCCGTATAGTTTTCGACAATTTTAAAATGCGCTCGGATAAATTTAATTATACTGACCGTGGTGCTTACGGGTGAGTTTAAAGGAAATGAAATTATTAGAATGTACTTAAAGCAGGTGGCATGTTAAGCTATAATCCTCATCGTGCATTTATCCGTTTTTAGTGACTATTGTGATGAAGACTGGGTTGAAATCTGGAACGTAATAAGTGATGCAGAGGACCGTCTTGTCGGTAAGTGTGGGAACCCAAAATTGAAACGAATTTGACACTTGTTAAATTGTTAGAATTGTGAAGAAAGCAAAAATGGCGTTAATCATAGGTCGCTACTGTGGCTCAACTGCTCCTGGACCAATTGAATCCCGTGAAAAAGCTTCCGCCCTCAAAGTGATTCTTCACACAGATGACGAAGGTGTTTCCAGTGGATTTAAAGCCAGATACATTTACTTCACTGCCAAAACAATTTTCGGAGGTACTCAAAATGTTCAGTTGACATGTTTCATATTATTGCACAAAATGCATCATAATCCATCATGAATTTGTTTTGCAGAATGTGGACAAAATATTACTCAAGCCCAGAGCGGTGTACTGACTTCCCCAAAGTGGCCAAACAAATACGATGGGCCACAAAAGGGGGAAGGCAGTGCAACTTGCAACTGGTACCTTTCTGTACGTCCTGGAAGCAGGGTCATGCTCCACTTTCAGAATTTTGCCATTGAAGGAGAACCAAACGGTACAGGTTTTTTTACTGTTGGCATTGCTGGTGATTGACCTTTGAATCTTACTTTTATATCTTTACTACTAATTGACTAAAGGGCGAGGCTGTCCAGCCGCAGCGGTTAGAATATGGGTGGATCCAGATGGAGTTCCTGTGGAGCTGTGTGGGGAGTCCTTAATGGTAGAAAATAGTCAGTACGTGTCCACGAGGAACCTTATGCGTGTCACGTAAGTGAAATGTGATGATCAACCAGAGAGAGGAAACAAACGTCATGATCTTAATCTTGACTTTAACTACTGAGTTTATTTTGACCTCTTCCTTTCTCCAGATTTATTACTGCAGACAAGGCTGTCGGAGCTCCAGGGTTTCGCGCAGTATGGACTGAAGTACAAGAGAGAATATCCACGTCGACCCCCTGCCATCATTCGTACTTCCGTTGTGAAAAGTCGTCGTTCTGCATTCCAGCAGATCTCAGATGTGATAGAGTCGACAATTGTGGCACTAATGATGGCGAGAGTGACATTTCGGACGAATCTCAGTGTGAGTATCTCAGTACATTTATCAATCCCTTTCTTTTTTCCTATTTTTTTCGCAAAATTTCTCACAGTGAAATGCACTTTCGATGTATATCTGTTTCTCTGCACAATATATAAAGCAAGCTATAGTTTGTAATCTGCACACACTCCTCTCAGCACAAAAAAAAAATCTTGTTAAAATTAAGTAGTAGGCTCTCTCGCACTATAAAGTATCTTATGTTTACTATATATTGCATGCCAAACAAAACACCACCGTTCTAAAAATGGCACCACACCGCCTGGCATGATGAAACAGCACCGGCGACCGGCACTAAGGATTTCTCATCTTTAGGCATTTACTCTCTCTGTACATAAACCCAATATATTATTATGATCCCAAAAAAGCATTTATTTTTGTAATTAGCAAAGCTGTACAGGAACCATGCTTTTGTAGTGAATGATGCCCTCCAGTTCCAAACTAGCCAATTTTTTCGTTTGATATAGGGGCAAAGTGATATAAAAATACTTTTGGACAGGTACATCTAGTAGGAAGATACTACTTTTTTGCAATATTTATCTCTACATGCACATTTTTCTAGTCTTTTCACTGACAGTACAGCAATTTTACTAAATTATACACACATTAGCTGATTAAAAAGGATGCCCATATATCATGGCATAAAAATAGTAAAGGAAATTGCTCAATTCACTGCAATTATGCAACAAATATCTATCTGAACTTTTGCGTAAATGTTAATAATTATTATTATTGAACACACTGTACTGTGACTGTGAGTAAGAACACAAAATGTCTCAGCAAATAATGTAATAGCACTGCCATATATAATTACAATTACTATATTGTATCTTTAACTAAATATTATCGCATTGCATCGCACAAGAGATTTTGTCACGCCATATTCGCCGCAGCATTTTACTAAGCAAGATATAAAAAAAGAAAGCTACTATTTAGGCTAATAATATATATGAAATATATGCAGCAAAATAAATAAAAAGAATGTGCATTGATAACTGTTATATGATTTTGCTAGTGAAATCGGAAAAGTTGTATTTTTTCACTATTTTTTCTATATTTACAGGTAACGGTGCGTTTCCATTTTTCTCATCTTCTTCTTGTCGTTGTAGCTGTCTTTTGCTCATCTTGATTCATCTCTCGTTCATTCTCGCTCGCTCGTTCTCTCTCTCTCTCTCTGATTGATTATAATAGTCATTTATGAATGAATGATTTGTGAAGATTTTTTTTACAAAATTTTCTCTCGCTCGCTACTACCCCTTCAACATCCCATCCAGTTCGTTGTTGTTTACGGTCTGCTCCGCCACACTCTACCCATAAATTTTCTTATGCAACCCTCCTTCTTCTTCAAGACAAAAACTTTTATAAATCACACACGTGTTAAATATTTTGTATATGCACACCAAAAAATTTCTACCTGTTTCTATTTCTCTCTCTCTCTCTCTTTAGTCGTCATTTTTACAAATTTCCTATTTGTATATATTATATATATCGTAGTGATGCCGTAATGATTTAATATATTATATGCCCTTTTCGTTTATTTATACAACAATAAGCTATTTATTTACTAAAGCTGTATCTTTAATAATCTTGCTACAGTTACTCCTTTTTACAAAAAACTCTATTATTATTTTGTTCAATAAAACTTTCAGCTAATTATATAAATCGTATAGTTTATTTTTTAAACGGGCAAATATAAACGTTTAAGCATGGCCTATATTTATAAAAAAGTCATTTGTTTCATGTTTTTTAAATCTCATACCCAAAAAATTGCTTGCAAACTATTTTGTTTTTTAATTCTTATAGGTTGTTATATTTCCGTAATAAGACACAAAAATATCGAATATATTTTTATGGAGTTTTTATAATTCATCTACTCATATACAAACTCCAAGTTTAAAGCGCAGAGCATCGATAAAATAAATGCAACTTTACAACAGGTCGTATTTTTTACAAAAGGCAGCTGAGCATAGATTAATAAAATGAGTTTACAAGTTTGAAAGTATATTTTTAAGTGATTTCCCCTTCTATATTTCAAAATATCCATCTTCGTCTTCACATCTTTACATCCTCTATCGTCATCCATCATCACCAAAACAACATGCAAAACACAAAAATTCTACACCTCTCTCTCTGTCTCTCTGTGTGTGTGTCTCGTAGAATTCGGTGGTAAGAAAGATTCATAACGTTTTCAATAATTAAAAAAAAAAGATATTTAAAAAAAACAATGCAACTTGCACTGTTTGCGAAAAACAAAACATGCTAGCACAAAAATAAAATGGATGAGTAGCATAAAATATTATATATTATATATAAAGCTGCAATAGTATATGCACGAGTAAAATATGTCAAAGCGCAGTATTAAAAAAGTATTTCTTAAATTAAAACAGATTTTTTTAATATAACAAATACAAAATATCAAAAAGACAATTTTGTTGCATTTGCACAGAGAAAAAAAACAATCACAATTTTTTTAAAATGCCTCGAGTATCACATGAAAAAAATTACGAAAAAAACGTACTTGTTTGATTTTTTAGAGTATTTTAAGTATTTTTGATCAATTAACACTATATATTTTTTAGGCAAGTGAAAAATATATAAGCGCACATGCCATAAAAGTAAAAACATAAACCGTATTTAAAGTACAAAGTCATATATATATCTATATTTATAATAATAAATTAAATATACATACAAGTTATATAAAAAGCAATGCGTGCGTACGTTAAATGTTGATGTAAACTCGTAGTTTTCCTTAGCACATAAATATATTGAGCATAATTTATATATTAGCACGATATAACTCTAATAATCAATGATGATGATATAATACACTGCAAAACAATTATATTTATATCGGTATGATTCGGTAATGACAATCGCAGTAGTTGTATTACAGATGAAACACAATTTAGAAGGATATATTCTTATAATAATTATGTCGGTAAGTTGATATGATATAGTGGTAAAAAATGCGATAAAAGTCGTGTAGTAGACTTCTCTGAAAGGTTAGTTATTTCTTTGTGTCGTATTACTGTATTTTTCTCATGATTTGCCATTGATTGACCAATTTGTTTGAATGCATGCACCGCTTGTTTCCATCATTTTTTATTCCTATTTATTGTATATACCAGCAATTAAAAATACTACTTACAAAAATATATACAACGCTATATATATATTGAATATATTAACACGGTGTAAAGCGCTTTAAAAATTAACCCCAAAAAAATCCATTTTTTATATACTGTAAACATATTTAATATATTCTCAATCTTGAAGATTTTTTGACCCTGTGAAAAAAATGATGTTCGTTTTTTTATTATTGTTTGACGAAAAAAGCAATAATTTTTTTTTGATGATGACACATTTATTTGAAAATGATGAATGTATTTTTGTGTGATGTATAAAATTGTACTGGAAACTGATACAGGTGGTCTCGAGTTGTTTGGTGACGTGAACACAGTGATCGCCATTGTAGTAGGGGTAGCAGTGTCCCTCTTCTTCATCGTTCTGCTGTGCGCCTGGGGACAACGCCGGAAGCGGCGCCGTCGTCGTCGTCTTCAGCTCCGTCGGCCTCCAATCCACGTCTGTGACAACGCCGGTATGAGTTCTAATTATCTTTTAAATCAGGGCATCTTGAGATTAATATGAAATGGAATCACTCAAAAATTTTCTTTTATTTTTTGCAGGGGCGCGGTTCGCGGCTATGGATAGTGTTTGACTATAGGATTCGCTACCCTGTCCCGTACCACAAGAATATGTTTCCTGACAGTTATCCCCTTCTAACTCCATAATCAGTTTAGGTTCTAATAATATTTCTAATATTGAAATCCCCCATCTTCCCGTTCTCCACCATCGTCATCATCCTCTGCATCACGAGGATGATCCGCACGAGGATGATGACGAGGAGGAGGTGGACGTTGATGATGACGATCCTCCGGTTGATGATTTGTAACGTTTTTTTATTCGTAAACAAAAAGAGAATAAATATATATTATAATTATATATTTGGCAGGTTCCAAAATGTTGTTAAATTATCAACTTTCCCCCCTTTGTTCTGTCCACACACACTTGTTATTATTATTATATATATCCCATTCCACTTATATATCTATATCATCTCCTCACTTATCAAAAAAATAATAATTCCGTCAAATTGATTAAAATTGTATATTCATTTGGCGTTGATATAAATTACGGTACGTTTTTGAAAATGTTGTTGTTGTTGTTGTTGTGTGACAAGTAACTTGGGTTGTGGTTGTTGTTCTGAGTGTGTTGTGTTGTTGACATGCAAAAAAGCGATACTTTTTCAACATTGCAAATTAATTGTTGAAAATTAGTTGTTAAATACACTATCATTACCTTAAATTGTTAATTAGCCTGTACGTTTGTTAAAAAGGTGTTCATCATTAATTGTTAAATTATAACGTTCATCAAAAAACCTAGCATAACCAAAATATCTCTCACTCTCTTGACCGAAGTTATAATTTACCTTAAAAGAATATATGATTGTCTTGTGTACGGGGTAGGGTAGTGACGACAGTGAAGTGAACTACTTCACACAAACTAAATAAACAAAAAAATAGTTAGGATTTTTTATAATTATAGGGTAAGCAAACTTAAAAGGAAGGTGATGAGAGCATAAAAACATACATACCACACTTGAAGAGGTACTGATATTATTGGCAATAGATTATCAAAACTTTTTTACAAATTATTACAAACAAGACGATGAACATGATGAACACAAAGCGTCTATTTACAAAAACATGAAAAATGGCTGCAAAAAGGCTTAAATATGGTGAGATGGCGATAATTACCTAAACCACGGTTCTTGGGCTGAGATTTTCTTTTCTCGGATTAAACACACACGAGATATAAATAAAATATAAAGCATATAGGAATTTTATTTCAAAAAACTTTACAAAAGTTATAATAAAACTGTAATAAAAATGAAATTACTGAAGTGTCAAAAGAAAAACTTAACTGTTAATATTAAACACACATTGCATGTGAAAGGATTTAAAGAAAAGTAATGAATTTTTAGTAAAAGAAAACAACAACACACCACACACAGCACACAAACTAACGATACGTAAAAGAAATTTAAAAAAAAAACTTTACAATATAATAAATTACTACTATCTACTCCACACGTGTAATCAAAATGCATATATAACTTGTATGTAGGTAATTAATAATAATAAAACTAAATGATTTTTTAAAAAACTGTGACTGTTCGGATTAAAAATACTGGAACACTGTTGACTGTAGGTGCTAGAGACTATAACTAATTAATTAATAATATTTATTATTATGATTATTATTATTGTTATCATTTTTTGAAGATTTTACCATTACTTACTTTTTTATAGCAGGTTTTAATAGAGAAGCTTATGAGATTGAAGATTACTATAAAATAAAGATACAGTTTAAGAAAAATCTCTAGCAGAAGAGAGATGCGGGGTAATAAGTCACACGTCAAGTTTGACAAAAAAAAAGATCTGTTTTTGTGTTGAGAAAATGAAAGCACATTTTTTGAAGATTTAAATAAAATAATAATAAAAAACTATGTTGTCTTGTATAAAAAGTTAGGACTGATTTTTGACGAAAAAAAAATGAATCCTTCGATGATGACAAGGTTTATGTAGTTGTAGGAGGTGCATTTTCTATTTATATTAAATACATATAAACTATAATGTAATTAAGTACGTAAATACGTGTAAATAAAAATTATACGTTTAAAAAACCCTGTTAGATTATTATACATACTACACCCTACAAAACAAAAATGCTATAGAGTTTAAGAGAAAAAGAGATTGTAATAGTGTGCTTGTTGTACATAAAAAAAACATGATTTAATTATTGTATATATTATATTATGAATACTATAAATAGGTACAAAGAAAAATACAACAAATTTGCAAAAACATTTTAGGAGGAGGAGGAAGAAGATCAGGAAAAAATGAACTCAAAATTATAATTATATATATTACTGTAAAATATATTATTGTTTCCTTTTTTCTCGCTGCGATGATAAAAAATTCTTGTTTTATTGCTTCCATTATTCGAAATTCCTAAAATAAAAGTATGGAATCTTCAAGAGTAGATTTTGTGCCAAAAACAAAGCCAACGATGATGATCTGTGTTGATGATGATTATTTTTTTAGCATCTTCAATTCGAAATTTGTTCAGTTGCGAAACATGCTGTTAATGTGTTGTACGTTGCATTGACTGCTGTCAACAATCAATCAATCAAAACAATTTCTGTTTACACACCACACAATTTGCTCATCTAACAAGACGCACTGCTGCACCAAATGATCAGATAATGAAACTATGCGCAGTTTATTTAAGAATTACTTTATCATCAAGTCCAATCAGATCGGCTCTGTCTTTGTGTCGTTATATAACTCGTAAAAATTTATAAGTAATCTCATATACAATCAGTTGCATCTTTTGCATCATCCTAACCGATAGATAGATCGTTCATGCTTTAAAGTGTTAAAATGGGCTTGGCGCTCATGCGTCACCTTTCATCGACATTTATTCATAGTCATGGCCATCATCATAACATAATTTCTTCATTTGCTATTGTTTTAATTGCTGTTTGCAAACAAGCTATAAACAAATAAGTCATTTTTGGCTCAGACACAACCGAAATTGGAGTATCATGAATATCACCAAAAAAGAATACAACGTGCATAAAGAATTAAATTATTGATACTAATAATTGTAATTTCATTTAATGTGCTACTGACATCATCATCAGCACCAAATTGATACATCAATATATTTACTATTTGCAAACACAAAAAACGAGTAATATTTTTTCATTCATCCAACATTTTTCATTGATAGCTTTTTGAATCTTATTAGAATGGTAACAATTTGTATCAACAATGTTGAGTATTTGATAAAAAGGCAAAGGGCCGTGGCTCATTTTCCAACAAATCATAAAGGCGGAGAGGATGATGCAATTTTTTTGTCGTTCATACTTATGAACAATATGTGATCAGAATCAGATCAGATCACTGTCCCTATAATAATGACTGAAAACAGAAGCACACCTTGTTCATTATCCACTACTATGCTACTAAATTAACTATAATACAATTAATAAAAATATAAGTATATACCTATGCAAATATTTTATGTAGGCAATGTATATGGTCTGGACGGATTATATTGCTCAACATTAACTTGTTTCACACTTGCAAATGACAGAAAAATATAATCACAGGTCTCGTTCATCAAATGCTAATAAACTGGTTTAGGTATGCCCTTTGGCTTCTTTTGGATGTTGCCAAGTTGATCGATCTGTAATTTCAATTTTTTTTGCGAGACGAGATGCGCATGCAAAATTTTGCATGCATGACATTTGATAAACAGTCTAGATAAATGGCTCTCTGGTAAAGTGCATTTTTGAACTTGTGCGTTAAATGCAAGCCGCGACATTGTTACTTTTTGTCGTGCACGTGTGCAGCTGCATTTAGCTGCATTTATTGCATAATTAGCTGCATCATTGGCAAAGAATTGTTTTAATGGAAATTCCAAGTTTGCTAGATAAGTTCCACTACAACGCAATAAGAACAATCTAAATGTTCTCTTAATGCTGTATATGCATCAGTTATATAATTTCACAATAATTATGCTAGAGATTTGTATTGATTTTAAAACTGGAAAAATGATTGTTTTATTGTAATTTTGAATCATTTCATATTTGTGAGTTACAATATATTTTTTTCCAAACAAGTGTTGTTGTTGTTGAAGGTTAAATTAGGTTCTAATCAATAGAACAGAACAAAGGTTTAAACAAGATGACATATAGGAGACAGTATACAGCACATTCTTAATTAAAGTAACAAGAAGCTCTTATAATAATTATTGAGCAATTTTTTATATAGGTAATAAAATATACTTGGCTCTGAAAAACTGAATACACTAAATTACATATAGCTGGCTTCGGTAGGTATAGAGGTGGAACAACGAAAATCTAATAAAGGTAATAATATTTTGGTATAGGAAAGGCAAGAGGATAAAAAGAGATTGGTAATGCCTTAGATTTGATTTGTACTGTGCATAATTTCAAGCAAAATATATGACACATGATAAAAAAAGAAAGAATCTCAAAAGAAAGTATAAAAATCTAAGGTTCAAGTCTTGTCAAGTTTTTTTTTTGCTAAGCGCAATTTACACTATTTGCGGATGTAACCTGCTGGAGCACCGTATGAAAGGGCTGGGGCACCATAAGAAAGGCCTGGAGCTCCGTAGGAATATGCTGGGCCAGCAACGCTGGTGGCAATTGCTGGAGCCGCAGCGACAGTCTGGATGGCTGGCTGAGCATGGAGAACTTGTTGAACCACTGGCTGAGCTACTTGAACAACCTATTGATAAAGACGCAGAAAATGCGTTAGTTCCGAACGTTTAAATATAACTCGTTTTTAAAGAGATATTATAATGTTACCCTTACTGGAGCAGCTTGTGCGTATCTGATGGCTGGAGCTACAGTTTGAATTTGTTGGACTAGAGGAGCAGCATGGACCTGATAAATGGCCAGAGAGAATTTTTCAATTAATGGAAAAGAAAGCTAAAATGCATAAATTAAAAAAACCATCGTTTCTTACGGCTTGAACAGCTTGAACAACGGGGCGTGCAACGGCCACGGGTGCAGCAGCAACGGCGGTAACGGCAGGGGCTGAACGATCAACAATAGCATTGAATCCGTTGATGGAATCTGCCGTGTAGGTAACCGTCCTCACTGCGCCATCGGGCTCAACAAGGGAGTATTGTCCGCGGACAACATCACCGTCCCGGGATTCGTGGGCAGACTTCTGGTCTCCGGTCAATGAGTCGGAAACAGAGTAGCCATAAGAGTATTGTGGGTGTGGGTCAAAGGGCTCAGCTCTGACTGGGGTGGCGACTGCAACGGGGCGAGCGACGGCTTGGACAATTGGCTGAGCATGGACTGCTTGGATGGCAGGTTGTGCATACACTTGTTGAACGACCTGTGGAGGAAGGTGTTATGATTAAAAGACTGTGGTAATTATAACTGCATTAATGAAACTGGTGTAATACTTACTGGAGCGGCTTGGGCATATCGGATGGCTGGAGCTACGGTTTGGATTTGCTGTACGACAGGAGCAGCTTGGACATATTGTTGCTGTACGACGGGCTGTACGGCAACTTGTTGGATTTGTTGAACTGGCTGTGCGTATCTAATTTGTTGCACGGGTTGTGCGTATCTAATTTGTTGCACAGGCTGTGCATATCTGATTTGCTGGACTGGAGCCTGTGCGTACCTGATTTGTGGTGGAGGTCCGTATCTTGCTGATGGGGCATATCCAAGACTGGCTCCAGCTCCGATTCCAAATCGAAAGTTGAGGGATGGAGGAATGGCGTGGGCATAAGCCACAAGGGCAAGGAAGGACAGAACCTATAGCAAACAAAAACGAATGAAAAACTCGTCAAATTCACCGAAAACTCTGTACACTCACGTTTTAAAAGAACTCAAACAATTTCCAAGCGTTTTAAAAAGCTGTGATGATTTACCTTGATCATTGTGGAAATTAAAACTTCTGCTGCTTCTGTTATAATTCAAACTGATTGTTTTAGTTGTTGTTGTTATTTGTTGTGATGGTTGGCACTGAATGATTTCAATCTGGGAAAATTTTTGTATTTATAGTAAATGCCAAATCTGAGGTTGGAGGTGTCCGTTGAAAAAAAACGACTGCTCCATATATTGCACATTTGGCGAAATAAATTCAATGGCAGGATGGGCTAGAATTAGGCAAAAAATTCGCATGAATTGTACCAATCCATGCAATCTCAAACAATCATTGCATTCATGGAGTATATGTGCAGTAAATGAAATGAATGAACATGATCACTTGAGTGAGCCTATATACCGTTATATGGTGTCACACTACACACTTGTCTATAAAATGGAAAGATCTATAGACCTGCCCTGTTTGATAATAAAAAATGCTTGTCGCTTATAACTTTATAGCAGAGTACAAGACACAGGACTACAACGATGATGATGACAAGTGCCTACATTCAACAACGTTATCGGTAACAGTAGCCATTGGCATTTAGCGTTATCGTTATCACCAAGAGTTCTCATTTCAGATGCGCGCGGTGTGTGTGGCGATGACCATTCCCTTGGATAAAATAGAAAGGGGTCCAACTGCAAGGGTTTCCTCATCATCGCCAGCTTTTGATATTGGATACGCATATACGCACGCAGCATCGTAGTAGGGATGATGCTCATTTAAGGATTTGTCTTCAAATTTCAAGACCCTCTCAGCCAACAACAACAAAGCATGTTTTAATATTTAAAAAAAAAGTTGATACACTTTGGGTTTAGGTGGAATATTGTTTGCGGTGGTGGCAGTGGCACAGGTGCCAAAAAAGTATGACAAAATCAAAACCAAGAAGATTCGATGATGATGATAATGATGACTGCTCCCACATGAATGAGCAGTAGTAGCAGAAGGGCCAGCCCTTAACGGACAAGGGATTTTTATGACTCATATTGGTAAATGTTACATTTTCATGTCACTAAATTAGCAAAAAGAATATTGTACTGCAGCTCAGTAGTGGTTTACAGATGAACGTGTCTATCATTGTGCCGATGCGATGGGCAATGTAATCCCAAAAGTAATTGATTTCATTAGATCCCTTTGCACAAGTTTCACCACGAGTTCACAAGAAATCCAATAGGTACGTAATTGGTTGGTAGAAAATAAGGGTGCACTGCACTAATTTGAGATAATGCTTTGATCCTGAGCATTTTAAACAGTAGCAGTTGGGCTATTAAGATAGCGTCAATTTGGATGATCATCACCCTTTCAGGAGATCCAAAGCTCGGCAGGAGGGAGGGGTGCCGGTAAATGATAAAATCAATAAGGCGATATGTTTGATGTGGTTCGTTGCATTATCATTGTCATTTTCTTTCAATTTGTTATATAACATTATCATCGGTACTGTTGCAATAGTTATATAATATATCGATCAGGCAAAGTTAAAAAATTCTCAATGACATTTACAACGAGTTTAGTTTTTCACTTTCCAAGCAGTTCATCATGATATAAATAAAAAATGTTGTGCAAACAATTTATGTAAAGGTATCCAGGGTTTGTATATCCCTTGCAGAAAATAAATAGTGGTTTCATCTTGCATCTTTCTTATTTGACGAGATCGATTAAATTTGCATTTATTTGAACATTTTAGTGATGCATTCACTCAAGAAGAATGACAAGTGCAATAATATTTAATGATTGTATCACATTTAATATGAAATAGTTCAATTCAAACAACACAGATATGTACATATTATGTACATCTTGTGAGTGATTGTTCTTTATTTGTTTAATGAAGTATCAAAGAAGCAATAATAGTTTAATAAACTTGTGATGGTCATTAAACCAAGAACTTGAATCTATACAATGCAAGTGTACCAATTATGACACTATAAAGATTAAGTTAAACGTATGGAGAAGTTTGGCTGGCCATATTGGGGAACTTGAGGAGGTTACAATTAATGTACATAAACTCACTGACTGTAAGTTACTATAACAACTACAAAGACAAAGAGGTGCGTTTTGTATGGCAAAAGTGTTGCATCATCTTCGCTGACTTGACCACACTTGTTTACTGTCAATGACCAATTTTTGAAGAGCTCGCACATTAATGCATCCAACATTAGTACAAAAGGAGGTGATCTTTTTATCTCATTTTGTCTAATTAATTTACATAAATTATAATTGATTGTGGAGTATCTTTAACAATCTAATCCGTCAGTCGATTAAATGACTGCTTGGTAGATTTGGAGCAAGATGTTGTGATTGATCACTGACACCAATGACGACTATATGGTACGATTTCAGAAGAAAAAAACTTGTAGTTTGACAACAGCATTTAAATTCCAATGTCATGTACAGTTCTCTAGGGTACGCAATGCAACTGCATGTCGTACTTTTAAAATTGCACTTTTATGGTAACGAGATTGTAGATAAATGTCTTTGTTGTGGCGATAAGGTTTTTTTTTGACAAGATGAATGCTCAGATGACAACGGTGTTTACAGTAGCGACACGAAAATGGTAATTTTAGCAAAATGCATTTTTTCTGCTTAACCTGAAAAATCCAAGATTTTCAGATTATCACTCCATCATCATCATTTTCAATCAATTTAAGAAACGGTAGCTGCAAAGCATCATGTCACATGACTGTGTTTTGTCTCTTAGTTTTCTGAGATCTTAAAGAATCGACGTTCTTCTAAAATGAAGGGCGATAATGAAATATTAGTCAGAGAATTAGGTAACGTAAAACATAGTAAAGTATGACGTGTGTGCATAAGTACGTGTGGAATGTTAATGATAACCATGCCATTAAAAGCGGTGCAACAATGTCTCTAGTAACTTGTGTGCGTACTACTAGAGTTGTTTTGCTTTTGCCAAGACGAATAAAAATGTGATTTGATTGATTGCAAATTCTTTGCCGAGTGTAATAATAATGTAATTAGTGCATACGCACTTGTACAAAAATTCTAAATAATGCAAAGTATGTATCTAAGCTGTTTGATTTCTTTGTGTTTGAGTTCGTAAGGTCGTCAATGGAGTCTGAAGGTTGAATTTCTGTGGCGTGGCCGGGCCTCTACAAGTTGAGTATTTTCATTTTACTAAATATTTTGGCTATTGGCTATTTTGGCCTTGTTTCGAATTTGATTATACCTTACAACATCACACACATGTCAAAATCATCCCAGTGGTAATTTTAACGTAAAGTTGTCCTAGTAGAATATTGGGGCGATGTCAGATTTGCTCATTGTCTCCTTGTCAATTGAGCTGTGTGGAAGTGAGTAGATTTTAGATTAAAGTGCATGTAAACTATGTTTATTGAATGATTTGTTGGCGACAATAAATAATTTTTAAAGCAATAATTAGTAACAATATTTTATCAGCATGAAGGAAGTGCTCCCATTTTATTCATAATTCCATAACTCACCATCCATATAACCTCAAGTTTTATACTATTTTTTATCAAATTGGATCTAGTGTCTGAATTTTACCAGTGTTACCAGTGACAGGTTTCACACATTAAAGTTAGTTTAAAAACTAAAGTCGACTACTTAGTGCGTATAGCGTTATCATTTATTATTTCTAAGGCATAAAGGTAACGGTGAGAACTTTGGTCCGTCCATCATCGCCCTCATTATTAACAAGTAACGAATAGCTCAGTTTTCTCTGGACAATGTTACTAATCTTCCTAATCTTCATGTTCTTCTTTCGGACCAGCTTAAGAATTGAAGGCACTAGCCTGCCATCTTTGCAAATCTCCACAATGAATGTGATACAGGAAATTAATATGCCGGATATGAATATGACAAAAATGAAATGCACATTTTTCATGTTCAGTTTCTCCAGCCCACCTGTTTGGATATTTTCTCGAAATGTCCTTAGCAGTTTGTAGAGATGGGTATGCTTTCTCTCTTGTAACCAACGCCTCCCACGATACTTTTCCGTCAAAATGATCTGCTCTTCCCAGTACGTCGTAATGCCCAACTCGTACAAGCTTTGACCGATTGACTGGAACTCATTTGTGAATACCGACCTATTATCAATGGCGAACGCAAACCATGTTTCAAACAGCGCTTCAGACTTGTACAGTGGTTGTCGAGGTCCCATCGTAATTGTAAGATTCTTTGAAGACGCAAAAGCCAATGAAAAATCCCAACCAGCACAGACCGTCTCGATTGACATGAAAGCGTCTACGCAGCATTTGCTCGTATCTTGCGTTGTTTTTGTCCTGCTCAGTAAACTTTTAATTTTGGGATCTCCAATGTTGTTGAAATCGGTCCAACCGGACACTCCGCCAAGATCAAAAATTATATTGTAATGTTTTTCATGGTAAAGCGCCTTGAATGACCGTGGTACATAGTCTGATTGAGGAGCGAGTATAAATGCGACCAGATTAAATTTGTATGACGTTGCTAAAATGACCATAAAGGAGACCCAAGAAATCATCATAAATCTCAAAGTGAAGCCCTTTGGTTTTCCAACCTCTTGTTCAAAAGTGAATGCCATGATCATTGTAAATGCCTTCTTGAAGGACTCCGCATACTTTTCCTTTCCAATCAAATGCCGAACTTTTATGGCCGCAGAGTTTACCAACCATACCAGAAAGAATCCGACCAGCAGAATGAGCCAAACTGTGAGTTGATACGGATGAAATATCCAAAACTCACTGGACTTCGAGTAACTTATCGGCTCGGCTGACATGAACACCAAGCTCGACTTGCCAAAGGGCCCAATAAAATCAGCGAGACCATTTCCTTGTGGAGTGGGATTGGAAACGGATGCAATGTCGGCACTCCCGTAAACCAGGTCTCCGAATACCCCAAGCCACGTTCCATTCACAAGTTCTCCCATAAGTGGCCACGCAAAAGGATTCGAGGCGTTGATGACGCTGAAGGAATAATTATACTTTTCCGCGCCATTCTTGATTATGTAGTAATTTGTGCCGTGGACTTCCAGTCTGCCACTTTTACTGTCCTCGGGTCGGATGTAGTACATGAACGGGGGAAAATCTGTGGGAGAAATTCTAAACTCGTGTCCAGCCAAACAGTTTTCCCGTACCGGCACCCATTTTGGTATTAGCAAGTCATTGGACAAGGAAAATGGTGGCTTTCCTGTATTACGGCAAGTTTTACGGAAGTGAACCGCAAGTGGTTCCGAGTCCAGATCTATCCCGATTGCATTTCGGAATTTCCTTATCATTGAATGCTTTAAAAGGGGATGTAAGATTGCTGACGCTCCGACGAAAATGAATACATCGGAACGGCCGTTCCCAATATACAGAATTTGACTAAGGTACGCTACAAGGGATTCTGGAGTGTGAAATCTGTCCAGGAAGCAGACAAATGCCCATTGTTTGGAGATGTAGTGGTAAATGGTCTTGAGCGTGTTTGGTTTCACTTCTTCAGTTGGATTGTCATCCAGGAAGGGGTAGTAGACGTAAAATGTAGAGCCCATTTGATACGAATATTTGAGTGTATCCCAGTACTCTTTCAAACTGCCCAGTTTCTGATTATCCATGATGATTGCTGTTGATCTTTTCCCAATATGATGAACAATCGCTTCTGCCAATAGGTCTGACGGTTCCTTGGGCTCTGCCTCTGCCACTTGAGATGTGACATCCGTTTCTGATGAACAGTAAATCACCACATGAAAAGCAATCAGGATGAAAATGAAGCGGATAAGCGGCATTTTGACAAAGTTTCTGGTTTGGTCCTCAGTCCACAGTGTTCAAACATGAAGTGAAATTGAATGAAGGAGAAAGAAGAAACATTATTAGGCATAAAAATCCTTTCACACTTTTACACCTTTTACACAATTAAAATTTGGGGAATAATTGCTTTGAAGTAAACCCAAACTGAATGGGAACTTGTAATGAGCAGACGGGTACAACATTATTACAAGCTGGACTGAACTAGTTAATCTATAATTATGGATTTTCATAACATCATTATTATCAGGTCGACAAACATTTCATTGTCCTCATTCAAGTTTTTACACTATGACACGTGTTAATATTTCATACCTATTATAATCGGAAGAGTTGCTAAAAACTTCCAAATGTATTATAAATATTTCTTAAATTCGAGATCCACGTGTTGTGTTAGTTTAATATGCACATGAAATTAATGAAAATGGCCATCGATCATGTAACCCGTGTCCCATATCGACACTGAGATGATCATGTCTGCTATGTTGGATTGGAAATTGGAAAGAAAGTTGCAATAAAATCATACTGGCAATTTCCTTCGTTTTTTGTCTTTAGTATTTTAATTTTTCGGAGAATTTGAACAAGATTTTAACAATTTCACACACCAACACACACGCAACATAATATTACTTTATGGAAACTAATTGAACAATAAATACTTTTTAAAATCTAAAGAATACTTTCTAACCAAGATAAGCTGGAGCAGCAGCATAAGCTGGGCCAGCGCGGGCGAAGGTGGGGGCAACAGCGTGAGCATAAGCTGGGGCGTGGGCATAAGTGGGGGCAACAACGGCCTTAGCAACGGCTGGGGCTTGACGGTCAACGACGGCGTTGAATCCGTTGACTGGATCGGCGGTGTAGGTAACCACGCGGATGGCACCATCGGGCTCGACAAGGGAGTACTGTCCTTGGACGACATCGCCGTCACGGGTCTCGTGGGCAGACTTGGAGTCTCCGGTGAGTCCGTCAGACACGGAATATCCGTAGTTGTATTGTGGGTGGGGGTCATATGGTTCAGGGGCAACCTTGGAATAATTTTTATTGATTAGAATAGAAAGCCATACTGCACAAAATTGCTTACTGATTCATGAACCCAAAAATTATTCAAGACTTACGGCGACGGCCTTTGCTACGGGGGCAGCGGCATATCCGAATGCGGGGGCAGCATATCCGGCATAACCGATTGGAGCACCTGGAGCAGCAGCAGCCACGGAGGCAAGGCAGAGGACGGCGAGGAACTGTAAATGGAATTTAAACACAAAAAAAATGTTTCACAAAAAATGTTCAATTTTTTTATAGCACCGAATTATTATCTCCACTTTTTTGCACTTTCAACAATGTATTCCACACTGTGAACTGACCTTATTCATTTTGGTGTAGGTAGAAATGATTTCCAGGAAACTTGTTTATTTTTGTTGTTTTTTCAAAGCTTCGAGAGTTCACTCGGTTGGATAAGACCGCTAAACACTGAATGTATGCTCTCCAACAGATTTCACTTTGTATTTATAGTAAAAATTCTCTTGTTTATGCCCACACTGACCATATCGCCATATAGATTGACAGTTTATTGGGCAGCAATTGAGATTTTAACAAAAGTATTTAGCCCTAACCGTACCCAAACACATACCTCGAATACCTTAAGGTCCTTTTCTTATATAATTTTTATCCTCATTAAAATTACGTTGTTTGCTTTAGCTCAGTAAAAATGGATCAGAGATTATCAGCCAAGCGGACTTTTACTATTTATCCATCCATCTCTGTCCATAATCCATAGAGACATGGCACATGTCTAGGAAAAAAAACTCAACTTCCCTTTCATTTCATTTAAGTACACGTATATTAATTGCATAATAAAAGGGATCCATCCACACATATATAGCACCAACAACAATGGATAATGTAAGGTGTATATGAAACGAAAATAAATCAATATGTATAGAGAGAGATGCATTTCAATAATGTTTACAATTACAACATTCAAGGTGCAATCTTTTTTTACCAGCCAAGGAACTTGAAAAAGTAGAGCATTCATCTTGAATAAAAAATCATAATATTGGAATATTGTCTTTCATTTAGTTATAGATCAACATTATATATTTTTTTACCGTTTGACTTTGTTTACGCACGTTTGTACACATTTAGTTTCTAAATTAGTTTGACTAAAATAGATTTGACATGCGAAAAGGTACATTTACCATGAACTTGAGATTCCCTTTGATGATTACCTCATTTTCCTATATATTTCAATGTTGTCTACTATTTTGATGCTCACCATCAATAATGACCACGCCAAAAAATGCCACATCCATCTTTTTACCAATTACATTATTCAAATCCTAACCCAACCCCAAAAACCGATGCATTCTATATTGCTAAATATTATTATACAGACTAGAGTAGATCTGCTCCTGATAATTAAGCAAGGACTAGACTATAAAGTATTCAGTCACAACAACAACAAGAGTACGTTTGTTTGTAAGTGTCAAAATGTGATAGTTCTCATCTCAAAGGTGCAAAAAAATGCATGCACTCATTGCACTCTCCTCTCCATACATGCTAATCTGGCAAGATGAATAAAAAGGTGTCGTTCATTTGTTGGTAAAAAAAGGCAGTAGTGTGGGTTTGTTTGGAGTAGTGGGTATATAACAGATATAGATAACCTTTTAATAATAATAGTATTATCAAATGAACTTTTTGCTAATGTGACGTTAATAAATTGGGCAGAGAGGAGGAGGGGAGCTCAGCCAGAAGCGCATTTCATTATAGGTCACCACCGTTGCTGGTTGAGCTAAAATAAGAAGTGGTAAAAACGACTTTTCCAATCCCATTACAATTTATTAGGCATTTGCTTTAGAAATATTTTGTATACAGTACTGTAATGTGAAATAGTTTAATGGTTAACAAATTTACACTGATATTTTTTGCATTTAACATTAGCCGAAATCGGTATTCATGTATTTTCATGGTCTAGCAAAATACAATTCGCAAACCCGGATTTCCAGGATTGCAAGCTCTCATTCCATCTCTGTCGTCCTTTGACCACGAATACACGCCTGGACAAGAGTTTTTGATGGCTCTGGAGTAGTCAGTTTCAGCATCACGATTCAGGTTTTTGCAGGCCACAGCTCTTCCATTTTTGAACACCTTGCTACTTCCAGGACAGCTCTGATCAATGTTAAAGTTACATGAGGTTGTTTGGCAGTTTCCTCCAGCTCCGGGATTGTATGGCTCCATTCTGGTCGGAAGATTATAGCCGTCCACTTGACTAACGTCGTACCAGGTCATGCCATTGTTGTCCCAGTGCATTTCAGCCAGACTGACGTAGCCTTCTGACGTGTCGCAGTTGTTTCCGCTTCCATCGCATCCTGAGTGAGCCCAAACCCGAGCGCTGGAGCCTCGGTTGATAGAAACTGACCGAGATTGACCGTTACCTAACGTGAAGGGACCGGAATTGACCCCTGCGCTTTTGATAAATAACGAACGGCCACAATTGTTTCGAATGTTGAGCTCTTCTGCTTGACTCAATTGGGCAATGAGCAAGCAAGAGAAGATGATAATAAGTGCCGTCTTCATTTTATCCAATCTGAGTGTTTCAGAAAAGGTTAAAGGTTTCTACTTGAGTTATTGAAACAGTAACAGCGATTGATAATGTTGAGCGGGATGTGCTCTTATTTATATGAATGTGACGATGCCTGCAGAATGCATTAAACTCTGTCATATCAAATAATAATATTTTGCTTTTTTATCCATAAAACCTTGTTTTTTAGTTGGTTTTCGAAGAAAGGGTAATTTGCAATTGGTGGATAATCTGTTAGTCAATTTAATATAATATGCAATCAATTATCTGCCGCAAACCACAATCACACATCATTTTACCAACAGATTTATATCTAAAGGTACATAATAATTTGCGTTTGTATAGCCAAAGTATAGCGATGTCCCGCGGTTATATTATTTTAATTGTTTGTCATTCGAGATGAGTATACCTACATATAAGCATGTTTTTTATTTGTGTTGTAATGGAATCGTTCAGGAAACGTGTATGGAAATTTGCACATTTCTGGGAATGAGATGAACACCAACAGCTTCCATAATTCGATGGAAGTGTGGTTAAACAGATTATAGGAGGCATTATTGGGAAATCAGTAATTATCTATAATTTTATTCCATGCAGCATTTCTTAATGAAGGAGCTAACTGTAGTTGATGGGGATGCTTAATAGATGTGAGCAGACGTAAAATATATCTAGAGAGATTGATTGAGTGAATTGAGTCATATCGCGCGATTATCGTAAGTGACATTTTAAACGACTTTAGCGTTCAGTTTTCAAATGCCAACCCCCTGATTGTATGAAAACTTGAATTAAATTAAAGACTGAAATGCCTATTATTCTATATACGACATACGACAAAGCGCATTTTAAAATTCCACCAAGCCTTTCAGGTACATTTCTCTGACGCCAGGCTGATTTACTTGCTAGTCAGCAATAAAACCGACACATATATATATTTTTAAAACCAGCACACGCATGCTATAGGCACTTAGGCATTACCGCTCTTTCTCACTATAATATGTATGACATATTTACAATAGGACCTACAGATGAAATAATTGATACTTAATAACATGCATCATTAGCAATTCCACTTATACTCATTTCAACAGAAACGACTTGCTCATCCTTTTATGTGCATTTTGAGCAAACGGATTAAAGTTTTAAAACCTTGCAATGTGCCATCTGGTTATTTCAATCTCCATCCATCCCGTTCAGTGATATGCAAACATATCATGTTCAGTTTCAATTTTTGCGTATTTCAGTTTCTCCTCCATGCAGGCATTATTTCTGTTCATGCAACTTGATGTGTGATTCTGTACCAGCGCTTTAGTTTCATTGTCAGTAGTGTGTATACTGCTTTTATCCAAACGCCTCATATACGGTTCTGAGCTTTTCAATTTCATTTCAGGCAAACCTTTCACTTTTGGAAAGGAAATTCATAAAATTCAAGCCCACGCTAGAATAAATGAAAAGACTCCTATTCAGACGCATAAATTCTCTCTCTGGTTGTGACCACCGCACCGGCTTTGGACACATTGCTCCTCATCTCGCCAAGCGAAAGCCATTACCTGATACATAATACGAACAATTCCAGATAAAAGGATGTTTTTTTGTGTGTTTAAACCTTATGTACAAAAATAAATGTCATAGTGCATTGTAATCGTCGACAGTTCCAACAGTTTGTATGTTAACCAGCAGCGATATAAATGAAAACAAAGGTTTTGAGGTAGGCTGCTGCTAATGTGCATGAAATTGTTTTGTTTTAGTGTGCATAGAATTACATGTATAAATGGTACATTTAACCTAACCTCTCATAAAAAATGCCATCTCATACTCCCTGTAGCTTCGTTCTTCTGTTTGTTATCGTTATCAATTTTATGTTTTAAAGGACAAGGCCACGAGGACACTGTCTGAATTTTCATTCCTATAACTCAAATATGAATAGTAAACGGGCATGATTGACTGGTGACTTGAAAAACATTTTATGTAAATGATGAACCAGGTCGCGTATATTTAAATGTACTTATTGCGGCGGATATTTTTTTGAATCCGTCTCAGAGAGCAAAACCATTTCTTATATTTCATTTCTACTTTTCTGTGTCCATTTTAGAAAATAGGGTGAGTTTCTACATGATGGTCTTATAACTTGCATCTCAAACTTGGAAATGGCAACATGGCATGATATTGCGATGATGGAAGGAAGCTTTTTTTTGAGCATTTGTAAATACATCAGGAGAAGAGGAGTTTGCCATATATAGAAAGTAGAAGTATTATATCAAGAGCAGTAATATATATGGTGGAACTATTGTGGGCATAAAAATGCTTTGCCTTCATTATAACAGCGTAGCTTACTGTATGCATATGAATGCCTCTACTTATATGACATTGCATATCGGCGAACAATTATACTCTGGGATATTATACGGGATAGACCGTTGCTGGTTTTTTTGCAGGTTAGCTTTATGGTCTCCTCTTCGTAAATGGCTATTATAATATCCCAATTCATTTTATTTTGCCTATTATTTATAAAGTACAAAAAGTAAAGTGTGGATTATTATGGCTCGTTAAGTGTTTGCTTTTGGTATTTTTTTTGCAAGTGTGTTCATATTAGAGGAACATGACTGATAGATGACATCATCCTCTATATTTTACTTGATTGGGATTTGAGATATGGACTTTTTTTCATTTCATATCACATGTAATACAGGACTTTGCTGTGGACTCATCTCACAACACAACGACGACTGCTGCTGCGACCACAATTCATTCAGTTTCTATTCTAATAACGTCTATTTGTAACCGTAACCCAAGTTCAGCTGAAGCCGTGCACCTTTCATGACAGTCATCATTCGGACACCACTTGGCAAACATCGCTAGAGCTGGATCTCTCTCGTTTTGTACTCAACATTCATTTCTTATCCGTGACTGTGTTAACAACATTAACTTAACTTTTCCAGTCCATTTATCAGCCCACCAGCATCTCTATTTCCAATACTCCTCGTCATTTAACGGTGAGTAATCCCACTTTATCTGATAAAATCTGATCCTCTACACACTTATAACCTCATAAATTTACACATTTTTTTTGTAAAGCAGCAGTTTGATTGATTGTATTTACACAATAATCCCTTTTTATATTTTTCCTCTTCCATTTCCCCAAAACAAGCAAATTTTGTACACCGCAAATTAAGCATTATAATTAATTCTAACCATGCAGCTTCGGCTTCGTGGTCAATTATACTTGTGCATAATTTGATATGCGGAATATTTTGTCTACGTCACATAGTTTTCCCACATTCCTAACATGAAACTAATAGGATGTTCAATATGTTGTACATGTGCATATTTCTCAGAAATTAAAACCTTTTGAAATTCATTTTTCACAGATTCCAACTTTACAAATTCCTAGCAACAACAATGGCCGCCACAAGAGCAACCAAGTCTGGATTAGCTGCAGAGTCTCAAATGAAGGTACGTAGAGAACGAAACTAGGAACGTCTGCACAATTTTAACCCAAAACATTTTACCTACTTGCATTCTATTATCTTATCATATCATACGTCTTAAAACGCTTTGGGCGAAATGTTCTTTTGGTTCCTTCTTCTCATGACGGTTCACTGACTCTGACTTGAAGATTCAATCATTCACGCAAAAAGGGAAAACATTTGTGAGGATTTTTGGTAAAAGGTGTGTTATCTTTTTTTGTCCGTTACAAAGTTGTATGCTCGATACATATGCCGCACATAGGATTTTGTAACGGTCAAAAAAAAGACAACACACCTTTTACCAAAAATCCTCACATTTTTTCTACATCAAAGTTTGTAATATAGTTAGCCCAAGTGTTGGCTTAGGAATTTATGATGATGACAGGACTCTTTGTTAGAGCACAGATTGAGGCTGACAGGGAAAAAATGGGCCGAACCCCACACATTATGCCATTTAACGTTGCCGTAAACTTTATGGGATTTTTATCCTCCTCCTTCTAGATAGCATCTTTAGAATGTTTTGAAATTTTGAACCCACCTTTAAGCTTTAAGTATATTTGTAGCCTTGTTTTATGTAATGGGAAGATTATTTGTTGTAAGTAGATAATGCAATTTTGAGTTAGAGATTTCAGACTCTTCTCATATTTGTGCATATTTTATCTCTACTAAACATCTCGCCATTCCTCTCATTTAAATGTCGTTGTCCGCCGATTAACTTTAACCGTGACAAGAAAAAAAGTGCTCCGGCACATCCGATTTTGGCAAACAAAAACCGAACAATCAAAAACGTTGCAAAATATTCAATAAACTTAAAAACAGAACTGGTTTTCATTTTATTTTCTCTCTGCATAGTTCTGAAATAGGTAATCATTTGAAGTTATGTAGGCATGTATTAAAAAAATACAATATTTTCATTTAAAAAGACGAATTTATAAAATGCGTGATGTCACAGTATTTATTACTGTCAATGTCATCATGTAGATAAGATATAAAGAAATGCATAGCTGAAATCAGCTTTAGCAAAGACATAATGTTATTCCAAAATAACTCCAGATGCCACAATAATGACATAATAACAAAATATATGATCGTTTGTCATTTCTAATTTATGACAAGTGTGACATGACATCATCCTCAACATTCTTTAGAAAGATTATGCTGAGCGGATAAGTAGGAGTATATAACGTTGTATGCATTTAAACTAGTCTAATTAAAAGTAACAGTGACTAACGAAGCAAACTCACGAAAAGTAATTGAAAATTGTCGCATTTATGTACATGGATAGGTACACCGTTTATAATAGTACTGTTCATTTGTACACTGAAGCGATGCGGTGCTTGCGAATGAAAAGGAAATTGACATATTGACATACTGACGGTTGCATTGAGATCTATAAATAAATATGACAGTTCCATGTGCATAATAGAATATACATGGATTTATGAGTATTGTACCAACACCCTGAATTACATGTCCTTTTTCATTTGATTTAACTTTTTCGCGTGGCCAATTTATTAGTCTGCAGTCTACGATACACAATTGCAAGTAAGATTTGGAAAGATTATGTTCACCTTTTAAGTATTCAAGGTAATTCATTTCCTTGTTTGGTAAATGCTACTTCTCCAATCCTTCTAATGGATTAGATGGAGAGAATTAGCAACAAAAAATTGTCACTAGTAAATTAGTAAGCAAACTTTAAAAAAACGGTTGACTTTCATCAGATTTTTTTTTGTTTCGTTTTGGAATACTGATGAATTTAATGAACCAGCAATAATGCACCACACTTGACTTGACAGTTGTTTTGCTGCTGGTTCTTGTCATGTGAAGACCTTTTACCTTATATGGTTATCAAACGGCTGTGTGGCTGCTGCAGCGTCGTCCTCCCTCCATGGTTCTTGGAGTCCATTTGCGCCATATGCCATCCTTTCTATAAACATTACCATACAAGTTCATGTTTCTTATTTGACTTGACTTGGGACATAAAGTACACAGCAGTAGCAGTGCAAAATGCAGTCTGATTTTTTTTCCTCCGAGTAGCCCAACATGGTCAGAGGAGATGGCACATTCACTCTTTGATATCATTTGATTCTCTCTCTCATGTTACCTTACGAATGTGTCAAACTCATTTTACCAATTAAAGACAAAATATGACATTGGAATTATTGAAACTTTGTTATAATTATGGATATGACAATAATAAAAGGCGAGACAAGGATCGTGCCAAAAAGTACACAAGGAAGAAATCTTTATGAGAAGCATAAAGTACGCATAATGTAGACAAGTTGGCAATTTCAAGGAGGAAAATGGTCTCATTTAGTACATAAAAAACGGTAATCGGTCGGTATACACACATCTTTGGAATTATGCTTGTAGGGTAAATGTTTTATTTTGTTACTGCGATCTGACAGTTGGTCAGCTTATAGCTGTCACTGATAAATAGCTTGTGTGTTCTGTTGTTGGGTATATTTGGAGATGATACGACATTGAATGATGAGCTAATATAGTTATAGTGAAAAATAGGCATAGCAGATGAAAGCATCTTACATCAGCGACAAAACACTGTGCTGGACAAAAGTCACGTTTTTTTTCATTACACGATCTAAAGATGATGAATCATCGCAAAAAACCAACACCTGGTGATGCATACAACTGGACAATGAGAATGCATGCAAGAGTGCACATTAAACAATAAGCATAAATAATATTATGATGATATCATCATCTCTTCCCTCGTTCTCAAAGAGGAAAAGACATCTGGAAAAAAGTGTTCGTTGTAATAATGACCATTATAAGGTTTAGTTTTATTTTGCAAAAAATGCGCATGTGTCATAATGGAGAAGTGGGAAAACCGGCACTACTTTTGTGTACTTGGTTGAGGAATGGAAGGAAGTCAGTGATGCAAAGCAAAAATTATCCATTAAGAAGAGTAATGTACAAAAAGCATGAGGTACTCGTTACAAGTTTAGTTTTGCACATACTAAAAACATGAAAAAGTAATGGCATTGCACATTGGCTTTGGCTTTTAGAACATTACATAATAATGTGTGTTTACACGTATACCTATAAACTAACTGTTGCAAATGATGTACCTATAACAGGTACGCCTACATCACCGGTAAAAAGATGAGATATTGATACGATGATGTAATCCTTTGACACTCCTTTTGCACAAAAAACCAACCGTCTTTTTTGACGTACCGGTTCTTCTCTTTCTCTTGGTTCAGAATAAGATTAGCCATATATCCCACAAAGGCAAGGAGTTTCGGCATAGCTTTTAGTTGGCAATAACTTGGGTTTACGATAATTTGCTAAAAGGCCTGAACACAGTGCGAAAAGCATTGGTATTTGCGCCGTCATCGTAAGTGTCATTAATATCTTATATCTCAAAGACATTCGTTATTTTAATGTGGATGCAATACAAACATTCCTAAAAATACTCATGAAGACACACTAACCAAAAAAGATAAAAGCGAGAGAGGATGTATTGATGATTAAAGCTGGCTTTATGTTTAGTTCATTACTCATTGTCATTCATAAGCGTATTTGACTTTGTGAGTAATTGATAAATGATTGTGTTTTCCTTTCTAAACTGTACAATTTATATGCATCATAGCATTCCATTATCGCCTCGGTCTACCCTTCATTTCCTCTTGGTACTTGGGCTAGAGTTACCATCATGCTCCTAAATGTATTTTACTCATAGATGAATGAAAATGCTACAAATTCGAAGATGGTAAAGTCGATTATGCCATTCCATTCAGGACGCATCTGAAAGTTTGCTCTTTTTGACCTTGATGTCAAAAGTATGTATCTTTGTTTGCAACCGTCCGTTGTTCATTCTTTGATAATACATAATATATTAACAAGTTCGCAAACACGGATAGCACGATCCTTCTAGAAATTATGATTGTCAACGGATATGGAATTTGACGAGAATGCCAACTACCAACTTTAAGCGGCGAAAACTATTCAATTCATAATAGTCAATGCTGAATGTCCAAAAACGGTCATGTCCCTATCATGTATACAATTGAATACAATACAATATTATCCTGTTTCAAATCTTGTTTTTTTGTCGGTTATATGATGAGAGGAACTTGTTTCGTTCGAGGTCTATATTCCTTGTATGTACATATATTGTGGATGCATGTCTGCATGAATGATTCCATCCTTGCTAGTTTTCAGCAGTTGTAACTAGTCAGTAATGACGAATGGCATGGCTGTTGCATGGCTATATGACCTAAAAATAGTATGTAATTCGCTGGACTAAACTGAAATTCTTTTCAACAATTTATAGGCATTATAGACTAAATGAGTAGGCATTTCATTGTACTTTAATGTAATTCAAAAGAAGGGAAAGCAAGTCAGTAAACTGGAGCATGTTCTTTATTATTTCAATTTCAACGTTTTATTGCCAACTTATCACGCTTGAAATTTGTTGATTCCAGATTAACAGCAAATACAACGAGGATCATGCCCAACAAGTTTTGGAATGGATTGCCCACGTCACCGGAGATAACATCAGCACCTCTGGAGACATGGACAATCTATTCGAAATTCTCAAGGACGGAACCCTACTCTGCAGGTATGCATCATGCTATAATACTAATTTTATGTACATTTTTAATCTTTAATCAAAATAATTACATTTTGTATATATTTTTCCGCAGACTTGTCAACCAGTTTAAGGACGGTATGGTAAGGAGGATTAACACGAGCACAATGGCCTTCAAGTGCATGGAAAACATTAACAACTTCCTCAAGGCTGCTACAGAACTTGGAGTTCCAACACAAGAGCAGTTCCAAAGTGTCGACTTGTGGGAGCGTCAAAACCTCACTTCAGTCGTGATTTGCCTTCAAGCCCTTGCCAGAAAAGCTAGCAACTACAACCTTCCCGGATTCGGACCAAGGGAATCCACCAAGAACGTTCGTACCTTTACCGACGAGCAACTCAAGGCTGGCGACGGAATCATCAGTCTCCAGTACGGAAGCAATAAGGGAGCCAACCAATCTGGAATCAATTTTGGAAACACCCGTCACATGTAAAAAATCTTCAAGTTTCTCCACTACTGGAATTGGATGAATATACATATTTGGCCACGAAATGAAATTATTATTAATATTATACGAAAAATAACAGAGTGTGATGCATTCATGCATTCCAAAATGTTGCATCTTTCACAAATTGCTATATTTAAGATTTATAATATAAGCGTGTTTAAAACTGTCCTGTGCTATTTAGCTTTATAAAAAATTAAGCTTGTATTTTTTTGTTCGTCCCTCTCTTTTCATTTGACATTCAAGCAAAGTGCAGAGTAGTCGATTCCTCTGCATTTGAAATTTCGCTTTTAATGAAAGAATTTTTTTTGTATCATTACTTGGTATTTTTACAGAGTGCCAAAATTATAGCTTCCAGAAAACTTGCTATCTTTTTTACATTGAACAGTATGTACTTGTATTTACCTAAATTATTATGCGGTAGTACACTTTGCCTTGGTTGGTATTATGTATTTGTTAAGAATTACATAATAAGCAAAAAAAAAGTTCTGGAAAATAAATAAACTTTCATCAATTTTTTGTTTTTATTATCCACTTAAATTAACAATAAGGCAAGAATAAATGCAGCATGTTTTTTCCACAATCGTCAACAATAACAAACATTAAATATTTTATAAACATTGTAATCAAACAAACATTTTTTACGAGGGCAAACCTACGGTAATAACAAGGTATACTAAATGCATATTATTATATCTAAAATGTTTCAGGCTCAATTAGTAATATCCACTGACAGAAACTGAATATCAACAATTATAACAACGCCACATGAGGAGGGGGTTGTAAGCACTGCTACAATATGACTAATCAAAAAAATAGTATTGATTATTGTGCATTAACATTTTACCGGTAATTGGCATCACTTGGCATTTCCTAGATAAATATGAACTTTTTTTACGGAACTGAGTACCTAAAAATTGCAGTGAATGACTGCAAATTATTGTTCAGTATAGGTCAATTTACCGGTTGTGGTATAGGTGTCTGAGTGAGTGCAATGGTTATGGCTAATTAACTATCTTATAATAACAAATAACAAAGAAGGAAAAAAACAATAGATAATGATGATTTTCGGGTGGTGCTTCTAGCAAAGTATTAGGTAAGTCTTGGAGTATAGAGGTTCACAAAGTTTTAACGTGCAGCAAAGAAGTTTGTTGGACAAACGTCATTTTTTTATCCTTGGCAGTTGGAACATTTGAGTACCTAAACGTACTGTCTACTAAATAACTATAGTCAATAAATTATAAATATATCTTTGATTTGGTACATTCATCATGCGGCTTTGCGGCTTATATAACACTACCTATTAAATATTACATAAATATTGCATGAACAAGATAAAACTACTTTATAATAATTGACTTTTTAGCAGGTTATGTTGCAAGTTTACAAAAATTATCCTTATGTAAAAAGTCAGTAATGACTACATTATTATTAGCAAGAATAAGTTTATGGAAGAAAAATATACATTGTATTTTTCTTCCTTTTTTTCCAGATCTATTAAAAATAATTACTTTCTATTCAGGTAGTTTCGTAGATGAAAAAACGAAGTACGAATGTATACAAAGACTATACACCTCCCACTATATAAGTAATTATAATTAAGGTAATCGTTGGTAGATTGGATCTTTTGCTACAAGTATTATGTTACTCATCCAGACTTATACTTTACTTCCCCGTTTCCATTCTCAATGACCCCATTTTTATGGCTTGCCAACACTTCCGTCGCTTTCCGTTCACGAGCAGCAGCGTCACGATGCTTCCTCTTTATTCTCGCGTAAGGACCAATATCCGGATCCATAACAAAGTCGTACAAAACTTGAACCCACGAGTCGTGATGTGGCAGGTTATCGTAATAATCGCGAGCGATTTCACGAAGCTACAAGAGTTTGAATAAAAGATTACATAATTAATAATATTTATTAACAATTCGGAGTGCCAGAGAAACAGTGTTGAGTTGAGAGTTACATACTTTTGGCAAATTGCATCCTGGCACAGCGGGGAAATCATGATGCTCATTGTGATAGCCGACATTGAATGTGACGCAGTTGAGAATTCCATAATATGAGTATGTTTCATAGCCTTTTCGAAACATGTAGTGCTCAGAGATGAAGTGACCGGCAACTGGATGGCAACCCATGGAGAGGAGTGATCCACCGAGTAGATAGAAAATGGCCTTGCCACCGAAATAGTAGTACACAAGAAAGTTGTATGTAAGTTGAATGACAACATTGATGACTTCCAATGCACCAGGCGGCTTTGGGTAAGTAAGCACTGGTCTCAACGCATAAAATAGGGGTTGAAGAAGGACCCAGCAAAACTTGCCAAACGTGGTACAGAAAAGTTTTGCCTCGATATAGGTGGGAATGTCTGTGTCGAATACTTCATCACCTTGATACTACAATAAGTAAATATAAAAATCAAATTCGTACTTTGGCATTCTGTTTTTCAATCAAACCTTTAAAAAAATTACAATTTCTTACCCTGTGATGTTCCAAGTGATACTTTTTGAAAGAGATTGAAAATGGAATGCCGATGGGTAGATTGGCAAAAAAGCCAAATATCCTGTTGGCCATTGGTCTGGCATGTCCAAAGGCCAAATTGTGGGCAATTTCGTGTATGGCTACGGATTTCACAAAGCAATTAATTACAGTATAAAATAATCATAATATTGGGTAATAAATGTATACATATAATAACATTAGCGTAAATACCAAGCATCAATGCATGATTAATGACCCCTCCAAAACCGTACGCCAGCATGAACACATACATCCACTTCATGTCCGCGACAATACTGACCATCAAGCATTGTATAACGACTAGAAGGGTTACTTTCCATTTCATATTCCGGTCATATCCAAACAGTTCCTTGATCTGCGGGTACTTTTCTGTAAAATTGGACAACAACATGAAATGTGAGTAATATAGCTTGGAATAAGAAAAATAAATCTGGCAATACTGACTGTGGTAGATGAATAATAATGGATGCGTATGCGTATGCTAATAAATTTTTAAAAAGAGGACTCTCTCATTGTTTCGTACATAGACAGTTAATCACAACTAATTGAATTATTACCCTCATGTCAAGTGCTAGATAAACACAATTTAGCACAACATATATTGAATGCATCCTACTATATTCACTCTTTCATGTCCTATCACAATTCTCAATGATCGTTGGTGTCATATCGCTATCACCTTTTCTCTACGTGAGAACTGAAAAAACAAATTTAAACTCATTATCATCACACGACAGGACTTTTACGATTTGCAAACATTCAAAACATTAAACATTTCCCCAATGTGTCTACCGTATCAAGTTATTCCAATTCGTCTGTTGTATGTATAACTGGATACGTGTCCTAGAACACGTATATTGAATGATAAAAGACTGACATACCTAGTCATATTATATGTTGCTGCAGATCTATTTCAATGTTTACATAAGTTATCTTTCATCCTGTGCTCACGTCGCACAATGTAAAATATAATAGGTTGGTAGGTTCAACTAAAAAATCCTTTTCCCACATAAATTACTTTTAACATCTACCTGAGATCACACCTTTACTGAAAAGATGATGAATTATGTACAATTAAAAAATGAATTCCAGCAAATCTTCTTGCAATTGAGTAGCCCTATTATTATATGCACTAACAACCCCTCGTCTAATTTTTAATGACTACGACTACGAACGTACTTAGAATTTCAGCCCTCCTAGCTGCATGTGGCTCGACATTCTCCGTCCACTCGAAATCGGTCCTAGAAACATGTTGTCCCATCGTTGAGTGCTTTGAGGATGGTCCTCAACCTTCTTGTGAGTGCTAAACAGTTGAAATTCAAAAGGAAAAGAATTGTTTTCAAGAATACTTCACATCCAAAGTAAACACTTGTCACAATCAATAAGTCTCAATAAGCTGTCAATGTGAGGTAAGGAGCAAATATTAAACACACCACTACTACACAGCTATCCGTTTCCTCTTCACGTGTAATTCTTGACCATCCAATTGTCAAAATCCAAAATCCCTCTGCTGTTGTTGTTTCTCCAATAAGGTGACCTGTGAAAGTATGGACAAATAAAATATGATAAAACATGCGTCAAACCAAATTAATTAGCAGCAATTTTCACAGCGTTTCTTCTTCTTAAATTCTGGTTCGTCACTTCATTTCTGTGGAAGTATGTATGACGTGACTGTGAGAATGTTTACTCTTTCATGACTACACGCCAAAACTTATCGATAAAGTAAACTACCAGCTTCGCTTCGTTAACGGTTCATCGTCTCCACCCATAATCAATAATTCCACCTGCTTGTTGTTCCGCTTCGTAGTAAATTGGAACATGGAAAGAATGCACAATGATATTCAAACATGATTTGTATTTGCACACGCATATAGGTATTTTGTTTTATTGAAAAACTTTCATTAGCATAAGCTATCAAACTATTTTGTGGTTGCGGTTATAAGTAATTTTGTGCTTTTATATAGCGAAAAAAAAGAATATCCTATTTATTTCCATTTAAAATCTACCTACCAACAACACTTGCCATATAGGTTGACAAATTTGACGGTAATGCCCGATTCGGAGATCTCGTACATTGCGTGACAAATTGCTTTATTTCCCGTGCTCATTTACTGAACTGGCAACCGGAAAGAAACAAAAGCTAGAGTGCTTCCATGAGCTATTGATTTTGTTTTAAAATGCCGTCAGGTTGTTTGGAAGCGTGCAGTGCTTACTATTGTTTTTTACTTTTCTAACAATGAGAAATATCTATTTAAAAATTTCACTATAATTTTACAATCTACAGAAACTTCGAGGGTATATAGTATATTCCCATATTTCATTATATTATATGCACTAAATATTATTATGTCAAAAGTAACAGAGACTCACCGAAAATATGAAAACTTCCAAAAATCCGGTTCAGTTACACTTTTAATACTGCTTGGTTGGACGTTGTTTGGCCTGTGATGCTGTTGTAATATAACAAAATTACAAATTTACTTAAATTCTCATTACACATTATCATACACTAGTTGAATGCCTACACTTGACAATAATATATCAATAGCAGATGAGACCGGATAACCACCGGATGAATATCTACATAAGCTATCACCTACTATTAAATTGTGCATACTTTACAACAACAAGGTATAACTTTCCACTTTCGCTTCAGTATAACACTCACCTCAAAAACACTTATCTTGCTTGTGCAATTAGTTAATAGGCTTGACGTGGTTCGTAAATGTTAACCTGCATCACTGCACTACACAAGTTGAAATAGCACACTTGACTTAGCACTGCAGCAGCTTTGAACATCTGATAGTAGTGGGATGAGCCATACTTATGAGCTAGTAGTGAGTTGAGTTGTGGTGAGTCAACGAGTCAGAGTCACAAGTTGCAATGAAAAACGAGCGACCGCTATACCCACCCACGCTGTGTAATAATAACAGCTTATTTGCAATTGCAACCTTTGTTTTGCAAACAAAGTAGAAAAGCAAGCCAAGCTTAGTGGAAAAGTTTGAATGGTTTTGTTATATGGAATAGGGAATAATGAATAACAGTTTCATGATTTTTTTATTTTTGTAATATTTTCGATGTCTTTTATTGCTTTATTTCATGACATTTTTAGCAGATGTTTAAATGCAGTGTAATAGATGATTATACAATTGTGGGTAAGCATTTTATTTTTGAGATTATTGTAAGCAGAGTATATGCTTTGAGTGCCCCTAAATCATATAACATATTTTTAACGACCATACAAGTTGCTGCCACCTCCGCCGCCACCACCTCCATACCCACCGCTACCTCCACCACCACCTCCTCCTTTGCCTCCAAATCCGCCGCCGCCGCCTGATCCGCCTTTTCCCCCAAATCCTCCGCCACCACTCCCACCACCTCCGTATCCCCCGCCTTGACTACCTCCTCCATGGCCACCTCCAAATCCACCGCCCCCTCCGAATCCTCCTATAATGAAAAAACTTTGATCTTAAAAAATAGAACCGCAATGGTGAATGTTTCAGGAAGGATTTGAATGCATACCTTTCCCATTAGATTGCTGATTATTGTACTGACTATTTCCGTTACCACCATTATTGTTATTGTTACTATTGCCACCCCAGCCTCCCCCACCACCACCACCACAACAACCTATTTAATGCCAAACGTGCAATGTGCAATAAAATTGTGCATAATCTAAAAAAAACTCTTGGTAATTTGTACCCTTAATGTACCTTTCCCTTGCCCTTGACCTGATTTTTCACTGTTGCTACCGCCATTACCAGAATTTCCATAAGTATTAGATGGGTAGAAGCCGCCCCCATTGCCGCCACCCCCAGACCCGCCGCTACCCCCACCAGATCCTCCAGTTCCATATTGTACTGCACTACCATATCCAGCATCGCCATTGCCACTCTTGTTGTCGCCTCCACCTCCTCCTCCTCCAGTACTATAACCGCCTCCTCCGCCACCACCACCGCCATTGGCTTTACCTCCTCCAGTTTGGTAACCTCCAGAACCACCAGCTCCTCCGCCACCACCACTGGATTTACCTCCTCCATTTTGGTAACCTCCAGAACCACCACCTCCTCCTCCACCACCCCCATGGCCTCCGTTTCCACCACTTCCAGCATCACTCTGGTAACCGCCGCCTCCGCCACTACCTTTACCATCTGAAATGCCGTTTCCTTGACCCTGATAACCACCAGCTGAACCTTCACTTTTGCCACCACCACCGCCGCCACCCCCTGATTGATATCCTCCTCCACCACCATTTCCAAAATCCCCTTTGCTGCCCCCTCCACTTGCATCGTTTTGATAACCCCCTCCTTCTTGACCACCTCCTCCCCCTCCACTGCCTTTGTTTCCGCCCCCACCACCTTGAATGAGTATTGGTGAAATTGTGCGACATGCAACTTGCGTGCAACTTGAACAAGCTTGTGCAAAAAATATATAGTTTCGTTTTTGTACTTACCTCCGCCGTAACCGCCCCCACCACTGCTTCCTCCTCCTCCGTATCCCCCACCTTTGGCAAGCACAAATTATATTTAAGGTTAGGTAAACAGCGTATCGGGAAGAATAGTCCATTATGAATTATATTTTTAATGGGCTAAAACATACCTCCAAATCCCCCACCTCCTCCTTGTCCGCCATAACCACCTTGAAAGTAAATGGCAAGAAATTAAATTCCATAAATTAGATAAAGAAGTTGAGTTTGATTTAAAATGTATGTAGTTTACCTCCACTGGAGCCTCCAAAGCCGCCTCCACCGAAACCACCTCCATATCCTCCTATAAACAATTAAATCCCAGGGCAAACATATACTATACGTGAGTACACAAGCTTGAATTAGTTAATTGAGAACATTGACATACCCCCTCCACCTCCACCCCCACCTTTCCCTCCACCTCCTCCACCACCACTGCTACCTCCATATCCACCTGAAATCCACAAGCAAATTACAGCAATTGGATTTGGCTTAGGATATTTCTTTATATTTTCAATCAAAACATTTAGGCGTACCTCCAGACGACCCACCACCCCCACCACCATATCCACCTGAAAAACAAAATTTCACGATTGAAATCTGAATTTCTATTTTCATATATATTTGAGAACACGGGAACTAGGCGTACCTCCAGACGACCCACCGCCACCACCACCACCTCCACCACCGTACCCACTACCACAACCACTGCCACCTCCAGCTATTCCTCGCCTTTGCCTTCCTCTGTTATTTTCGGCATAGGTTGAACTGGCTACTCCAATCACTAATCCTAAGATAACAGCTCTCCTGAACTGCAACAGTAAACCATAAACCGAATAAGGTGTCAGTAAAAGGCTCACTTTCGCATGTTCCAACAAATAATTGTACACAATTACCATATTTGCCATTTTTTGAACGTTTTTGCAGGAGCAGAAAAAAAGTAAATTCAACAAAGTACTAACAAATAAATCCTCCTACGCATTGAGCACAACTAAATTAGAGAATCTTAATTCGTGCATTACTTATATACTCGGCTAAAAAATCGGCACTGATGCTAATGCAACATTTAAAAACAAGCAAGTCTCTCAGAGAACCAAAAATCGCAGCTAATTAAATCATCAATCACGACAGCAAGTAAATTCGTTACTACACGCCTGCAGGCTCGAGATATAGCTAAATATACTTGGCTTTCCATGTGCATAAATGCTTGTTAAAGCATTAAACTGATCGAAATCGAAACTGTTTTGTGTAACATTTATTTCTTCTTGCATGAAAACTGAGGAAACATAATTATAATGAATGCAATGTAAACTCACATGCGTACTCAAATTAACTCTTTTTGCCTCGGTTATCTGTGTGAAGATTCGTTGGTCTATTTGATCCCATTAGATTCGACACATTGACATTTTGCTGCTAATGCAATGCCACCACCATCGTCACCAATTTTGCAAGGGGTATCAAGGAAGTTTCAAATTCATTGTTGCCATAAAGAATGCATGGGTTTTCATAATTGTTCTCGGATTGATTCATATTTTATGCACATTTCTGATAATTCGACTTCCTTAATCAATTTGGTTCTTCTTCTAAGCAGGTATTGCGATTGCGGCGCAATGCATACAAAGAACTAACCTATCCACTGTGGGATGTCTCTCCGGCTTTTCACCACCGTAAATTTAGATCTGTTATTGATGCATAGCATAAGAAGGCAATTTAAGTAGTTCACACTGAATGGACTATCAAGTAAAGCTTAAAAAACTGTTGTTTTAATGCATCATTGTGGATTTTGCTCGTGGTATGTTTCGTAATTCGTAACAAAAGCTGTTCAGAATGGGAACAATGAAAGTATTTCAAGAACGACTACACTACTGACTGAACAACAGCAGTTTGTTTCTATTCAGGGAGTTTAACGAATTTGCTAAAAAACATTCCGCTTATCAGAGAAAAAAAGTCCTTCTTGGCTTTGTTTGTTGAATTCGTTGATGGCGGTGTGGCCCTCAACAAAGTAAAAATGGTACATGTGAGTGGAAACAAAAGTACTAAAAGTTATTTGAGTCTTTGCACTTTTCAAACCACACACAGACTTTTTTAGGTGGTAAATCATGCTTATATTTTATATAGTTTATGCCAAGCCAATCATTGACTGCAATAATAATATGTGCTAAATTAATGCAACAAATACATTTCGTAATCATGCATTTTTTTTGTCTTTTCAGTCCCAAAGAAGATCAGTTTCACTTTTCTTTGAAGACATTTCAATAATAAAACATGCGCATTAACTAAAGGGAGCAGATTAAAATTAGAAAACGGCAAAGGTGCTTGTGGTTGTATCTCAATTTTTTAACGTAATTTCAATTGATCATAACAACAAACTTTCAAACAAATCAAATGGCTACCTAATTCCAATGTCTGTGTTTAGCAAAAGTCTAAAAATATACAGCAATATGTACTCTAATTAAAATTATGATGATGCTATATGTATTTAATCAAATGTGTTTATGTCAATAAATTAATGACTGGGTTATCAGAGGAGTCAAATGAATTCCAAGTAACGTTGATAAATTCCATTAATAATGCTTTTCATGATTAGGACACTCATTGAGAGTTGTTATGTGAGTTGCACAGTTGTTTCTTATTACTCACTAGAAAGGAACCATTCAACTTTATCTGAATGAAGATACTGCAAACCACTTTACAGTCAATTTCAGTGAAAATGACCAAAAGAAATGGAAAATGATAAAAAAGAATGATGACACAATGCAATTAAAAATTGCGGATATGCATTATGTTTTAATTCCTTATCAATATACTTAATACGGAGCAAATTGATTATCCTCCTGTTTCCGGTCCGTATTTTATCATCGTAATTACGTGACTCATTGTCACAACGATCATTCCACAGCCGTAGTCTCTGAAAGTCAGCATTCATTCATCTTCCAGAGAGAAAAATATTACAGAAATAAAAGTAGCAAAGCAATAATTAAAAAGTGGAAATTTTTATGATGACATTTTGTCAAAACGATTTACATGGTGTGCTGTTGGTGGTTGTTAGTGCACTACTGTTTGTCGACTATGGTCAATGTGCCGTTAGGGAGTCTGATTTATTTCCGTACGATGTAAAGGAGGACAGGCGATTTCCATTTGGTGACGATGATTTTACGACTCACGACTTTAAAATTCCATTCAATTTCTTTAATAAAACGTATCAATCAGTGTTCATCAGTGGAAATGGACAAGTATCATTTGAAAACGGTTGGTTTGTATTCACATGCATAATTTATCTGAACCAAAATATATCCTCTAGAGTGTGAAGCAAATCGTTATATGATTTCATTTTGCAGGAACAAGATCGTATATTCCAGCGTGTTCACCGAGCTCGCTTCCTATGATTATGCCGTTTTGGGCAGATTCTGACAACACGATAGACAACCAGAATGCAAAACTCTTGTTCCGTAAATCTACCGACCGAATCCTGTTACGGAAGGCGGCCAAAGACGTGTTCAAAGCATTCCCTGACCTCAAGGGTATAAATCTATCATGGATGCTTATAGTGACATGGGTGGAACTGCCATTTTTCGGCGCAAGCTCTTCTTGTAACGGAACGTCAAAGCGAAACACTTTCCAATTGGTACTGACAACGGATGGAGTCCACTCATTTGCATTGTTTTACTACAGCAAAATTGAATGGACCAGCGGAACCGCGTCTCGTGGAAACTGTCACGGGCTTGGGGGAAGTGCAGCCAAGGCTGGTTTTGACTATGGAGATGAGAAAACTTGGTACACTGTTCCAGGCTCATGTGGGGATTCCATTGTTAACATTACCCAAACCAGCAACATTGGTGAGCCAGGTAAATGGGCATTCCGAATTGATTCCAACCTGAAAACTGCTGAATGCAAAGAATTTGGCAGACAAAAACTGAGACTGAGTCCTTCCATTGTCTCGCCATTTGGCAACGTGCCTCTGAAACTTATCGGCCCATGTGTCACTCCCAGAGACAGGATTACTTGTATCTACAGCGGAGCTTCAACTGAAGCTGAAGTAGAAGGCATTGTCACGTCGGATTCAAAAGCTGTCGTGTGCCCAATTCCTTCCTTCAATACTCTTGGTAGGAAATCTGTGACTTTGAAAATAATTCACGTTGAAAGTGGTGCCGGTGCCAATGATTCAAAAATTGAAACGTACACTGGGTATCTATACGTCGTTAACGGTCTGGGGGATGAGGAGGGAGCTGTAAAAGTGTCCTTTAATGGGTCATCAGGAGATAACATCTCTATAAACGTAAAATGGGATCCTACATTTGTGGAAAGAGAAATGGAGCTGTTATATGGGGCAAAGAAAGACGACCAACGTGCACCAAGAAAGAAACGGTCTTCTTCGACTCTGAATGAGCAACTGAACTTATCAATTGAAATGTATGATGGACATTCTTGGAGGAAGTTTGGAGATGTGAAGAATAGAATCAAGAACACTGGCTCATTTCAGGGTCCCATTGATAAGCAACTAGTTGACGACATACTTGCCTTGCGTAGACCGGAACTGTTGACTATATCCCTATCACGATCGGCTAATAAGGGAGGTGTAGATTGGAGTAAAATAATTGCCAATCCCTTGAAATCATTTTTTGGCTTTCATAAAATAGTGTTGGCCGATCATCATCCCTTGGCCGTCTACGCCAGTATATCACTGACGAAGCATTTGGACTGTAAAGCCTGGTCATACCTTTCTGACCCTCCGCCCACAGACACACGTCCATGTCCCCCTACAAGAGCACAAGCCGACATTGATGGAAATTTTGAAAATGAGGATTTCATGTTGTCATTTTTTCATCCAGGAGGACATTCTGCGGTGCGGCAGAAGGTGCCATCTTTTTCAGGAGCTGGGTCGCAATGTGTGTATGATGCAAATGGGGATATAATGACAAAGTCTCCAGCAGGAGGAACATTGGACAGATATAGTCCAAATTATAGTGTATTTCTCCACCTTGTTCACGATGTCCTGCCCTATTTGTACTGCTGTAGACTATCTGGCGTCTTCAATAGTATAAACTGTGAAAAGGACTACTACAGACTCCGGCCTTCCGATGATGGCACTAATTACCCCAGACCTAGGGTGACAAGGGCCTTGGGAGATCCTCACATAACTACTTTTGACGGTCTCACATATACATTTAATGGCGTGGGTGAGTTTTGGATGGTCAAGGCGGTGAGTCGGGACAGAAATTTATCATTTAAAATGCAAGCTAGAATGGAACAGTACGTTTCCACTCGTGGAGTACCAATGAATGCATCCGTGTTCACTGCAGTGACAATGGAAGAAGTTACAAATGGAAAAGACTCTGTAATGGTGCAAGTTTCGTACACAAATGAAAAAATTCTAGTAACAGTGGATGGGGAAACCGTTGACATTGATGATGATGAAGATTTGCAGACTCTAGAAGTCACATTTCATCACAAAACATCACAAATTAGCATTGATACTGCTGGGACCAATGTTCGAGTTGCATTTTCTTCTGGCTTTTCATTCAAATTTTCGACGGTAGGGCCCAATGAGGTTGCGTTGAATATTCTTGGAATGACAAGCGATCGGGAAATGTATTTTGTGGAAGGACTAATGGGCAACTGTGATGGCGACATGGAAAATGACTTGAGGCTACCCAATGGCACGACCCTTCCGACCAACTCTACACTACAAAGTATACATTTCAACTTTGGTCTAGAATGGATAGTGCAAGAATCAGAGTCAATTTTCACCTACCTCCCTGGAAAATCTTATTTGGACTATTGCAAGCCTAATTTTCAGCCCAATTTTAATTTGAACATTAATTTCACGTCCTTCCCCCAGAACGTGATTGAGATTTGTGGAGGACACAAAGAGTGTCTATTTGACTATGCGACGACCGGAAGTGGAGAACTGGCTACTGGTACAAAAGTAAGCATTGTGGATTATGATCACACTGCCAAAATTGCATCAAAAGAGGTAAAAGTTTGTCGGTCTGTGAGTGCATGGGATCCAGAAAATGGGTACTCCTCTCTGACTAATACGATGATTGGGGGCAAGGTGGAATTTTTCTGTGATCAAGGCTATCATTTACAAGGAGGATCTGTAAACTGTACCTGCATTTCAACTACGGTGGATGTTAATCCTGAATGGGTATGCAACAAGAAGAATCCTTTTCCAATAACATGCATTTCCAATACAGTACCAAATTTGTGTGAAGCCCCACCCCCGCTCAGCAATGGTTACGTCGTAGGAACCAACTTTTCCATCGGCTCTACCATTGAGCTCCGTTGCAACAATGATGACTACGACATATTCTGGAAGAATTGCATATTCAATGGGGAAGTGGGAATTTGCAAAGAGTTTTGTAATGTGACTTATACCTGTGCCCACGAAGACATCACTTTACAAGATGGCACTACTCAAACACAAGCAGTTTGGGAGGGATTTGGGGGAGATATTGCAAAAGTGGCTTGTTATTCCAAGATGGCGGGGAGACTTGCAACATTTTTTAGAGTGACCTCTCTAATGATTCATGCCAGCACCAAACTAGAATTGGTTCCTGCTGCACAGAAAAAGAAGCCCTACTTGATCGGATGCTGATTAGAGAGCTTAGAGCAAACTTCATTATTCATATTAAAATGGTCATACTTAACGATTACATAAACATGTACATATTATTTACAAGCTTGATTTACAGTTTTTTGTCCTTAAATTTAACAATGTTAATAAAAAATCAAATGTTATATAATTGACTTGAAACAAGGGGACTTTAAAAGTGCACATTATTCCACATCCACAATAATTTTTGGTGGTGGGGCTGGGGGAGCTTCTGTAGATGTAGCAGCACCACTACCACTATTCTTATTGTTCACAAGATGAATATTAAATGATGTGATATTAGCACCAGGAGGAGGACTGACTTTTGTTGACTCGTTAGGGGTAGATGGAGATTTTATTAGGACTGGTGGAGTAACAACCACACCCGATGGAGTCTTTAAAACGATGGGCTGCTTGCTTTGATCTAAAGAAAGAACAATGATATGTTGTAAATACATTAAATATTGAAATTACATTAATTTAATTTTTTTAAATGAATAAAATCATCTTCATCATCATGAACCGTAAATGATGCCACCGCTGCCACCAAATTCCCGATTGATTTGTCTAATATCGTCCTCCAGGTCCCCAGCTTTTTCATTCGGTGGAGGTTTTTTGGGCCGTTTTTTATTGTTTGGTTTGTTTTTTCCAGGATTTCTCTGTCGATTTCGTGGTGGTTTTTCTTGCTCCTCTTCTTCTTCTTCTTCCTCCTCCTCCTCTTCTTGATCATCATTATTGGCAGCTTTGGCTGGGGGATTTCGAGATTCCTCCTCTTCTTCTTCTTCCTACAAGTGAGTAATTTTGGTTGGATTCATCATACTACTCAAATTAAAAATTATAATTATTACGCACCTCTTCATCATCCCCTCTTCTTGGTCTCTCTTCTCCCCTTCTAGGCGGCGCTTCTTCCTCTTCCTCCTCCTCTTCTTCGTCATCATCATTGTTTCTCCTCGGTGGGGGCAGTCTTTGTCTGTTATCTTCCTCCTCGTCTTCGTCGTCATGATTTCGCCTTGGAGGAGGCGGTCTTGGCCTTCGTTGTCTGGTCTCTTGTTCATCTTCCTCCTCTTCGTCATCGTTATTTCTCCGGGGAGGAGGAGGTGGTGGCCGTCGCCTCCTTTCATCAACATCTTCGTCCTCATGATGCTCCTCTGGCTCCTCTTGTACCCGTTTGCCAGAAGGTCTGTGACTATTATGCCTTTGTGGTGGTCGCTCATCACCACGATCATCGTCATCATCATCATCACGTACTCGTTTTGGTTTTTCCTTTCTCCTATTTTCTTCGTCAAATTGTTTAATGGTTCTAGTATAAATGGGATCTAATTGGACATTATTCGAAGGTGGAGGACCATGTCCGACTCCAAATCCCCGGGGATCAAATTCTGGTCCATTGTCAAAATGTTGTCTGCGATCTTGATCTCGAGACTCTCGACCTCCTTGTGGATACTTCAATTGTAGATTGGGATGGTCAAACTGAGGACCACTGAAATCTTGATTAGAAGGTCGAATGGGTCCAAAATCCTGGGGTGAAGGGCGAAACGGTTTATCGGTTCCTGGGAAATCTCCTCCTCCGTCGCCATCATCATCTCGGTTCCTCTTTCGATTATTACTTCCAGGAGCATCGTCGTATACTGGCCGTTGATTATTAAAATTTGGCTCCACAAAGTCCTCTTCGTCCCTGATTCCAGCTTCTTCTTCAGGATCATAATTTTCACTGTCATTATTACGACCTCCTCCTCGTCGTCTTCCAGAGTTTTGATCATTTCTACGATTATTATTATTATACTGATTATTTCTTTCCCCATTATCACCATTGTCATCATTATTTCTGAACCGCTCCCGAGAATTTTCATTTGGTTCTCTTCCCCTAGATGGACCAGTGGGACCACCACTTGGATATCTTCTGTTTACACTTGGTGGCACAGGAGGTGGAGGATACTGTCCTCTCTGATTCTGAAAGGACCTGTCTTCATTTCCATCATGATAGTCATTTTGTTGCAATTGGGGTTTATGTTTTGGTTTCTTTGACTTGTTATTGTTGTTGGAACTGTCTCTATTCTTGTTGCTCTGTGGAGAGCTGTCAGTGTCTGGAGTAGGGTCTCCAAAGAATGTATCCGAGTTGGGATCATTTCTATGTGGAAAGTTGTCGTCTCGTTCTCGTTGATAATTATTTTGATGATACTGATTAAGATTATGGTACTGGGGCTGAACTGGCGCGGCTGCAAAAGCTTGTTGGGGATGCAAGATTGGAACAAATCCTGCAGCGGGAGAGGGCTGTTGGTACAGCGGTTGTGTTGGAACTACAGCGGCAACGAGAGCGGGTTGTTGGGCGTGATAGTAAATTGGCTGCTGTTGGGGTCGTTGATGGAGGGGACTTACCATGACTTGGGGCGTGGGTGAAGGAATTACAGCATATTGCTGCTGGTGATGATGAATAATGGGCTGTTGATGATGATGTTGTACGTACAAAGGTGCTTGTGTTACCGGTACATACTGGGGTTGGGGGTTGTGGTGTTGGTGTTGATGATGGTGACCCTGTTGATGGTGTTGCTGTTGTTGGGAGGGCTGATTATAATGATTATTGTGGCGATTATCGTTTCCATTAAGATGGTTTGCGTACACAGTTTGCGGCTCTGAATGTGCGGAAGGCGCCTTTGGTGCATACTTTACTCCAGGTCGATTTTCGTTGTAGGTATTGTGGGAAATGAAATTGGAATCGTCATCATCCCCAAGACCTTGGGAAAAGCTGTTTAGATGATTATTGGGCTGATGTTCCTTGAAAACTCCGCCAGGTTCCTTATAAAAGGGTAAATTATCATTTTGTTGTAACGGTAATTGGGAATTTTTTACTCCTGTGGATGCCTGCAGTTGAGGAGCCCTGCTCCTGGCTCCAATTATAGGTGGTCTTTTCCTTTCCGGAACGAATGCTGGTGGTCGTTTTGTTGTGGTTGTAGTAGTAGTTGTTGTTGGTGGGGTTGTTTTTATGATGACTTGAGGTCTCTTTTTGACATTTTCTTGCAACAACCGAACCGGTAGTGCAGGTTGGTCATTGTAAATCTCATCACTATTTTCCTCTGAAGAATCGACTTGATTGTTGAACCGTCCAAGGACAGGGCTTACCGGTGGGGGCCTTGGTACAGCAGCTTGTGGTGAAAATTTGGGTACATTACCATTTGTACCAACCTTGGAACCAAATACAGCATTAGCCAACCGGAAATCCTGGAAATCCTCAACACTGAGGTCATCGTTGTGTACAATTGAAACGGGATCCTGTGTCGGTGCATACGCGTGATTGTGTGGCGATTTCCCAATCGGATGAAATTGATTCTTGCCTCGTTGATTGATTGAAATCACGGTCGTTGTGCTTGGAGGCTGGGTCGTCGGTCCAAAGTGGAATGGTCGGTGGGTCGGTCTATTTCCTCCAATTTGGTCTGCCGTGACAGCTACTCGTGTTTCGCCAGTTTTTATCTGCTCTTGGCTATTGGCGGTAGAAGAATCGATTTCCGAGCTGCTGGTAATGCTGTCAAATGGACTGGAATGATACTTTAACGATTCAACTGCTGCTGCTGGTGTACTATTTTGGTATATTTGGTTAATAGCAATTTTTCCAACTTTTAAAACAACGGGAGGTGTTGATGAAAAGTATGGTGTCAAGGGTCCGGACGAGGTGGCCCTTGGGGAAGGTGTTGTTGAATTTTGCTGCTTAATGTGTCCACCAACCTTTGTTGTAAGGGTCGTATACTCCACAACGGTATCGTCGTTAACGGCCGTATTTGCAACTGTAAAGTAGGAAACATTTAAAATGCTAAAATCTCTACATTTTGCATAAAGCCATGTTAGGAGAGCTTAAATATACCTTGCGTTGACGCCTGTGTCTCCTCATCCTGTTTCTTGGTCACAAGTGCACTCAGTCTAGGATGCAATGTTTCATACTTTTTGAAGCCGTACCAAGGTTCCTTCAGTGGAGGGTTTTTAGCTGTTGGAGGCTTTGGTGGAAGCCTCAAATTGGAATTTGACAGGCTTCTCAGTTTTTCAAGTATTTTGAGTGCCGTTAAAGTCTGATTTTGAACTTCAAGGAGTGGTCCCTCAGTAATGACGCTGATAACGGTAGAACCGCCAAACTCTTGGCCACCTTCTTCCGAGGAATCATCTTCCAAAACTTCTAGGGATTCTGTGGACGTGGGTATTATGAGACGATTTGTTCGAGTATCAAATTTGATGACATTGTTTCCAAACAAGAATGGCGACTTATTGGTCTTTTTGTTACTGCTGCTATTGGGGCCACCGGAGTCTTTGGAGCGTAAACTTAATGTAAGCACTACTTTTGGCTTTTTGTATGGTTTCTTTGCAGTGCTGGGACTGCTGAAATTTGTTGGCATTAAACTACTTGCTTCGGCTGATGGGTTATTGATTTCTTCAGAATCAAACGAGGATGACGAAGAAGCCTGATTATCATTATTATTATATTCGGTTGAATGGTTATCGGGTTTACTTAATATACGAGAACGATTTTCTGAACTACCGAAAATATTAAATTGTGTAACGCTTGATTCTTCTGTTGTAGAAACTGACCGCATCGGACTGTCTGATGAAACAAAATATATAAAAAATATTACTAATTGGCAAATGTTATATTTTTAAATATATATTTTTAGTTCTTACCTTGGTTCTCTGAAACAGCCATGTAACCGGCCTGCATCACTGAGAGCGCAAGCAATACCTGAAATGGGGCAAAATGAGAATTACTATAAAAAATTAATTATTATTTGCATGTCCACTTGAAACACTTCTTACCTGAAAGTATGGGTTTCGTCTCATGCTCTCGTTTTAATTTGAAATGATCTTGCTGACAACAACACAAGGAAATGTAACAATAATTTTTTGAAATTTCGCTGGCGGTACTCATTTAGACTAGAATTTTTGTTGTTGTTGAAATTTTTTCAATCCAGGACAATCATCCAATCAAGATGAAGATGACACTGACACGGTTAAAAACAAGAAGACAAAAAATCACAAAAAAAAATATGTTTTCAGTTACCGTAAAACTTATATAAACTTGACTAATAATCATCATAGTAGTAGTAACCTCTCTTGTTGATGGTAGCTTTTCTTGTAGGATACTGTTCCGTCAACTGGTCATCTCGCTGCATTTCCACTCGAAAAAATCACAATAAAAACTTGAAATCTCTCGTTTGAAAGTGAAAATTACCATAAATGCACATTAGTTCTTGTTTATGCAATATATTCACCACCACCACTACCACGTCAAAAGAGTAGCAGCAAACGAAAAAAATTATGACAAAATACCGTGTGTAAACATGTTAATCCTCCTGTGGTATACTTTAAATTGGTTTTAAGCGATAAATTCACTCTTTTTCACAACACAACAAAACAACATCAACAAAAACATTTTGACTTGGCCACGGATAATCGAAGATTGCTCAATAGGGCAAAAACTCAACACTTGACACTTTTCTATGAGATGTTTCAAGAAAAAAATGAAAATGCATGCTTAAAGTTTTTTTAGGTACCTTCCAACAAAACAACGTAATAATAATAATAATAATAATATGCAACGCCATTTTAAAAAGTGATGATGGAAGATATATTCTCATGTTCAGTCATTCAAATATATGATGCTCCCCTCCTCCTCAAAAAACGCAAACATTTTCAAAGTTACGTTTTGCGTTGAATCACTGTTAAATTAGGTAGTAATCATCATCATCATCATTATTATTACCTGCTCATATTATAACGCATCGAAAAAAAAAGCTCGCGAGTAAAGCAGTCAACCAACCTGTTGATTTGATCCTGTCGTTGCACTGCATTGAATCTTTTGTCAATGATTGTGTCATTTTCGCTTGATCTCCTCCATCTTCATTCATCATCACCCCTATAAGCGCCTCTTTAAAAACTTTAAAAGATCCATGTCAAAAATATGTATGGAGGAGGATATCGTGATTATGTATGCGCTTGCGCGCTCTGTAATCGAGGAGAAGGAGACGAGCTAATTTTGTCATCCTTGTATAAAGAAGGAATTTAAAAATAAAATATCATGTTACCTCTGAATGGGTCCCAAATCTCCGCCCCCAACAACAACAACAAAAATATTCATCTCTCACCTCCTTTCAGGCTTTTCAAAGTCCGACACGTTCAATCAGTATAAAATGAAGCGTAAAACCTTGTTTTTTAAGTAGAAACTCTGTGATAAATAGGTTTATATAGTCAAAAGTCATTATTTTCAATTTAGTCACTTGTAACATGCTACTCTTGTAAAATATACGACTGCACGCACACGGATTATAATGGAAAGAACGGTAACATTATTAGTGACGCGTTCCGTCGTCGGTGCTCACTCGGGTCGTTCTCGGTGGCACCCAACGACAACTTTACTTTTGTCTGCTGTCACTTTTTCTCAACCATTAATCTTTAGTGAACATAATACAAAATATTTTAATCGTTTTTTGCTTGACTAGTTAGAAATCAACTGTGTTCATATGAATTCTTAATGAGGCAGAAAGATGGATGAGTCAATGGAGTAAAGATTGTTTCTGAATTTGGTTGAATGTGAAAAACAGGTTGCACCAGTTTGCACAATCCAGGCTGCCTGGACTACTTATACGTTAGAAGTTCTAACGATATTATGCATATAAGTAGTGGGGAGGCCTATAGGTTGACTTAATTTTTAATTATTCATGATTTAATCACTGATTAGAGTTAATTACATCCGTCCACGGGTGCGCTACCTAATTAGGTACCTATATAGGGCATATGGTACCCATATAATAGGTATATCTAGGCTCTGCCTATGATACGGGCTATGCCCGTAATGCGTACACGTACACTATATATATATGCAATATGCATATTATAATTAAGGTAGTACTGCTACCAATTAATCTAATTTTACTGATCTTGATCGTAATCAGCAACTCAAGACAAACGTGTTGCATATATTTTATGCGGTTTTCGGACCTGCTCTTTCACGTGAGCAGGTCCATTTTTCTGTAACATGTACCGTTTACCTTTTTCCAGCTTCTCATCACATCATTTAGTAAAAAAAAAAACCAGTTTTCTACGCACTCAAGCAAACCATTTGTACGCAACACACTTTCGTTGCATCGTAGTCATTTCATTCTTAGTAAATGAATGTACTTTTTTTCTCCAGGTCATCCCTTCATTAGTTATGTACATATTTTTTATACTTCATACGCAATGCACTTTAAGCGTATCCCATCCCTAATTACTAATTACATATCCCCTTTCATCATATCATTTTAACCCTTTTTACGTTCATAAATACATAATGTTCCTTCTCCAGCGCCTCATCATTTCATTCATTGTAAATAAATGAACTTTTTACGCAATGCACACACAAACGAACACAATCGTTTCATCTCCAGCGCATCATCGTCATTTCATTCATTGTAAATGAATATTTTTACGTAATATACGCATACAACAGAACCAAATATGATCGCTTTTCGTAAAAACGAACGTTTTTACCTGCACATCCAGCATTACTTCATAGGGAAAAGCTACATTTTATATATATTTTATATAAAAATAGTGGTGTTGAGCTACTACAGTAAGTAGTAAGCGAGTGAAAAACCAGTTTTTACTAGTTTTTCTGTCCAGTACTTTACAATGCAACATGTCAGTGTATGTTGCATCAGTGGAAAAAACGTACGCACTCCCTCCAAACAACTTTTTCATAGTCATCATCACTAGTCAACGTACTTTTTTCTCCTGTTCCATACAAACAATGTTGTAAATACGTAGGCAGGCTTTACGTTTTTAGATAAATGCACAATAAATGCATATATTCTCTTCATCTCGTATTAAGCGTAACTCGAATCATCTTCGTTTCGTAGCCGAATCAGCTTTTTACGTATTTTTTCGATTAGCAGTACCATTGAACATACTCAGCACGCACCCCAAGCGAAATAATTCATTTCATAGATAGAATTTCTTGGTTTCGTACACATTTCATCCAAAATGTTACAATATTTTTCATTAATTTGTTACAAATTTCTCTATTTAAGTAGATTACTTCTGAAAATCGTCTTCGAAAATGTTCAGTGTAACAATTCATTCTACACATAAATATCTTAAATACCTCAATTATTATTTCCCTATTTATACAGAGTATAGCTACATACAAATCATTGCATTTCATCAGAAAGCAAATGTTCTCATTGTCTTTCAATACTTTTTTATCAAACACAACCTTGCCGAAGGATGCGAAGTATGATAATAATTATCTCTCAGAGATATTCATTTTACTTTATACTTTTCGAGAACGGAGGAGCAATATCAAAATTATGCACTATTATTTGCGATTTGTGCGAAGCACAAACGTAATTATACTTCATCGACTTGATACAAATCGAACAATCTTTTGGATTTTCCAAGCGTAACTCGTGCTATACATTCTAATTGCTGGCAAGAAGCATGCTTGTCCTTACCAAAGTCATCTTTCTAGTCTTAAGACATGATGCAATACGTTCTTCTAGAACGAAACATACTTTTATGCATAATTCAGTTTTCCTGATTATGATAATAAGCAAGTGACTCTAACTTCAAATTATTTTGTCATGTTCAGCGACAAATCTTTATTCATTTCATGAGCGTTAAAATTACAGGCTCGCAATTTTAAACAACTTTATTGAGACATTTCAGAGACAAATTAGTTAAAACTATTTTTCTTGTAAATAATATTTCAAAAAAATTTCAATAAGCAACCAACATGAAGCAAGCAACTTAAGTAACTTTTTCGAAACAAAATTTACAAACTTATAATTATAAATTAACAATTCAGACATCAACCGAGAATTTTTTAACCAATTTTTAAAACTTAAGTAACTTTTTCGAAACAATTTACAAACTTATAATTATAAATTAACAATTCAGACATCAACCGAGAATTTTTTAACCAATTTTTAAAACTTATTTTTATTTTCGAAACTTTAAAAATATAAACTAATGTCAAATTATTATTTCAAACATCCATAAGAGAAAAAATGGTTCTTTAATTTGCCTTACTATTATTATTTTTCTTTCTAAAATACAATCTTCGACCGTAAGTCGACTGAAGGTTACCATCGTAGCTTCTATCGCTACGCATCTAAACTCCACTCTTGAACCCCAATTCCGCTGAACAGCAAAGGCTACAGAAATTTCAGCATACTCAAAAACAGAAACTTTTGATTCTAAGAATAAACTTTTCATTCTAAGAATAAACTTTTAATTCTTAGATGAAACTTTTAATTCTTAGATGAAACTTTTGTTTCTTAGATGAAACTTTTGGTTTCTTAGATGAAACTTTTGATTTCTTAGATGAAACTTTTGGTTTCTTAGATGAAACTTTTAATCCATAGATGGAAACATCTTAGAACCAAATGAATTAAGTTTCTTCGGTACGTCACATCATTTAGGTTCACGTTCCGCGAGGGCAGAGATATAAAGATTACTAACTCTCCGTGCAATTTTTCTTTTGCGTCATTTCTGGTCCTCCTTGTGGCTTCAAAGACATGAACAAATCAGAGCAGCCTTGTGGACACTTCCGCCAATTTGCGACGATTACTGTATGGACGTAGGACATCAGCAAAGGAATGTAGACAGGTCCGGTGAAACCGAAATATTTCCTCGAAAGTTCTACAAAAGTAGGTGCAAGTGTGTTGTAACAATTTGAACAGAGCTCACCCCTACGTGCCCTGTGAAATCGATGGCACATACTTCTAGTGCAGGAGAGCAGAATGTAGTAATTTCTCAAGTTTAACAGAAACTCAGGATCTACTACTACTGACTTTTCGTTGATAAAGGTGTTCCCAATAACCAGCGAAGCCGATGCAAACGTAAAGTTTCTAAAACAGGAGTGACAATCCGTTGAAGGGTCCAAGTTAACTTGCTTGAACGCAAGTTCTGCTTTTAATTCTTTGTAACAGTTAATGTCACATTTGTTGCAGCTGCACGAAGCCATCTTGATTTTTTTTTGCCTAGTCAGTTCAAATGATTTACAAAAATATATCTCACAAACCAAAAGAGTATCAAGAGCGAAAACGTCTGTTCTCAAGGGAATTCCAAAGGAAACTGAGAGTTTTACTTAGATGTTCGTTAGCTTAAAGTACTGTCGAGAAGCCGAAACGTTTTATGTACGTCAGGAAAATGATGCAATCATTACAAATATTTCTGAGAAACCGTCAAAGTTACAAATGTACAAAATTTATTATTTTTCTAATCTCAAAAAACTTACAAGCAAATCCCAAACTTAAAAATACAAATCTTACAAAATATACATGGCCACTTCTTATCAATTAACTAAACTTACAAAATGTACACTATACAGGAGCTACTCACGCACATCTTAAATATTTACATATATACAAATAATACATATTTACAATACTTACAAATTTACAAAATTACTCACTAATGCACACAAACGAAATACAAAAATTCATGAACTCTCATCAATATTCTTCAACTTTCGTCTACATCTTTTTACTACCTTAAATTTAAAATTATTTCTATGAACGACATACAAACAACACCCTACAAAACTATATCTAATAACCATTTGCGTCGTCAGTAACCATCAAAACTTGCAAGTAACTAAAATTTCGTAGCAAAATCTTAATTATTTATCTAAAAATAAAAATTATTTACAGAACAGATTGAGAAAGCTATTGGAATTTAGCAATATCCTTGTGGCCAAAGGGATAAGACTTTATTCCGCAAGCCAAGTTGTACCTTTTATAGCAAATGCCATTCAAGCTTTTCTTTTTAATTCGAACCGTTTTAACCTCATGTTTGTAACTTCTAATGTGGTTAGATTCAGTATAGAACTGAATTGGTTGGGTTAGAGCAGTGACAAATTGGTCAAAATTACATTGCTTTTCAAGAGCAGCGGCAGCAATACCTTTTCCCTTCTTTACATCTCTAAAGAGATACGACTTGTCGCCATAAGTCCTCTCGGTAAACTCACCTTCAACTTCTTCATAATATCTGTACAAGTACATTTTCGGTTTCAAGTAAACAAAGTGAGAAATAACCTTTCCTGCGCATTCTTCCTTAACTTTCCCTAATCTCTTCTCATTTGTACCGTCGTAGTACTGTCCCCAAACATTATGCCCTTTTGGAAAATTACTCATGTCAAACTCATCTTTATTCGCCTTGATGTCATCAAAGAGATTTTCTGTCTCGACTGCTACAAAATAACTGTCAGTATCCCCACCTAACAAATGCAACTTCTTTCCCTCTTCTGGACGATCCCAAATACGCTTAATATGATCGTAGTAAAAGGAATAATAGACAAGTTTTGCCAAATCTAAGGTAGCAGTTCCAATATAAATTGGACGATCCAAGTAAACTGAGACATTTCTTAAACAAACGATGGCCAACTCTGGCTCGCCTGGAGGTGTCTTAATAATTATAACTTTGTCAACGTTTGGTTTGCTGTTAAACTTCTTTGCTTCTTCATGAGATCTAACGATTATAAACTTTCGCCTTCCCCTTGTGCACTCACAACTTTTGCCAAAAACAACATTCCCTGCTAACTTGTACCAATTCTTTTCAGTATCCGTTGCAGCATTTTTTCTTTTGAGAGCTAAATATTCAATGTACGGCCTGAATACATCTTTCTGAGTGAAACGTAGCGCCTTGTGAACTGCAGTAAGTTTCATTCCCAAGCGAATGTATAGCTGAAGAGTACGGAAGTGCACTATATAGTTTTTTCTTGGATGCAAGTCGCAAATTAACCTAGCAGACCTAAGTGCTGAATGCATTGGATCAAGTAATTCTGTAAAAATTGCAGTATGATCCGAAATTTCCTCAAACTTTGTTTGCCTGCGATAGGGAGCCGGAGTAAGCTGCTCAAAATATTCATGTGTGTCTTCTGTGAACTCTAAATCTACCTCGTACATATACCCAGTTTCGTCGTTCTCTCCTGTCTCATTTATGAATTCCTCCTTTCTAGTCACTAAATCTTCCCACTCTTCACCTTCAACCCACTTGAAATCACTAACTGGCAAAGCCATTGTCATGCAATGTGGATACAAGTTTACTAAATCTTGAACAGAGATATAGGATGTTGGTTCATCCTTGTTATAATCTGGAAGATATGGATTATTTGCCTTGAAGGCTCTAATATCTCCGCCTACAGCCATCCCTCCACGCTTTGAAGCCTCCAACCAGACGTGAATATCTGGATCAATAACGTTCTCAAGAACGCATTTTGTGTAGCGCAAGCAACAGTCAAAACTGAGCTGTGGTAAGGAAATGTAATGCGCAGGATCAAGTCTAAATTGTCCGTGAAACATATCTCGCAATGCCTGAAACGCATCAGCGAGAATGAGAACATCGCAAGAAACGTACAACTCTGTGTACTGTTTCAAGTTTTTGACATCAAATGCTTTCCAAACCTTTTGGGCATGTTCATAGTCTTCCTGCTTAATTGGTTTTTCAGTCAAGTCGTTATAGAAATTATCGATGCCTGGTAACTCTGTCTCCTTGTATGTGTCCACTGATTGCATATGCGAGTATGGATAAAAGCCCTTTTGCAGCAAGAGATTAACTTTTGATTCGTCATTATTGTATTTTTCCATGAAGAACTTTTTGGTTATTGGTAAATTTCCTTTCAAAGTACCAACAACGGCACCCAAAGCCGCATGAAAAAAGTTTAAAGAGTCGTGTATCTTGAGACAATTGTTGATAGTGATTGAAAAGAACTTTTCAGAAGAGTTTCCGATCACGTCAATTGTCTTTACTAAGTCTTTGTTTGCTGAAGCCTGGATTATGAAGTGAGAGTCGAACGACTTTAGGTTGTGGAAAAAGCAAGGAATCGACTTGATATTCTGCTTTCCATTGACATTACAACCCTTATGAGAAAAGCCCCTGTATTTATAAGGAGGACTGTGATCATGATGACGACAGCAGTCGCCATATTTAATTGGTAGGTCACAGAAATAACACTCTGGTTCAGGATCATCTTCCTTTGGCAAAGGATGCTCACCTAAAACTTCCTCAGCTACCTCATATGCAACCTTTTCCCATTCTTTCATAACTTCTTGTTTCTCTTTAACTAAAGCCAACATTTGCTCCAGCATTCTTTCTACAACCTTTTCACCTTCCTTCTCTGAAACGTATTCCTCGTAAGCATGGACTACTCCGTTAGAATCAACTAAAGCAAACGCATATCCTGAAGGAATATGAGTAGCTATTGTGGTGATATTTCCTTTTTGGGATGGAGTTGGTTTGCATAAAGTCTCTAAATCCGCATAAAAGCAGAATGGTTGTCTAATTGTGAACGCATAGTGGCTAAATGCCTTGAATTTTTCATTTGGAAACCTAGTTCTCTGCTTCCCAAGTGATGCACAGTACTTGACATGGTCTTTGTAAGTATTTTTACCTAAATTCTGAAGGCAGTAACGACAAATGTCTCTAACGTTCGGGTGCTTTGGACTCTTGAAGAATCCTACATAATTATTTAAATAGCAGAAATGCCCCATCTCTCCTTCCCAAATAAGTAGCATGTCAATAATAACTTCTTTCTCGCTCTTGCAGACATGATACGGATAAATATTTTCCATCATAGCCTCATACTTTTTGGCCTTCTTCTGATGCTCGGATAGCTCATTTTCATCTTCGTTATCGTAAAGATCTGCGAAATTGACACTATCTGTATCGTCACTAAAAGGCTTACGCCTTTGTGGAACAGGAGCCTCATCTTCTGACTCTGATTCTAAATCTTGGACGGAATTAACCTCAACTGCCTCATCCTCAAACATATTCCTAACGTCACCCCCTGTATCTGGACTCTCGTCTTCCTCCCTCTTCTTAACATCTACAGATTCCTGATGTTCGTCATAAACAAAAATGTTAACCCCTATGCTAGGATTCTGCTTCTCAAAATACTCAATTTTTCTCAAGTCGACGTATTTTCCTACACCACGTAAATCAGCTTTTACACCTTCAAACTCTACAGATTTGTTTAAGTGATCCCTGTAAAAAATCATGGACTGAAGCTTATCTTTCCTGTTTTTCTTTGGTAAATCTTTTCCCTTTATTGCGGCTATAATGCAACGTTGAAAACAATAACCATCGGCTCCTGGTACATTCACAAGAGATCGGTATTTATCTTGGAGTAGAACAGGCAACTCTAACTGCTGTGCCCCACCACAGAACTTGTTGATTTCAGAAATCAAAATCCTAAACTCCCCTATTCTCTCAAGAATCCACCCACTTCCTAACTGCTCAAAGTCGTCAATGCGACTTATAAAATGCTCTACTGCGAGTGGATAAATCTTTTTGGCGTAAACCTCATTCTCAACTGTAAAGTTGAAAGATTCCATCGGCACCTGGGCGCGTTGGACTTCGTCACCGCTCTCTTTCATAAACTCGCATTTAATATCAAACTGAATCTTGTAGCAATGGTAATTTTTCCCAAACTCGTCACGCAAATTATCTTTCATAACTTGAAAGATTTGCTCTCTAAGCAAACCGAACAAGACATTTACGTCTTTGATATTTGTATCTTCAAGATTACTTTCGTAAACTTTGTAAGCTCGTTTAAGCAAAGTGCTAGTCAAGTTCAACTCTAACTGTTCTGCGCCCCTGCCTACTTGTACCTCTTGAACATCTTCCTCATCTTGATGCTCTAAAATCATGTGCGTGAGTAACTCGTCTCTACTATCTACCTTAATATTACAAACTGGACATGTTGATTTTTGAAACAATTTGTATCTCTTGAAGCGTTCCTGTTGTTCTGGAGTTGGTTCAACTGAAAGTAAAGAACGAATTTATTATAGTTTTTCTAGAATGGTAAACTTTTCCGAAGAGAAAACATGACAAGGACATAAAATAACGATAACTACGTACCTCGTTTACGTTTCGGTGGCACTTTGGGTAACCAGTAAGCTCTTGGTTCGCCAGCGTCGCCGGTAGATTGGAAGCTAGATCCTGGCATATTACCTCGATTTGGACCTGGAATTTCACCGCTTTGGTGTAGAATTCCTGTGTAAAATAGATTTTAAACATCATTAGAAATATTCATATCTGTATAATCATCCTTAACAAAATATTTGAAGAGTAACGAGAATATGTACCTGTCGGTCTTTGGTAAGGTATCTCCTGGACGTAGGACGTGATTGGAGTAGCTGTTTGGTAAGAACCTAAAATAATGTTAACAAATAAATAAAATGATTATTTTGTTTCTTGTCAACTTTGTTTTCCTTTGGCTGCAGCAGCAAGACCTCTGAACGCAGCAGCCAGAAGTTTCAGCGCAGCGATGAAAACAATAAACGTTTCATCTAGTTGAAATTTTCCATAATTAAAGATTTAGTTTCTTGAAAATAAAGTATTTGCTTACCAGTAGAAGAGCCTTCGTTACCATGATTAAGTAGATCTTGACGAAAAGCGTCCATATTCATGTACATTGGATTTTGTTGCCCACGAAAAGTGAAGTTTTGGTTGACAGGAGGTTGAAAGTTGTCACTTTGCCCATAACCAAAACTGCTTCCTTCCCCATAACGAGAATTTCCTTGCCAGTAACCAGAATTTCCTTGTCCGTAAGCAGAAGTTCCTTGTCCAAAACCAGAAGTTCCTTGTCCAAAACCAGAAGTTCCTTGTCCATAGCCAGAAGTTCCTTGTCCAAAACCAGAAGTTCCTTGTCCAAAACCAGAAGTTCCTTGTCCAAAACCAGAAGTTCCTTGTCCAAAACCAGAAGTTCCTTGTCCATAGCCAGAAGTTCCTTGTCCAAAACCAGAAGTTCCTTGTCCAAAACCAGAAGTTCCTTGTCCAAAACCAGAAGTTCCTTGTCCAAAACCTGAAGTTCCTTGTCCAAAACCAGCATTTCCTTGTGCGTAACCAGAATTGTTCATATGGCCGTAACCAGAATTGTTCCCTTGCACGTTACCGTAATCCTCAGAGCGATGAAAGCCTTTAGAAAACAAATTAAGTACGAAAAATAAGTATTTTGCATGGATGATTTACCAAACGTAGCGATTTCGCATATTTGCAAAAATTGGCCACTTACCACTTGCAAACTGGTTTTGTATTGGTTGTTGAGTGGGGAAGTACTGGGCCTCCGGTTGAGCAAAACCTAGAAAAGGAGAAATATTTTCTAAGTATTTTGCAGAGATTGGCATATTTGCAGAAATTCGCATAAAATTTGCAACTTACCATTCGCAAAATGATTTTGGAATGGCTGTTGGTGGTTACCATGGTAGTATTGGTTTTGCGGATTTTGCCAATTAGGAATTTGTGGACTTGCAATTTGCGGATTTGCAATTTGCGGATTTAGATTTTGCCAATTGGGTTGCCGTCTAACGTCATACAGTGGAATAGGGTCTTGATTCCCTGCAATAGAAAATGATTTGTTAGTTGGTTTTGCGATTTGCAAATTACATTTGCAAGCTGAAATTTGCACAAAGTAATTAAAATTACCGTCACCCATAAGCGCCTCCCAGTCATCCAACTCCCCATTGTCCATTAATTGTTCGGGTGTTCCCACTAGAATTGAGAAATACTACATGGTAATAACACGAAAATATATTTGTCTTGTGCAAGGTGACGAAGTATAATTATGATTATGCCTCACCTGGCGGGCAAGCGCAGTCAATATAGTTACATGAGTTGCAAGTTCTTGGGTGCGTTTGATAATGGTAAACCATATCACCGACACTTCCGAACTGCACTCCGCATCCATTGAGAATGCATGTTGTAATACGCAGCTTCTTTTTCATTAAATCATTCAAATGATATTTTTGTAAATGAAAAATGACCGAATCAGCACATAAAGAGCTGAAGTCGTCACATAAAGGACAGTGCTTTAGCTTATCCATGGTTATTTGTTTTCGAACTGGTCGAAAAATTATATTTGTCGATAAATCTTATATCGAAAAATTAAAATATGTTCGAAAAAGTTAATATGTTCGAAAAATTAAAATTTGATCGAAGGAAGCTTGGTCGAAATAGTTTTGAACTCAAAAATACCAGAATATTTGGGAAAAAATATTTCTGTGCATGTAAAAATTAAAATTATGCATGAAAATTATTTTGAAATGAGCAGCATGTGAAAAACAGGAGCAAAAGGTTGAGAAGTTCGTTTAGAACTGAGCTCAAACTGAAAGATTCTGCTCTACAAGGGCAGCTCGAAGGAAAAAACGTTCATGTTAAGTATAACAATGTGTACAAAAAGTGCGTTGAATAGTGATGATGATGATGAAAAAGTTGTTTGGAGGGAGTGCGTACGCTGATGGGTACGTTTTTCCCCTGATGCAACAGTGCATCACTGTGTACTGAACAACGGAACCAGTAAAAACTGGTTTTTCGCTCGCTTACTACTTACAGTAGTAGCTCAGCACCACTATATTTTATATAAAAACTATATAAAATAGCTTTGTTTATGTTGAGTAAGTCTGGATGGCTAGGTAAACATTCGTTCTTATGAAAAGCGAGCCAAAAGATGCACATTGCATGTGTGCATGTATTCAAAATATGATGATGATACGGTTATATTTTAGCTTGTTTGTGTGCTCATGCACAGAAACAGGCTAAAAAAGTTCATTCATTTGCTACGAATGAAATTACGATGATGCGCTGGAAAATAAAGGCTCTGAACTTGTGCATAAGAAAAGTAAAAAATAACGATACGGTGATGATATGATGAAAGGGGATATGTAATTAGTAATTAGGGAAGGGTTGATACGATGAATGTGTATTGCGTATAAAAGATTATGGTATAAAAATATGTACATAACTAATGAAGGGATGACCTGGAGAAAAAAGTACATTCATTTACTATGAATGAAATGACGACGAAGGTGTGTTGCGTATAAAAGATTGTGTTTGGGTGCGTAAAAACGAGTTTTTACTAAATGATGTGATGAGAAGCTGGAAAAAGGTAAACGGTACATGTTACAGAAAAATGGACCTGCTCACGTGAAAGAGCAGGTCCGAAAACCGCATAAAATATATGCAACACGTTTGTCTTGAGTTGCTGATTACGATCAAGATCAGTAAAATTAGATTAATTGGTAGCAGTACTACCTTAATTATAATATGCATATTGCATATATATATAGTGTACGTGTACGCATTACGGGCATAGCCCGTATCATAGGCAGAGCCGAGATATACCTATTATATGGGTACCATATGCCCTATATAGGTACCTAATTAGGTAGCGCACCCGTGGACGGATGTAATTAACTCTAATCAGTGATTAAATCATGAATAATTAAAAATTAAGTCAACCTATAGGCCTCCCCACTACTCATATAGTTTATGGGTTATTTTGAAAGAGCTACCAAAAGTGCGTGTGTCTCTATAATTTCATGGATCGTTTAAGAATGAACGGTTAAGAAATTTCAAACAAAAAACAGGATTCAATATTAATATGTATGACTTGTGTTTCTGACAAAAGTATGTCAGCATACGTTTAGGAGAGGAAATATGCTTAATTTTACAAAACTAATAGTTTTAAATAATAATCCAAGGGTAATTTCACGCATTTGTGTGCATTTAAGGTTAAATTTTGCACAATTGATGCCTCAAGGATGATGCCTACATAAAATGTTATCCTGTTAGATGAGAGGGACAGGGCAACAAAGTGGTCGCAGGGAGCCAAAAATATTGACTTGGATATTTGATGAGAAGGGAATATTAATGTGTACTTTTATTACATATTGTGCAGTTCAATAACTTGAAGAAGCAATTGAGTTTGTAAATAAAATTAAAAGTACACTTTCATTAATACCTATATAGAACCGAGTCAAATCAGCAGACATTCAAAACTTGGTACAAAGTGCAATGAACGATTGCTTGCATGCTTTAAATAATATGGATAGAGGTTGTTGTATCTGTATCATCAGCCTAGTTTGCATTGCTTAATGCAAGTTATAAAAATTAAATAATCTGTTGCCGACCACTGCATCGTCAAATCATCCGTGAAATAAAAAAAAACCATACCAAACTTAAGGTTGGTTTCCCTGTAAAGAAAATGTGTACTCGACTGAATTCATAGTTCAGTGCAGGGATGCTCTGTACACAATGAATTTGGACTAAAATAGTTTATCTCTAATGCACTTTTAAAAGTACCTGAGCACTTCAATATGCACTTTTGTTATGATTTCAAATGAGTAAAAGTGATCATTTTTAGAAAACCAAATGATCATAATACAATGGAAGGTTTAATAAATGGAACGTATTTTTGAAAATATGAAATTGAAAGCATTTTATTTCTAGTTACCATTTACTCCAGTTTGAGTGATTTGTTGCAATGCTCTAATTTTGATGCGGCTCTCATCCTAATCCCAATTTCAAAAAGTGTAAATTAGATTCCTACAACCAGATCATGAGAAAAAAATGTAGGAAGCGGATTTCATCAAAAATGGATCACTAAACACCCTGATTTTGCATTCATATATTGATGAATGCTTCATTTCCTCCTTTAATCACATATAAAGTAGAAGCCCATGATTGAAATGTGTTAGTTTTGGACTACACTACCAAGACAGAGCAACAGGGCTTATTGTTCTATCTTGATCGTTTTCTGTAAATAATATAGAGTATGGGGTGATTTGGGCATGTACAGTTATGTATCTAGTTCCTTTGCTTGTTTAGTCGGTGTCGGTAGGTATTTGGTGATAGATCTGTATTAGCTCAATTTTATTATTGGTTGTGGTAATCATGATTCATGTGGGAACTGGAAACATGCCTTTCGTTGTAATTGTAAATACATGAACTGTGAAATTGGTCTGGAATCGGTAGCCGAATGTGGGGCCATGTAAATAACGTTTGCTTGATGGTGGTTGTTGATAAATTGATGCCATATTTTCCCCTAGTGTTTTAACGGATTAGCAACAGTCCCGTGGAGAATTGAATTGAAAATGGATTGCCGTAAGCACAAAATGCACAATCTTGAATATTTAACTCAATAAAAGTTTGATCAATGTTACCTTTGCTCAAATTTCATATTGTTATGAACAGGAAACACTCTAGAATTTGCAAGGATGAATGGAGGACCTACAAAAAATGCCTGGCGATCATCAACAAACTTGATCAGTTCATTGATAACTTTATCTTTTACTTTAAGATCACAAAAGCATAACTTATGTAATAACCCCTGTGGGTTAATAAAAAGGTAGCTTTTGAATAGTGATTTTGCGGTGCCACTTGACAATTAAATTTCAAAACGATTTGTAGATTCTTTTTATCGCAAGTGGCCAATCAATTTTACAATACTACTTACGGGATCGGTGCACTCTATTGTTATGAAGAATATTTATTTCTTGTGTTCATAATAAATTATCGCCTGTTTTTTTACATAATACTTGTTTGCTTTCGTTTTCAGTCAACCATGAAAATACTGCTGAATTTTTGAGCTGACAAAATTACCACACTGTAAATTTTACGAGAGTGCATCAATAAACTCTGATAAATAAACTGTCATCATAACATAAAACTCAAAGGAAACTTGCTTAAAAATTACTTTAAATGGGATTCGTAGAACCAATGAATTTCGAAAATTTCGAAAACATTCAATGTTTACCATTCTCGGCACTGCGGCGTGATTTAAAACGCATGTTTCGTCAAAATATTTTACACGCCTATTTTGCAACAAAATTGACTCATGATTTACGTCGAATATAATTGTGAGATCTGAAACAAACTTGTCCATTGGTCCTGATAAGTGATATTGAACGTGACTTGCAAAAATAATTGACGATTGGAAAACGATAAATGACGATAAATGACGATGGGTAATAAATAGTGATGAAATTCAAAGAGCGACACGCCAGCAAGAATGATAATGCACATTGAATGCGCGCTTCAGAATCGACGGGACGCGATTAAAATTGACGCATGTAGTTAAAAGTTACGATAAGTTTTGACACGCGTTCAAATGCAAAACATATAACCGTGGTTTTCATAGTGGTTTATCATGCATCCCATGAATTTACGAGTTCTTGACAAGAATTTTCCAGAGGGCAGCCATGACAAAACTATATAGGTACCTATATGAAGGCGAGAAGATTTGAAACACTCAAGACGAATGAATATAATTAATCAACAAAGACGTAACTGTTGTTGAGGTTAGGAATTATTAAAGAATGGCAATGCTACACGAATGAGAATTATTTTGTTCCTGGTTGGCTGGCGCCGCCGCCATGTTTTGAAATCAAAATTCGTGTGAATTTTCTGTTTGAATGCGGTTGTGAATTGCGTATTGATGTAATCAATCAAAGGAACTTTGGTCTTACAAACTTGACATGTAGGAATCGTTTCGGAAAGTGACAATGACAATTGCCTTTTTTATGATTTACACAAAATGTTACAGAGTAAATAATGATCCAACTGTACTTGCATTGTGTGTGCAGGGCATTCACACACAACCACTCTTGTGTCAAAATCAATTTTCGCGTTTGAGTTGAAGGGCTTTTTAAAGCGTAAACTATGAACACGGCTGCGTAAAATATATATTTTAAGCGTAAATTTACGTTCGCACTAAACCGTACACGCATATTTACGACAATTTGATGATGTGCAAGGACAGTTGAAACACTCAAATTACTGGCATTTTTTAAGTGTTTTTGTTCTCGTTCTTCTTTTCCAACTACTATTGCGGTATATATGGATAACAATGGATGATATCTGGGTCTGACTATATGGGGAAAAATCACGCGTATATTTGTATGACCAAGAAAAAACAATAAAACTATACATTATGTCTATTACAAGGTGCTTTATCCACCCACACATACACACGTTGCAAATTTCAAACCTCCAGAGAAGACTTTGAAACGGCAAAACTCTCGGTTTCATTTTAGGTATAAAAGCTTCAACTGTGAGATACAATGTATCATTCCAAAAATTGTTTTTCAATTGTCAAAACCACTTTAAATTCTGTTTCTTCAAAATCAAAAAGTAATTTTTTACTTGTTCAACGGAACACTTTACAAAAACTCCCAGAAACAATGGACGTTTCCCGAATCTCCAAGAAACTTGCCTGCATTTGCGTCGTCGCCATTTGGGCTGCCCTTGCAGTTACCCAAACTGAGGCTGGACATCGAAGGGGATGGGGCTGGGGATGGAGGGGATATGGTAAGAAAAACTCTATTTTCTCATTTACTTACATTATAGAGCAAACTAGCATAAAATAGGATATATTAGCAAGTGTCTCAAATACGTTGTAGGATCTAATGCATAAACGAAAATAGGAAATTGTCCTCTTCCTGTACAAAAATGAACAGAGCAATCTAATTCTAGTTCCAGAATAGGAGCAATGAAATAATCCAAATAGGGTTAATGAATCAAACGGTCATTTGAGCTGCTCCTTATATTCTTGATCAGTGACCCTGATAAAAGATGCAAGTCGTACGCTTACTTATTAAAGCAATTTTTCATAGCATCATGTGGTCGTTCGCTGCTCAATAAATCTTTACCACTTCACACGCACCCAGTATTGAATAGCGGAAAGGTGTAGTCCCAATATAGTTAGTGATACTGGAGTATTTTTTGACGCCTTGTAACCATTAGGTATAATATACGTGCTTACATACGCACAACAGATTTTTATAACCACAGGCTAAATTATATTTTAACTATATTGAGAAAATGTGAGCATATACACTGAAGCAGTGCGGGCGGTCCAATACCTGTTGAAAAATAAAACTATCGTCCTAGAGAGAAAGAAAACAATGGACAATGACCGGTAATGACGCTCCAGAAGCAAAATCTGTTGTTTTACTTGTCAAAAATTAAAATTTAATTGAAAGAATGCAGTTGTTGCTGTGCTCAGCTATAATACACCAATCAACATGCATTAAATAATGTAAGTGATTGTTCAACGTTTGAAAGAACTCATCCATCTTCATCATCACGAACTATAGAAGATTGTATCTTTATTGCGTGATAATTAATCGAGAGTTTTAATCATTAGTTTCAAATTCAATGATACAATCAATTGGTTTTGCATGTGCGAAAATGCAGTTAGCACACGAAGGCGTCGTTAGTCCTTGTTACTGCCGCCGCCGTCATTCTTCTTTTTTTTGTAGAGCTTGCGACTTGTTTAAGAGAGGTGTAACACGAAAAATTATTGACAAAAATTTGCATAAGACAGATGAGGCTGTTAGTTGTTGTAGATTAATGTACCAAGATTACCAATCATCTCCACCTCACTCACTCACGCAGGTAGTCTTGGTTTGATTGTTACAAGTTCCATTTACCAAAAAAGCGTTTTTTGTTTGCAAGTTCTGTAAAGAGAGTCTTGTTAAAAATTAATTTTGCCAATTCGTCATCCTCTTTATATCTATTCCTTATTAAATGCAAATCATTGTACAGTTTTTGGCACTGGCTCCAACTCCATTAATTGTAAGCACTCCAGAGTCGTGTGTGAGGCGTCTTGGTGTCGATTTATGTTGCTGCAATGACGTTTTTTTATTGAATTGAACATATTTGTAACAGATTGTAAAAGATGGGTTTTCACAATAAGTATTTCGACTTGACACAACTAAACACTTTGATTATGATATCCAATTTCCTCATTTGCTATATTTATGATTTGTCGATAATTTAAAATTAAAAAACTGGATATTTGTTTATTTTTTACCAACAGGAAAGTAAATGGTGTAACGGCAAAGATGCTGGAGACCTGAAGACGAAGAAGAAGATATAGCGTAACAATGATTTTATTGCGATCAAAGAGTTGGATATAAAAAGTCATGCAAGGGAAAATTTAATTGGATAATATAAATTACCTATACGAAATTGTTAGAGTTTATATCTGCAATAATCTGCATGTTATTATCATCACCTACAAACTTCATTGGTGGCGCCAGTTCTGTTTAATTCTGAACTGGATTCTCTTTTAACATTGTACTGCTATATACAGCGAATCTGATTTAACTTTACATTAATTGCTGATTCTACCTACAGCATTTTATATTTGCATTCCTATGCAAATGCTGTCATAAATTTGTCAAAAGGTAGCCTAGGTTGAAATAATTATAAAGTTTACAGTAGTTCGACCTGTCTTTTTATATGATGTACTATTATTGCACTACTTTTTAGCCTGGGGAGCCGCGGCAGATTGCTTAAAGTAATCTTAATTTTAATAACTTAATTTTTTAAGAAGATCTATTTTTGCCCTCACAATCGGAACAAACTTCTGTTTCAATCAATGTATTTATACATTATATGTCTATGTAGATGAATGATATAGATTTAAAATAAATTGTCTGCTATTCAAAATGTATGTAAAGCTGTAGAATGATGTGCAAACTTATCTCTCTCAGGAAGTTGATGGAAATTTGATCTTGTTCATGAATGTGTCGAATGTTGACAAGCCAGCAACTTTGCTGCAAGCAGATATTACTCGATTATCAATCGAGATGAGATCTGTATGCATACATTTAAATGCCAACAAAACATGAATTGATTTATAGTTCCATTTTGTCTCAAAGGTGTGGTGAGTCTGGTCATTCCATCCCGTCGCGTTACGGTTTCATGTGTCGTACAGCATAATTTTGCAGTTAACAATTAACCAAGTTTTCCCTTTGAAGTTGAGCAGACATTTACCTCAAGCTTCACCTATATAATTATAAGCAAGTTGTCGGTTCACAATCCAAATCTCATAAATTTATATGCTTTGGCTGAAAGATATTCTTAATGTGATTCCAGTAATGACCAATAAAACCATAAACGCGATAGAAAACATGTTTTTCTGATTGTTGACCAGCCCAAAGATTCACCCTCTGCCACATAGCCATCTTCACCTAAAAGGTGGGATGAAACATGAACGCTTCAGAGCTCATGGCATTTTTTTTTGCATTGTGTACTTTTGGTTGACTGATGGTTTCAGGAGCCTGCTGTTACTGATCATCATCGAAATTACTAGTTTATATGGTTTTAATTTCAGTTCAGTGCAGTAGCATATTATACGGACAAAAAAAAGGTGTACATTGCCATGTCATGCTCAACAAGTTCATCTGTAATTATTTTTGTGGGTTGGTTGCAAGATAAAATACGAGGAGAAGACTAGACTGGACAAACAAGAAGAGCACGGCTCCGTTGTTTTCATATAGGCAGCGCAGCGTGAATCTATTTACTTTGTTGAAACCTTGTTATTATTTGTATGAAATGATGATAACAATTTTCCCCGTTAAACACATAACGGGAAAAACAAAAGGAGAGCTAGGGTTGAAATATAATCTTTTGGAATGTCCGATTTTATACCGTATTGCAGGCTTGATCAAATTTGGATTTATATGGTTATTATAATTTACTAAATATATAACAGTCGCATCTAATTTGTCATGCTCCTTTAATGAAAGATGGAACTTTGTCTACTTCTCGCTTTTTGGTTGCACTGTATCCAATAAAAATAAGTGGACAAATGGATAGTAATATAAATGGTCTTAAAAGTGCTTGATCAAAATGGAGACGCAGCACACGCCGTCACAACAATCACATCAGAATTGGCAACTCGACTGATTATGATAATAAAAAGCTCCTTTTGTTCTCGTTTCTCTTAAATCCCTAGTTACATTATAACACTTTTTGCTTCCTCTACTGTTGATCTCAGCTCAATTGTGACTGCTTCAACATTATTCGCGTTATGGCCACAGCCCTTCAATTCAACTGTCCACACTACAAAAGAAAATATTATTGTCCCACTCTATCCATGACTTTGACCAGAACAGAGAGAAGGGCCAAAAAAATGAGTAGAAGATTATCCAAAATTGCTAACCACTAGCTCTTCATTTTTTACAATGGGATATTAGATTCATACCTACTTACTTTTTAGGTGTGTTCATCATTTTTTTTGCATGGTCATTCAATGACTGCATGACGATTGATCATGGTCAAGATTACGATGATGGCACCATTTCGGGAGGATGCTTCGTATGATGATGCCTATTAAAAGTAGTTCATGGAATGACCAATGTTTTTATAGTAATGTCCAGCTTGAGACCTGACGACGACGCGAAATGGAACCAATTTGATTTATATTGCATGCTGTTGTATTGTAGATAGCTTGCTGTAGGAATCATTTATTAGTAGAACCACCGTTACCACATAATATGAAATGCATGTAAATAATACATCAATGTTAGAAGATTGCATATATATTGCTTTTGTTTGATTACAAAACGATGTAAAAACGGGGATATAAAAATGACTTTTGATTGGCTATGAAATGATTTAGGCATTGTTCATTGTATACAACAATGCATGTTGATGAAGCACTTTAAATTGGAAATAACGTTGCATTCCTAACTAATGGCTAACATAAAGTATGCTTATGATTTCCAACAAGACAAACGGGGCCAAAGAATGCTGGAGACTATGCTAGACTTGTGTTTCGTGAAGGTTGTATAAAAGGATTTCCAGAAGCAGTTTCCCAACACATTTCACTGCAAGTCTTCCATTTGGAAACAGTTTTACTGTGGACTCTTTGAGTAGCCAGTATAGCCAAAAATAAAAATGGCAAAGTTTCTTTTCGTAAGTGAAACAATTTTTTATATGGAAATATGGTTCCGTGTGAGGAGAGTATTCGTGTTACGGTGATTAACATTTTTTAATTGAAATTTGTGCAATGTGGTTTTGCAGGTTCTCGTCGCTGTCTGTGTGGCACTCGCTGCCGCTCAAGACTATTCCCCAACCAACTACAATGCTGGTGACAGTGGTCGTTCCGAGACCATTTCACCCGACGGAAGCGTTCAAGGACAGTACTCCTACACTGATCCTAATGGCAAGGTTATTACAGTGAAATATCGCGCTGGAAAGGACGGTTACCAAGTGGAGGGAGATCACCTCCCTAAGGCGCCTTCCGCAGTTCCACAACATCACGCCCCTGCGGCGCCCACGCATCCACCTCAGCACTCTGCTGGTTCTTATAATCCGTTTTACAACCCGAATATCCCTAACCACCCCCCTGCAGCGCCCACACATCCACCTCAGCATTCTGCTAGTTCCTATAATCCGTTTTATAATCCAAATATTCCTAACCACCCCCCTCAGGCTCCTACTCACGCCCCAGTTGCCCCCACTCATCCTCCATTGCCTCAAAATCCAGCTGCCGCCGGTTACAACCCCTTCCACAATCCCCACGTTCCAGCACATTTGTATCAACAGGCCCCAACTCACGCCCCAGTTGCCCCCACTCACCCTCCATTACCCCAAAATCCAGCTGCCGCCGGTTACAATCCCCTCCATAACCCCCACGTTCCAGCGCATTTGTATGCGGAACACGCTGCTCAACAAGGTCAGCAACGCCACCACCAACAGCATCAACCTGCACAACATCCAGCTGGAACATTCCCTGGATTCGGACATCCAAATTCCCTTCCAGGAAGTCAGTACAAGTCTGGAGGTCGTGGACCAATCAAGGTTTCTGTAAGCCAACAACCTCAAGGATTCACCTACAACTTTGAAACTTCTTAAACCATGAGTTTGTAAACAAAAAGTTAGTCATTTTCAGTTACTTTTCTCATTTTAAACCTGTCTTCAATCTTTTCTTCACTCAATTACTCAATCTCTTTTCCCTTTCCGTTTCTCTTACTGCGCAACTCTCAATATTGTGATAAGGTAATGATGCTCTTGTTCGTTGTTCAATTTTCTCAACTCTTTAATTTTATTATTTTTTACGCTTTTTACAGACATTTTTACTTAATTGTACAGATACAAAAAAGACTTTATATTGAACGCGACTATTATTCTATTAATATTATTTACATGAACTGAACTATTGTGAATGTAGGATGATAATTTTGAGGCTACATGGCTATATAGAGCTTGTTATTTCGGTGGAAATTGTGACATTTTAATTATTGTTGACAAAATGCGGTTTCGATATATAGTGGTAGGTATACGCGTTGTTTTTGTACATAATTTTTTATTACATACCATGTAATAGTTTTTTTTATATTTTGTTTAAAAATTTGATTGTGGAACGATCCGTTTTTTTTGCTAAAGTGCGAAGAAACGTTTGTTGAAGTAAAGAATAAAAATTGGCTTAAAATGATGCATTTTGAAATACAATTTACTCACACCCCTTTTACAAATAGCACCGGCTAATGAAAAGGTTACGGAAGGTCCACTTTCAGAATAAATGTAAATGTTACAACCGACGCCATAAATACTACGAACATACGAAACTTTAACATTTCCGAACTAGAACGAACATTTCTAATTGTCAAGTGGTTTGCTTTGTCACTGAATTGATAAGTTGCTTGAAATCCGGTAGCATCATAGCGATCGTTGGAATGAAAGTTGACCCGGAAAAACTTTCGATCTGAACGAACCTTAAATCCAGATTCAGTTCCACATTTTCTGTCATATTTCCGATCGGTGGGGATGTAGTTGGAAAACTCGACATAATCCGAGTAGGTTTCCTCATCGCACCTGGAATCAAGATAAATTAGGTAAGTGCACGTATAAGATAATAACGAGCTTCACTTCTTTTATGAGATAAGGGTCAACTTACGGTTGAACTCCGTCAATGTGAAAATACGTAAAATGCAGTTCAACGTGTTCATTTTCCTTTCCTTGAAAAAAGTAGTGGCATTCTGTGTCACGAGGATATAGACCAGGATAGTTGGGACTGGTGAAAGTTCCGTTACTTGTTTCATTGCTGTAAAAGTAAAATCTGCACGGCAAGTTTCCATCTTGCCTTCCAGTGTTGATTCCAAAATCTGGAATAACATGTACATATGCAAATTATTTAAATTCATCAGTTAAATTCATGTTGACAACTACAAAAAATGTGATGTCTAACCGGTAACAAAACGGTACAATGCAGAAAATCCTCTGACATATGCTGAGGAAGACGGAGCCTTTAATTCCAATGTCAATCTATTTCCGTTGGACATGACGGCCAGTGGTGGAGTAGAACCACAGAAGTCATCTATCCTTGCCAGTTTATCTCCCGTATACACAAATGCTGAAAGCACATCCACATCCGTGGCCGAACAACTATACAAGCCGAAAGTGTGTTCATGAAATTATTGTTCACATTTTATGGAAATGCGTTAACGTTTGAAACTTACTCCAAATCTCGACCCCTTGCATTTCTCCTGTCCAGCTCTTTCATTGTCTTTTGCTTATCCGGATCTCTTTGTGAGTAGCCGTCATCCGGATGGAACAGATTGAAATCAGTGAAAACTATTTGCACACGCTCATTGGCGTGACCAACAAAATCGTAACGGCAGTGCGTGAAAGGTGGGTAATTGCGGGGGTAATTTGGGGACGTAAAGTTTCCACTTTTGCTGTTATCACTGGTCACAACAGGAATGCACCTTTTGACTGGGTAGATTAATGAAAAAAAAACATAAGTGTGTAATTTGAAATACCAATCCATATTTACAACCATAGGATTCACTTACCATCATCCAGGTAAGCAGCATCAACAAATAAGGCTGAAATCGTAATAAGATTCATGCATAGAAACGTAGCAAAATATTTTAGCACGGGTGTCATGATTGCTTTTTCACTTTTCTTCTAAGAAGATTGAAAGTCCTATCGTATTTTGTTTTTTAACAAAAAATTGTATTTGTGAAATAAAAGTCCCTAGCAGTTGTGCAATGAGATGATAGTATGTGGTGACTGAAACACTTTTCGTCCTTCATCCTTCTTCGTACAATGAAAACGAAAAGTCAATATAATTAGAGAGGGTGAGACCGTCTATAATAATAGGCGTACAAAGAAAACATTGCATAAAATAATAATAAAAACTGGATCTCTTCCAGTAGTAGTGTGCTGATGCTGATGCATTTCCGTTTTACATCCAAGATCCAACTCTGGAAATGTGGAGGGACGACACTGGAGCTATCGGATTCGTTCGGGGGACGATATGCAACGCATGGAGAATGAGTACAGTGCAAATGTTGCCGTTATCGAGGCTGATGGAAGTTCCATCATGGAACAAACGTGCCAAAGTCAATCCCACCACCTGACGCTTACATATAAACTGAATATGTATGTATTATGTACAAATGGAAGTTAAGAAAGTGGAAATACAAAGGTTTTGGTTTCCTGTCATTTCTTCGTCTTATTTAATTAGAGTATCAAAAGTAGCAAAAACAATTAAACAAAACACCGATATGTATTAAATAAATTAGAAACTTAAAACCTTAAAATTATTACAAAATGACATAAAATATTTTAATAAGTAAATACGCAACACAAAAATAAAATCTAAAAGTTCAATTTAGTGTTGTTTCTCTAAACATATAACAACATTCTACAACTACTTAATATTTGACTTGGTTTGAGATTCTGCTGTTTGAAAATCCAGAGAGATATCCAATTCATAACAACCAATTATTAATAACTAAAATGGCCTGTATCATTTTGAAGTGATGGTAATGACAGCATTTAAATTATGGCCGGTGGCCTTTTGATGTACCATCATCCTAGTCATAGTATTACACTTTTTCCCACAGTATGGAAAAGGACAAGCGTACTGTAAATAATTAAACTGCTTATGAAACCCGTTGTAGTGGTCGTTTGACTTGGAAGAGAAAGCAATACCGTTTGCCTCTGGTTTAGGGGCTAAAGGCATTGTTTCTGCTTCATTGTTAAAGTCCATTAACCAAAGGAGGTCGTCATCTGCATCAGTGTCAGTCCCACCAACCCTATTATTTAAAAGATTATCTTGGTATTTGTATGAACAGTCTTTCGGTATATCACTACTATTTACAATATCAGTATTATCATTTAAAATAATTACATCTGGGGGTGCAGATTCTTGTACGGTGCTACTACATTCTTTTTTGGAAAGGTAATCGGTAGGAGCCGAGGACTTGTGCCCCCTTTCACAATTTCCTACATCCACGTCGTAATCTGAACTTGTATTGGCGGTGGTGGACTTTTTATTTCGGAGGGAAATTTTCGGTATCTTGGACACTTCTTCCGTTTTCCTCTGTTCCGATTCACGACGTTTTCTCGTTTTCCCCGGTGGACATTTAATATCACAGGATGCCGAAGAAGACGCGGACTGTTGCTTGACCTCTCTTCTCTTCACGCTACTTTTCTTGACCTTAACAACCTCAAAATCGGGATCTTCGTCAGATTCATATTCCGCCTTTCCGTTCCGGATCCGTTTCCTTTTATCCCTGTCTACTGGTAGGTTCGGGTACTCCGCAGCCCTTTTCTTGGCAACTAATAAAGAAAAAGAAAAACTTGAATTAATCTTAACTTTTCCTTTTTATTTTAACTGTATATCGTATTTAACCAATAACGTTGATGTACGTACTCGAGTCTATAAAGTCTGTACGGAAGTCATCAATTTCCTCCATATTCGATCCCACATTTGTCAATTTTTCCTCCAGCGATTTGCGAAGAGCGCTGTCCTCCTCCTGATTTTTCTCATCCTTGTCAGCTTTTTTCATCACCTGCGAAATCTCATGAGCCCTCCAACTTAATTGCCTTTGAAGGTACTCAATTTGATGATAAATCTCGCAAAATGAAGATAACATGTCTACACAGTCGTAACAGGCGCGTTCAAAACAGTAGGCTCGTTTTGAAATGATTGTCTTGATTGGATGAAAGTGATAAGGATCTAGGTCCAAATAACGACTTGCAAGAGTGCAAAATCTTCGGCAGATTTCAGCATTTTTGTCCAGTGCCGGTGCCTGAACTGAACTCGTGCTCTGTGGCTGGTTATCAGAGTTTACCTCCTTATAACATATTAAACAGTGTTTAAACGTTAACAAGGGCATACTTGCGAGTGGCGATGAATTTGTAACAACTGAAGATTGCAAAAATACAGTCCTGTTGGGCTATTAAATTGTTTGACTCTTGATATTATTAGGTACGTTCTTCTAATAAAGCGCTGTTTGCTTTGTCCTTATGATGGTAGTACATTTTTATATAGGGATTTTAACAGAAAACGCTGTTATATACAAGATGTTTAATAATTAAACTAATTGTAATGGACAATGGAAATGGACGCGAACGGATAAGTGAGCTATTGTTGTGAGTAAACATGTGTACGTGCGGAAAAAAATCTTTTTTATGAACGTGAGCATCCAAGCATGTGCATTGTGAGAATTTATGCCGCCTCAAATCCATGTACATTTTTATATATTGAGTTAGGTACTTGTACTCTTTATGTATGTAGATATGCACACATGTACATAAATACATAAAAATAACTTTTTTAATGGTTAAGGGGCTTCATATTGATGATATATTATTGAACTTTAATAACTGATTTTATTGGATACAAATATGAACACTTATCATCATCACACAATCAGCATTGTTTGGATATGTGGAATTTTCAATTATCTTGTGGATAAACCACGCCAATTTGCTTCCTGATGGACTCCATAATTTCCGCAATGATAAGAGTCTTGTTATGGCTGACGATCTCACTTTCCAGGGAACCTAGTAAATAAGGAGGACATGTTCATGTTAAAACTTGTACCTTCTTGAATGTTTGACATGAGACATAACTATTGCTTTCCATATTTTCAATTTACCTTTCAGAATACATTTGCGCACTTCATGACATTGATAGTGAAGGCCAACGCTGTTTGTAAAGTTGGTTTGTAACTTTGCCTCTGGCAAAGGAAATGTGTGCACCTTACCACCCACCACCTCCTCCAGTTCGGTAGAGCACCAGAAAGGAGCTTTTACCTAATTTCAAGTAATAAATCATTTTTTTAGTCCGTATAAAAACTACGGTCACCGTACTTGAATGTCAATAACGAGAGATTACTAATCTCAGATTAGTATCACTTATACCTTCAATGTTTGCTTGGTTCCAAAAACGATCGCTTCGTTGGGAAGCTCAACTCGGGAATGGGTAACCAAAGTTGCTGTTCGGCCGTTGGAAAACACGAGGGTAGTGCTCGCGCTCTCATCCACTCCATTGGCATTCAAATGACCACCGCTGACAACTTTCAGTGGCTTCTCGCCAAAAACGAATTCGGCAAATTGAACAGCGTAAACACCAATGTCAAGGGTAGTACCTCCTCCTAGTTCCTTCAACCTATTACAATCAGTTTGATAACATCAAGATATAAGCTCGACATGGGATTAATATAATAATGAAGATTATAAATCTTACTTTAATCGTTCGACTTCGCTGATAAGAACACCAAATGTGACAAATACTTGGAGTATTTCACCAAGGCTTCCATCGTCAATTCGTTTTTTCAGTTCTTGGGAGAGTGGGAAGAAACGAGTCCAAATGGCTTCCATCAAAAACAGTTTTTTGGATTTGGCCAATTCTTGCATTTCCTTTGTTTCCTTTACGTTGATGCCCAGGGGTTTTTCGCACAAGACGTTCTTTCCATTGTTGAGGCAAAGCTTGACCAATGGCAAGTGCTGGGGATTCACCGATCCCACATAAACAACATCTTTTAGAAATAAATACAAATACACTCAATTGCAATCGTTAAATCAACGTATATCTCCTGACAAATGACAACAAGTCGTAGCAAAGAAATATTTCATACCAATTTCGGGGTCCTTGACAAGTTCTTCATAGGACCCGTATGCCTTTGGAATGGAATGCGTCTTTGCAAAAGTTTTGGCACTGTCCAAGCTCCTAGCTGCAACGGCAACAACTTGGTGCTCATCTTTAGGAAGGACCGAAGTACCCACAGTGAAATCGTGCGAAATTTTCCCCGCACTCAAGATTCCCCAACGCAGTGGACCCATCTTTTTGTAATATACACAAAAAACACTGGATTGATGTATGTAGTATTACTTATAGACTCTTCTATTCCAGATGCTGTCTTGCGGCAAACTGACCTTCAAAAATCCAGCCGAATGCCTTTTATGTCAAATAGAAAATAATATTATACAAGTTGTATTTGTATAGCTTGTTTGTTCAGATGTCATATAGAGTCATATAACACCGACTTTTGATAGATAAGCGCATTGTAGCTGACAATCTATAAGTATATCTGTGGCCCAAAGCTGAGTAGTACGGTACTCATCACGGTTGTATGCATTGCTTGTGCATACAAACTCATATGGAAACCGTCTCTTCCAGTTGTTTCCACTTGGAACAGTTTGGGTGAGCTGGTTGGCTCTTTGAAAACTTGAAAGTTTGGTTGATTTTCCAATACATCGGCAACTACATGCGCTCTAGTCTAGTGTTTTGCTCATTTAATCATCAAGTATGTATCAGAGTAATTGTGATAATATGTACTATGGCATGATGACAAGCGTAGTTCACGTGCAACCTGACAGTTTAAACGATGTTGATCACCTTGAATACACTTTACTATTATGTTGATTTTATTCGCCCTCTTCAACACTCGGTCCTCAATCTTATCTTATAACGTGCTCATTGACGTTAGTTGCGTACTATATCTATACCTAGGTATCTATTATTAAGTGGCGAAGCTACTTATTGATTTCACGATGTCCGTCTGTCTGTCCGTCTGTCTGTCCGTCTGTCTGTCCGTCTGTCCGTCCAGACGATATCTCAAAAACGGTTTCGAATTTTTAAATTCTGTTTTCGGCAATCGATTACTAGTTACCCAAGCTCCCTTGCTAGTGATTTTGAAAACTATCGATCAACGGTAACCGTTAGAAACCGTTACAATTTTCAAAATTTATAATAACAGCCTATGGCTTGTAGGGTATCATTCGATTCGTCTCTTCGAGAAAATCAATTTGGCAGTTATAATTTGAAGTAATTTGTAACGGTTTTAACGGCAGGACGATTTTAAAATTTCGAATTTTGGCTAAAAATGTGAGTGGGGTGTCAAAATGCATCTAGTCTTCGAGCTAAAGACGACTATGATACTGGCATTAAAATTCGAAATACTACGTCGCCGTTATAACGGTTTTTTACTTTCGGAGCTTTTCTTTAAACTACTACATATGATGTGGGGTATCAAAAAGGTATTACTCATTGAGCAAAATCCGAATACAATACTCTCAACAAAATTCGAAATACGACGTCGCCGTTATAACCGTTTTTTGAGTTTCAAAATTTTTCTTTAAGCTACGTATGATGTGGGGCATCAAAATGGTAGTACTCTTCGAGATAAATCTGAATATCACAATGCCCCCAAATTTCGAAACTCGATTTTACGGTAATAATGGTTTTTACATTTCGAATGCTAGTTATGCCGGACCACATTATCACCAGTGGTCACAAATCGGTTAATTACTGGACAAACTTATTTATCAGTAATCACTGTGAAAAGTAATCGCTTCGCCACTTTGCTATGCGCCAGCTTGCTCGGTTTATTTCTATTTGTTCCTTCTAAATCCACATGATGAAATTAAGCATCACGGTTGCAATGTGTTTTAACCCAATTGCTGATTTTTTTATATTCATTACACCATTTTACCCAGCACCTTTTATGGCATTGTTCCTGGACAAGTGGACACTATATAGGACATTTAATGCGTATTTTTTTAATTTTCCAAATTCAGTGGGCTTGAAAACACGCCCATTCAGAGGATAAATAACTACATGTATAAAGATATCGCATTAGGCTACAACTAGAACAAAACGTCAAAACTCCGCCTTTGGCAAGCAAAATACCATTTGGAGGAATAACAACAACGTTGTGTTCCAAATGAAAATATTGTTTCCATTAGTGTCGGATATCCAAGCAATCTGATACGGAAAAAAGATGCACGCAATTTTAGTTTTTGTCTCTCTCAAAATGTGCTCATCTGCAATATGCAAAACAATGACAGTAATGGTAATATGTGCAAGTACATCTAAATACACATATCAGCAAAACGGAAACTCTAACTCGTCACGGAACACGAAAGGGGACAATTCTCATAGAAAGCAATAATCATTTTAAACTCAAAATTTACACAGCAGTTAAAACTCATAGCGACACTAGAGCATCTTTTCTCTCATGTTTAAAAAAGCAATTTTGAGGTAGCGTTTGAAAGCATTTAACCGTTGCGTTCTCTCCATTTACCCTTGTACTATAATAATAAAGGAGATGATATAAAAACCACAAAATTAGGCTTGTTTCCTGTGTTACATGGTTATTATGAAGGAAAGCGTATCATCCCGTAAATACTTTCAGTAGAACGGAAAGCAACTTCGTTTCCTTATAGCAACAGCAAAAGAATATGTTACAACGGCATGACGGAAAACCAGATTGGATCCCATTCATTGTCGTACAATGTCGTACGTACGTACAAAATGTATGCATTTGCTAACAATGTTACATACAACTTTGCTTTCTCTTTTTTTATGAGATGAGGTGGCGAATGTAAACTAGAGGTGTGCACCCTCCCTTTTCTCGAATTCTCCTCACTACTCATTCATTCTTTCCAGATGAAATCTTTGCAAGTTGATGAGGACAATTTCCATTATGGACTAGATTTGGATCTGTGTACTATACGGTCCAAGTGCTTTTTGTGGTTCTTGTTACAATTTTACTTACATTCTCACCATTATTCCCATTTTATTTTCCATCTCATTCTCTTTTTACATCTTTCTTGCTTCGCCACTACTGCGAATGGACTCCTTTTGTTTTACAATGTCTAAAACACAAGATGCGGTTATAATAAAAATGGATAATGTTTTGTAAAATGCATGACACGTAATGTTTTCCTCATCAAATAACCGGACGAAAGTGGATTTGAAATGGTGAGATTGTTCCTTTTAGTGTGGCGCTCGTTTGTTCCTTGTCCAAAATGTATAATGTATTTACTCTACTCTCTCTAAATATTTCTTGTTTAACCTGGAAACTCTGGTAGTATAGATAGAAAGATTTTTGTTTGCCAGTTTTACATTGTCACTGTTTTTTAAGTAAAACGGTTTTAGTATTTCTGGGATCTTTCATTTTTTGTCCACTCCATTCCTGCCTTGTGGAGAGAACCTACCTACCGATTTTCAACTCTTGAGCTTTCTCAAGTTCCTCATGCATATCTGCTCCCCCTTCCTCTCTCTTTCTCTTATATCCTTGAATTTATTCATTCTTACTAGCAATTGGACTCTTTTCAATGCTTTCTTTCTTTAACTCACTTCAACCTCTTCCGTTCTCTTTTGTCTGCTGCACTTTCACCATTGTAATTCCTACACTGCAATATCCTCCTCTGTCCGACACGCTTCCTTTCCCTTCAGCTGCCGCACAGCACACACACACACATGTGCACATTTTATGCATACAAGATCCAGAGTTGTAAGTATCCGCTTCGCTTCAAAACACCAACGCGGGGGGAGGCAGCAAGTACAAAAAGCCATCATAAAAGTTGTGTATGGTGCATGTTTCATTCTGGAGAAAAAGTAAAAGGAGAAAAGAAGAGAGAGTTGTGTGGAAGCCAAAGCCCGTAAAAGTTAATGCTAATGGCTTTTCCCACCTTCAAATAAGTAATAGACATGCTACATGTCCAATTCACTCTAATGCAGTGTACATAGTGCACAAAAACCTATAGATACAAACTTTTAACTATATAACTACGTTTGAACACCCTGATGATGTGGACGGGATGATCATCATAATCATTCTCAGTAAGATGTACACTCTATTTATCCAAGTCCTCTTACGCTTCCTTATCCAAGCATCTTTTCGCATCTGCATTTATAAATGGTTACATGCACTACATTTCATGGAATAAACCACATCTCCAACGCAAGAGATTAGGTGAGCCTAATAGAGATTGTGTGTGTCTTCCCAATCATATATCTATTAGTTTTTTGCTCCAAAATCTCCCACCCAGCTTGTACATAATATGTGTAACCACTATATTCTAGTTCCGTTTTGTTTTACAGTGTGGATTAAATATATGACAGTACAAATGGTGAAACTGCTGAAGTTGGCAGTATAGTCGTTTTGTTGTTTTTAAATAAACGAGCGCGTGTACATTCAAGTACTTTTGCCTAAATGCCAACAGTTGTGGTGTATTTAGGTGTATGTAGGTTGAACTTAATGAGTGCGTATAGTTTTTGTACCGATGATGCTCAAATTAAGCTTTTATACTTTATAAAAATATAATTCTAATCGTTATATTTTCCCCTACTTTGCATGGCATGCGTCTTTGTTGCCCAACATGGTTCTTAACTTTCCCATTACTTTCTTTTTCCTGCAATTTTCTTGAAAATTAACTCGGTTCAGTTTTCAGTACCTCAAGTAGCAGTAGTGTAACAACAAGGTGCATACATTATTAGTTATTATAACCATTACCACAAAATGTCCGCTAATATCAACATATATAAAGCGGCACATGCACAAAGTAAAATTACATTCTGTGGCTACTTGAAATGAAACATCTCCTGTGGCTATTTACTTACATTGTTTTTGACTTTGCATATTTCTCGATTTTATCGTGAAATTTGATAAAATTGAAGTTGTATAACTAGACCAGCTCTAAATTCTCCTGCAATTTCCACTGAAATAGTGTATCTGAAAAATCGAGGAAAAGTCTTATCGACATACGTTTTCATAATATGTACGCTATATAACTTTAAATGTACCAATTAATTACAATATGGGAAAATCAAGAAAAACGTTAATGACGATTCATTAAGGTAATATCGTACACTAATGTGTGAATACGTTCAACAAAATACTTCATTAATTGAATTTGTAAAACAAATGTGCAAAGTTCTATGGCGAATACGCTGATCAGTTTCGGCATGAACTTGTTAAAATACGAGAAAGTCGTAATTAGAGAAAATATTGGGTATGTTGTTCGTTACGCATAACGAACCTGGTTGTACCGCTCCGTCAAAAATTAATATGTATTCGCTTACATGATTCATGCAATTAAATATAGCTGTAAACTAACCAACTCGTCTGGTTTTCCTTAACTCTGTTAAGGTCTGTACTAAGTCGTATGAATCTAAATCGTACCTTACGACACGTATTCTGCATTGTATTGAGATGAGATTTAGATTCCAAATTCAAAAGGGGAAACTTCAAAAGGGGGAAATTCAAAAAGGGAAAATTCAAAAGGGGAAAATTCAAAAGGGGAAAATTCAAAAGGGGGGAATTCAAAAGGGGAAAATTCAAAAGGGGGAAATTCAAAAGGGGGAAATTCAAAAGGGGAAAATTCAAAAAGGGAAAATTCAAAAGGGGAAAATTCAAAAGGGGGAAATTCAAAAGGGGGAAATTCAAAAGGGGGAAATTCAAAAGGGGAAAATTCAAAAAGGGAAAATTCAAAAGGGGAAAATTCAAAAGGTGGGAATACAAAAGGGGAAAATTCAAAAGGGGAAAATTCAAAAAAAGAAAATTCAAAAGAGGGAAATTCAAAAAAAGGGAATTCAAAAGGGGAGAATTCAAAAGGAGGGGAATTCAAAAGGGGGGAATTCAAAAGGGGGAAATTCAAAAGCGGGAAATTCAAAAGGGGAAAATTCAAAAGGGGAAAATTCAAAAGGGGAAAATTCAAAAGGGGGAAATTCAAAAGGGGAAAATTCAAAAGGGGAAAATTCAAAAAGGGAAAATTCAAAAGGGGAAAATTCAAAAGGGGGGAATACAAAAGGGGAAAATTCAAAAGGGGAAAATTCAAAAGGGGAAAATTCAAAAGAGGGAAATTCAAAAAAAGGGAATTCAAAAGGGGAGAATTCAAAAGGGGGGAATTCAAAAGGGGGGAATTCAAAAGGGGGAAATTCAAAAGCGGGAAATTCAAAAGGGGAAAATTCAAAAGGGGAAAATTCAAAAGGGGAAAATTCAAAAGGGGAAAATTCAAAAGGGGGAAATTCAAAAGGGGGAAATTCAAAAGGGGGAAATTCAAAAGGGGGAAATTCAAAAGGGGGAAATTCAAAAGGGGGAAATTCAAAAGGGGGAAATTCAAAAGGGGAAAATTCAAAAAGGGAAAATTCAAAAGGGGAAAATTCAAAAGGGGGAAATTCAAAAGGGGGAAATTCAAAAGGGGGAAATTCAAAAGGGGGAAATTCAAAAGGGGGAAATTCAAAAGGGGGAAATTCAAAAGGGGGAAATTCAAAAGGGGGAAATTCAAAAGGGGAAAATTCAAAAAGGGAAAATTCAAAAGGGGGAAATTCAAAAGGGGGAAATTCAAAAGGGGGAAATTCAAAAGGGGGAAATTCAAAAGCGGGAAATTCAAAAGGGGGAAATTCAAAAGGGGAAAATTCAAAAGGGGGAAATTCAAAAGGGGGAAATTCAAAAGGGGGAAATTCAAAAGGGGGAAATTCAAAAGGGGGAAATTCAAAAGGGGGAAATTCAAAAGGGGGAAATTCAAAAGGGGGAAATTCAAAAGGGGAAAATTCAAAAAGGGAAAATTCAAAAGGGGAAAATTCAAAAGGGGGGAATACAAAAGGGGAAAATTCAAAAGGGGAAAATTCAAAAAAGGAAAATTCAAAAGAGGGAAATTCAAAAAAAGGGAATTCAAAAGGGGAGAATTCAAAAGGGGGGAATTCAAAAGGGGGGAATTCAAAAGGGGGAAATTCAAAAGCGGGAAATTCAAAAGGGGAAAATTCAAAAGGGGAAAATTCAAAAGGGGAAAAATCAAAAGGGGGAAATTCCGCATAAATATCGTCGGATAATTCAATTTCGCATAAATATCGTCGCATAATTCAATTTCGCATAAATATCGTCACATAATTCAATTTCGCATAAATATCGTCGCATAATTCCATTTCGCATAATTCAATTCCGCATAAATATCGTCGCATAATTCCATTTCGCATAAATATCGTCGCATAATTTTATTTCGCATAAATATCGTCGCATAATTCCATTTCGCATAAATATCGTCGCATAATTCCATTTCGCATAAATATCGTCGCATAATTCCATTTCGCATAAATATCGTCGCATAATTCCATTTCGCATAAATATCGTCGCATAATTCCATTTCGCATAATTCAATTTCCCATAAATATTGCCGCATAATTCAATTTCGCATAAATATCGTCGCATAAATCCATTTCGCATAATTCAATTTCGCATAAATATCGTCGCATAATTCCATTTCGCATAATTCAATTTCGCATAAATATTGCCGCATAATTCAATTTCGCATAAATATCGTCGCATAATTCCATTTCGCATAAATATTGCCGCATAATTCAATTTCGCATAAATATCGTCGCATAATTCCATTTCGCATAAATATTGCCGCATAATTCAATTTCGCATAAATATCGTCGCATAATTCCATTTCGCATAATTCAATTTCGCATAAATATCGTCGCATAATTCAATTTCGCATAAATATCGTCACATAATTCAATTTCGCATAAATATCGTCGCATAATTCAATTTCGCATAAATATCGTCGCATAATTCCATTTCGCATAATTCAATTTCGCATAAATATCGTCGCATAATTCAATTTCGCATAAATATCGTCGCATAATTCAATTTCGCATAAATATCGTCGCATAATTCAATTTCGCATAAATATCGTCACATAATTCAATTTCGCATAAATATCGTCGCATAATTCAATTTCGCATAAATATCGTCACATAATTCAATTTCGCATAAATATCGTCGCATAATTCCATTTCGCATAATTCAATTCCGCATAAATATCGTCGCATAATTCCATTTCGCATAAATATCGTCGCATAATTTTATTTCGCATAAATATTGTCGCATAATTCCATTTCGCATAAATATCGTCGCATAATTCCATTTCGCATAAATATCGTCGCATAATTCCATTTCGCATAAATATCGTCGCATAATTCCATTTCGCATAATTCAATTTCCCATAAATATTGCCGCATAATTCAATTTCGCATAAATATCGTCGCATAAATCCATTTCGCATAATTCAATTTCGCATAAATATCGTCGCATAATTCTATTTCGCATAATTCAATTTCGCATAAATATTGCCGCATAATTCAATTTCGCATAAATATCGTCGCATAATTCCATTTCGCATAAATATTGCCGCATAATTCAATTTCGCATAAATATCGTCGCATAATTCCATTTCGCATAATTCAATTTCGCATAAATATCGTCGCATAATTCAATTTCGCATAAATATCGTCGCATAATTCAATTTCGCATAAATATCGTCGCATAATTCAATTTCGCATAAATATCGTCGCATAATTCCATTTCGCATAATTCAATTTCGCATAAATATCGTCGCATAATTCAATTTCGCATAAATATCGTCGCATAATTCAATTTCGCATAAATATCGTCGCATAATTCAATTTCGCATAAATATCGTCGCATAATTCAATTTCGCATAAATATCGTCGCATAATTCAATTTCGCATAAATATCGTCGCATAATTCCATTTCGCATAATTCAATTTCGCATAATTCAATTTCCCATAAATATCGTCGCATAATTCCATTTCGCATAAATATCGTCGCATAATTCAATTCCGCATAAATATCGTCGGATAATTCAATTTCGCATAAATATCGTCGCATAATTCAATTTCGCATAAATATCGTCACATAATTCAATTTCGCATAAATATCGTCGCATAATTCCATTTCGCATAATTCAATTCCGCATAAATATCGTCGCATAATTCCATTTCGCATAAATATCGTCGCATAATTTTATTTCGCATAAATATCGTCGCATAATTCCATTTCGCATAAATATCGTCGCATAATTCCATTTCGCATAAATATCGTCGCATAATTCCATTTCGCATAAATATCGTCGCATAATTCCATTTCGCATAATTCAATTTCCCATAAATATTGCCGCATAATTCAATTTCGCATAAATATCGTCGCATAAATCCATTTCGCATAATTCAATTTCGCATAAATATCGTCGCATAATTCCATTTCGCATAATTCAATTTCGCATAAATATTGCCGCATAATTCAATTTCGCATAAATATCGTCGCATAATTCCATTTCGCATAAATATTGCCGCATAATTCAATTTCGCATAAATATCGTCGCATAATTCCATTTCGCATAATTCAATTTCGCATAAATATCGTCGCATAATTCAATTTCGCATAAATATCGTCACATAATTCAATTTCGCATAAATATCGTCGCATAATTCAATTTCGCATAAATATCGTCGCATAATTCCATTTCGCATAATTCAATTTCGCATAAATATCGTCGCATAATTCAATTTCGCATAAATATCGTCGCATAATTCAATTTCGCATAAATATCGTCGCATAATTCAATTTCGCATAAATATCGTCGCATAATTCAATTTCGCATAAATATCGTCACATAATTCAATTTCGCATAAATATCGTCGCATAATTCCATTTCGCATAATTCAATTCCGCATAAATATCGTCGCATAATTCCATTTCGCATAAATATCGTCGCATAATTTTATTTCGCATAAATATCGTCGCATAATTCCATTTCGCATAAATATCGTCGCATAATTCCATTTCGCATAAATATCGTCGCATAATTCCATTTCGCATAAATATCGTCGCATAATTCCATTTCGCATAATTCAATTTCCCATAAATATTGCCGCATAATTCAATTTCGCATAAATATCGTCGCATAAATCCATTTCGCATAATTCAATTTCGCATAAATATCGTCGCATAATTCTATTTCGCATAATTCAATTTCGCATAAATATTGCCGCATAATTCAATTTCGCATAAATATCGTCGCATAATTCCATTTCGCATAAATATTGCCGCATAATTCAATTTCGCATAAATATCGTCGCATAATTCCATTTCGCATAATTCAATTTCGCATAAATATCGTCGCATAATTCAATTTCGCATAAATATCGTCACATAATTCAATTTCGCATAAATATCGTCGCATAATTCAATTTCGCATAAATATCGTCGCATAATTCCATTTCGCATAATTCAATTTCGCATAAATATCGTCGCATAATTCAATTTCGCATAAATATCGTCGCATAATTCAATTTCGCATAAATATCGTCGCATAATTCAATTTCGCATAAATATCGTCGCATAATTCAATTTCGCATAAATATCGTCGCATAATTCAATTTCGCATAAATATCGTCGCATAATTCCATTTCGCATAATTCAATTTCGCATAATTCAATTTCCCATAAATATCGTCGCATAATTCCATTTCGCATAAATATCGTCGCATAATTCAATTTCGCATAAATATCGTCGCATAATTCAATTTCGCATAAATATCGTCGCATAATTCAATTTCGCATAAATATCGTCGCATAATTCCATTTCGCATAATTCAATTTCGCATAAATATCGTCGCATAAATCCATTTCGCATAATTCAATTTCGCATAAATATCGTCGCATAATTCCATTTCGCATAATTCAATTTCGCATAAATATTGCCGCATAATTCAATTTCGCATAAATATCGTCGCATAATTCAATTTCGCATAAATATCGTCGCATAATTCCATTTCGCATAATTCAATTTCGATATTTCGATTTTTGACAATGGCGATAGTGACAAAAAATACGCCATTAGACGCCTACTACGTATTCCCTCAGAAACCATGGTGAACCACTTTTTTGTGAATTGAACTTGACTCTCAAGGCAACATTGTACAAAAACAACAATAGCGGTAGTAGCTTAGCAACTCGTCTTGCGGTAGTAGCTTAGCAACTCGTCTTGCGGTAGTAGCTTAGCAACTCGTCTTGCGGTAGTAGCTTAGCAACTCGTCTTGCGGTAGTAGCTTAGCAACTCGTCTTGCGGTAGTAGCTTAGCAACTCGTCTTGCGGTAGTAGCTTAGCAACTCGTCTTGCGGTAGTAGCTTAGCAACTCGTCTTGCGGTAGTAGCTTAGCAACTCGTCTTGCGGTAGTAGCTTAGCAACTCGTCTTGCGGTAGTAGCTTAGCAACTCGTCTTGCGGTAGTAGCTTAGCAACTCGTCTTGCGGTAGTTTCTTTTGGGTAGCGTTTTGGTAGCCTAGCGTTTTGGTCGCCTAGCGTTTTTGTCGCTTAGCGTTTCGGTCACTTAGCGTTTTGGTCGTCTATTATTCTACTTAACAATGTTCATAAATTTGTTAATATGGTTTTATATTTGTTAAATCGAATATAAAGTGCATATGCTATAAATACAAACCTGTTCTGGATGCAAATACAAAGCATAAATCATGGTTGTATTTGACTTTGTTCAAATCTAAATACAATCGTAAAGATTTGAATACAAATATTAACTCTAAACATGTAAATACAAAAATGTTTGACAATCGAAATGTAATTACGAATTAGAATGCAAAGCGGAGTAGCTTGTTCAGAGTAACTCAAATACGAATGCAATTCCTCAAATACATATGTGATTCAAAATTTAATTGAGATTCAAAATATAACGGAATCTGTGCAGGCCTTTAATCATAATAGTAGTACACAATTCGTATTATGAACCAAAATCATAGATTACATCAGCTACATTTGGTCTTAACTCTTATTGCAGAGCGATAATATTGACTATATGCTCTTCTAAAAGAAAAAAACTGTACACTATAAGAACTATAAAGCCACAAGGTTATACAAGCAACAAACTCTTTAGTAATGATCCATTAATTCGTAATTGTCTTTTCTTTTATTTTGTTAGTATGCAACTTTGAAGAAAAAGTTTTCTGATGTTCTCAAGAACTATTCATATTCCATCCAACAAAGAACTTTATTTCCAGGTCTTCATTTATTTATTTATCCTTTTAATTTCCAAAAAGATACGAACAACAATACCAATTCCACCTCAAGTTCTAACGAAAATTATTTAGCACATTCAACTTTCAAGGGTTTTGTTTGAATACGACAGAAAATTAGTACAATAACTTGTGTATATTCACATTGCCTTAAACAAGAACGACTGTAATAAAGCCGTGATTGCACAGCAGGAGTTGCCATTTTCTATTTCTGAATGCTGGTTAAAATTTTAGATTCATTCTCCTCTCCATCACCCTTGCCACTTTTATTTCTTTCAACCACATCACCATAGAGCACTCATAATTTCTCAAGAAAATGTACAAGGGCGAGCAAAGTGTAAAATATCATAGTGCATATCTATTCACTGTCGCTTCTCTTTGTCTCACCAAAATAAACGGCAAGTAGAATTGCGAGTATTCGCTGGTATATTACGTGAAAGGGAGAACAATGGATAGAATTCAAAGTCATTATTCATGATGATGTACTTAATATGGAACCAACTAGATACAAACATTCGCCCACTGCTGCTAACTCGGGTACCCAACCCGTATCATATTGTTGAATCATAAATGGATTAAACTCAAATCGAGAATGATGGCGGCAATGACAATATCGAGATGAATGACAATTAAATGCTCAGGGTAGGCATTTTATTGAAGTCTAACAAATTAGTCGCTAGTTAATGGAGGTCCAAAGATGAGTGTGTGAGAACATTCACAGTCTAACAGAGAAGAAAGTTTGAAGAGCAACATTTTCATTACGTACCTTTGGATTCAAGATTCGAAAACTACGCAATAAATGATTCTCCACGGATACGGCATGCGGGCACATTCATATTATTATTGTGTGCATTTTCTCATTGATTTCATCACCATTACTTGAGAGTTTAGTCGTTTTCAGTGGTCAATGGACTGTGCCTCCCTTGAAATGGCTTTTACATGAAGCTTGTCAAAACATACTGCCTACTTTCTTTGTAGCAAAACCCCGAATGCCCGAGAATGCAGGATGCGTTGAAACACATTATAATAATGATGCTTTCTACAGCTATTTATTACAATGTTCCCAGCTCTTTCCAAACTGGAACCTCAAATGTCGTGCTTGTTTACGAAATGTGTGTTGCTGTAATGCATGGGTGATGGTTTAAGTGCCTGTACTCTACTGTGGTTGGGTAATGCTCCGTTCCAAATGGGAAATTCCATCGATATCATCACAAGTGTACTATCCAACTATCCATTGCATCACGTAGAAAAGTGCACTCGACCTCGCATGAAAAATTAACCAGTTTGATTGATATTAAAACGTACATATAGGCTACGTTTCAACTTATCCGTAACTTTACTCCCGAAAAGAGAGTGATGTTTAGATGTACATATTCACTCACTGTTTTAGCCTCTTATAAAATTCAATATTTTCATCAATAAAGGTCATGCTATAGGATGCCATGACCGGGTGATGGTTGCTCAGTAGCTTCATTTAATTTTCTACACACGATTGCACACATTGTGTGTACGTGCTGCGTTTAGTTGTTTAGAATATTAAAAATCCCTATTTCCTATAGTAACTTTGTGGTCATCCCAAAAAACCGTACAAAAATAAGCAACACAGATTGACCAAGCCAATGATAATGGGTTGATGCGATAGTTCCACATGTACATCCTTGTCGGTAGTCGGTATTTCTCTCCCTCGTGTATTTCACTCAATGTAATACAAGGGCGTTAGTGTGTAGTCAGCATTTCGAAATCTGTTGATTCATTGCTATCCTTCCCTATTCGACAAACAAGTAACTCTATGCCCACCTTCATTCCAAATTCAAGCAGTGTTCTTAACTTTGACTCTTATATTTTTCCTCTGTGAGATCAAAAGATTTTCAATGTTTTATGAACATATATCCACTCTTTCTGCTTTCAAACAGAGTTACCACACAAAAGATCAGAATCACACTACATGGAAAAGTAAATATGACAAGAAAAGTTATTTATTTTTTATACTGAATTTTTTCATCTGTTTGAATGTCAACCACATCATTCACTCTTTGTTGACAATCTTTCTTTCACGCATTTTGATTGCAATTCACCTAAAATATTATGTCATGAAGAATTTTGATGCTTCATTGTTTGAGCATATTATTTCATTAAAATCATTCCTTTCACCTACGCATGTTTACCTTTAGCCTTATTTATTAATGGTCGCTTTTCACAATAAGAGCGTATATATTTTATGATTTTAATGTAATTGCACAAGCTCTTTTGTGCGGAACGCTTTTATTATAGGGTCACGCATGAAATGGATATATCAATATCAATTACCTTCACCTATTCAAACACGTACCACCAATTTACTCATCATGCTCATGTGAAGCCCTCTTCAGTTAACATTATTATACTATCAGTGCCACCCACACCGTAAATGGAGGAATCTTTTTTTTTGTATACTCATTTGTGCTGGAGAAAGAGCTTCCATATGTCTACTCAATGAACAATAAATTCAGAGAGAGAGAGGAATGACGATAAGAAGGGATAGTATGCATTCCAATATTTTACTGCTCTGCTGTAGTCACTCAATTCAATCCACTACCATCTCAAGTAACACAGAGAGAGTACTTCCGTATGTGGGTTCCGTCTATATAATATGACGTACACCTTAGTAGCTCGTACAACTTTGCATGGCTCCCGCATATATAGTAGTCTCATATATAATCATTCCATTCCACACAACTGCAGCAGCAGGAGCAGCAAAATCCCGACGACGCTGTAGGAAGGAAAACTGGCCAGGCCAACTGCTGCTTTCACAACTTTTCCTTTTTCGGTTTTCTCTCTCTCTCTCTCTCTAGTCAAAAGAGAAAGCCAATTCAGTGGAGCTCCTTCAGTCGGGCTACAGAGCTCTCTCAACGTGCATACAACAGACATTCAACCACATACCATTCCTATTTTTCCAAACAGGACAACTCTTTCAAAGTCAAAACCAGAGAGAGAAAAACGGCAAAGAATCAACTTTCATTCTCCGGCGGGTGTCGTATTGTTTATTCAGGCAATTCAGTCCCAACAACTCACTTCAATCATCAAGGAGGCCGGCAATAAGCAGTAAAATATATATTTTTATCTCTTTATACGGTCCACCTCGACCACGATTTTATTTTTGTGAGCGAGTCATTTTTATAAAAACCTTTCCATTATAATTATTAGTCAAACAGAGACAAAAAAACACACTGACCCGACCAGCACAGAGAAAAACTGTCCTCCCATTTTGCACTGCGTGATATTATTTTCCCCAATTTGGCCCCTGTGCCAACACTGTTTTTCAACAGAAGAGATATCAAAAAACGCTTTACCTATTCCAGTTTTTGTCCAGTGCCGGCATATTGATAATCATCGCTCTCTGAATAGCCAGTTTCTCTGGAGTGTTTACAGTTAAATATGAACATTTTGTGTGCAATCAGTTAGTGGTGATCATCATCATATAACATAATTTTGGTTTATGAGTCGTCGTTTCTAGCAAAAAAACCAAGCGAGACAATAACACCATCACAGACAGACATTCGTTTTATTTAGAAGAGACATATCCTAGTCAGAGTTGTAGCGACAATACATTTAGAGTTGAGTTGTTTCAACCACACAGATTTTTTTGGTAACGAGGCAAAAAGCTAACTGAGATAAATGTGACTTTATGCGCATAAAAATGTGTACTACTCTCTCTGTTGTGAATGTGTGTGTATGTGTGTGTGTTTCTAAAATGCGGATTGTCTCTGCTAATGATTGTGTGTTCTGTCAAAAAGACCTTTATTAATACGAAACATTAGTGGCAGCGTTAGTGTTTTTTACTCTCAGTTTTGTCTCCTCTTCCACAGTATGTATTCCAACAAAAATAATGTGCATTAGAGAGACAACATAACAGAAACCGGACGCGACGCGGACGAGATCTTTACTACTTCCATTACACAGAAAAATACCTTACACGAAACCCTTGTTTTTTTTGTATGCATCCCTTGTTCGTCAGTAATAAGAGGGATCATGGAATCTGGCCGAGAGATCCTCTCTTGCACTTTGTGAAAGTTCTTTTTTTTAAAAAGAGAAACTCAAGTAGTACGGAAGGAGAAAGTTGGTTGAATGCTGCGTGCACTAATGTACAATATTAGCAAAGACACAAACAAGAGAGCCTTTAGTCTAAATTATATTCATTTAATAGTGACTTCGCGCGTATTATTGGTGTGTGCAGACAATCCAAGTATTATTACCACATCTACTTTATTTCCATTTTCTACTTCTCTCTCTCTGTGGATTCAATAATTTCACCATAAAAAAGGAAGGACAATGTAAGGTTATACTACAATTTTTAACCTAGTTTTTGTTGTTAAAAGAAAAAATATATGTACTTCTACTACTACTTCTCTGAATGGTACAACATAATAGAAATGTATGGTGGTTGTCATTGTCGTGTCGTTTGTTATACGTTCATTTTATCTGGAAACCAGATCGGCTTTTTAGGTGTGGAGCTTAATGGTCTGAATTAATGGATTTTGTCCCCTCATTAACTTGCCCACATGCATAACATGAAAATCTAACGTGCTTTCTCTCTCTCTCGTTCGCCTCTTATAAAATGTCTTGTTCTAAAATCTCCAACTCTGCTCCATTCACAACTCTAAACCTGATTCTGTTCTGCTGCTAAAAAACAAGAGAGAAATTCTCGTAAGCAAAAAGGAGGCTGCTGCAAAAAGAGACAGAGCACAAGAGCAGTCAACCCTACACAAACTCTGTGAGGGAATCACACAGACACACGGGCATATTCGCTCGCATCCACACACATTCATATAAAAAGTAAGTGGGGGAAAGGGCAAAACCATACACGCACATATTCTCCGGGAGAGGAGAATAAAAGAGAACAACATATTATTCAATTCAAATGGAAATTCAAACGTAATAATAGCCGTGCACATTGAGTGGATGTATAATACGTGTGTATACGAGTACTCCACTTATATATTCTCTAGTAGGACAGTCCTTTTCAAACAAATCCTCATTTGATTCCTTGTTATTTCCTGCTTTTCTCTCGTTCCTGTAAACAGCTTCCATGGCAAAATTCTAGGACCGGTATTAGTATGTCGTGTGCTGGTATGTATAATGGTGTGTTATATTGTGAAATGGTGGTCTACCTTCATCTATTAACAAACATTGTCTCTCTGTCTACTTATTCCTTTTACACCAAAATACTATTAGTATAGACATTAAGCCCCCAAAGGATTATTTCATTGGCCTTTAGAGGAAGAAGACAAGGGATAACAAAAAACCAGAGTTTCATGTGAGCACCCGCAAACCTGACGTAGAGGAGAAGTGCTCATTAATTTGTACACTGATTTTACAACTCTTTTGGGCTGTTTTTTTACCAGCAGGTGATTTACACTTGACATTTTTCAAATATCGATCCTTGTGACTAGAGCAAATCAGTCAGTTTACCTAATTTTCAATAAGGAAAGAAACTATAAAATCAAATAGCGTAACACTTTATAACACAACAGGAGGTCTCTGGACAATATTTATACAAAAAAACGGCTTTAATGTGACATTGACTTCCTCGCACACTGAAAAATCTATGAGTAATCTTTTTTTTACGTAGAGGGGAAGTTTAAGCGGATTTTAAGAATGACACCCTCTGCCCATTATTATTCCACGCTCTGTATACTAAAATTTCATGTGCCGTACTACCCGCTCTCCTGTCACTGACGGCGACAAGCAAATATAGTGACTTGTATGTAGTAGCCAATGCACTGCGACTGCAACTGATGGTGAAAGCACACAAAAAAACGCATTGTTCCTGTCATTTCTTTTTTTGCTCCCATACTACAAAAATTGCCTCCACGACTCTGCTTGACCACGTTTTTTTCCACTCCATTTGACACATTCAACAAAAAAAGGAACGGAAGACGGAATAAAAGGAATGGAATACGGAAGGAAAAGAGAAAGTTGGTAAAAGTGGTCGTCTTTTTCTTGGTGACTTTTTCTGTGTGAATAAAATGAACCTACAAATAAATGCCCAGACAAGGTATTGTGGTAGCCACACATTTAACTTAAAATACAAAATATAAAAGACATGATGATAATCATCAGCAGCATCAACACCATATTCGCCGCCAGTTATTTTCCTTGTTCCACGCAGAAGTTGTAAGACGAATAAAAAGGCAATTCAGTGCAATAATAATAAAACATACAGTTGGATGATTATAGTTGAAGAAAGGAACAGTATTATTGCTACCAGCATTGTTATCATCGACATCATCACTCGCGTTGCCAAGAGAGAAGAGCGTACAATTACAAAAGAGGATTGCTTTGGCCCGCCGATAGTTCATAAAAATAGAGAAAGAGAAAAAAGGTGCATCTCTCATCAGAAAAAATATCGGAATTAAGGTTGCTTACTTTCTCGACACTCTACAAAACTGCCTCTTGTATGCACTGTTGCGTGTATGAGGGTATACGGAAAGAGAAAAAAAAATTGTAAAAGAGCAAATTCCTGTGAGCGGCTGTATTTCTTTTTTGTTATTGAACAAGGGAAACGACAAGATATTTTGCAGAACAAAATACAAAAAAAACCTTTGTAGTAAGCACTCTGTAAGCAGCTTAATGAGCATTGTAATCCAGGTAAGGTGTTTACATTTCAGGTACTTTTATATATAAGTAGTAATGAACCATGTTTCTTTCATCTAATTTTTGTGTTTGTGTATGGTACGGAAATGGTACACGGGCACGGTACATAATTTTATTAAAACATTTATTTTTTTTTGTTTGATTATATTCTCGTAAATTATAAGAGTTCTCAATTTGAATAGGAGTGGAAAAATGCTGCTATATGGCTTTCCCATCATTCTTTCAAGAAAAGTCTCACCATTCCCCAGAGACATAAATTGCCGACTCTAAAAAACTGCTTTTACATTTATTTTTCGTATTTCCGTTAAAAAAAATATTACTTAAAGCTCTCCTTTGATCACTGCATTTTACTTAAATGGACATGCTTATATTAGGTAGCTAAGGGAAAAGAGGTAGAGTTTTTTAGCAAAAAGGTAAAGACTGGGTCACAAGGGAATCCCTCACAATTTTACTTTAAATGTGAATGTCTGGTGACTAAACTTACAAAGTTCATACCTACATATACGTAGGTGTACTTGCCGTGTGTAAGATGAAAATGGCTTCTTTTCAATATTTTTTTGCAAGCTGGGAGAAAATAAAAATTTATTAACATGGGCAATTTCGCAGAGTCTAGACTATAAAAAGTAATGCATAGCTTATATGTACCTATAATATCAGTCTTATTTTTTATTATTATTATTATTATTTCTAAAAATTACCATTGCATTGGTTTCGCATTAAATAAAAGAGTAAACAGAGAAATAATATTTGATTTATTGGATGGACAAAAAGAACGGGTGTATGACAATAATGGGCACTTTTTCATTTTGTGAGCACGGACAACGGACACACAGAGTACAAAACCCTTTGGCGGCGTACTTGTCGTTGTCGTCGTCATGCTTTCTCCATGTTACCATATCCACCATATATTATAAGGATTCTATTTTCCCCTAATTTGAAATGGAATATTGAACTGGGCTTTCTTCTGACTCCCTGTGCTGCACTGAGCGCGCAGTCAATAGATATATTTTTTTTTATCTTGTTGTATGTCTTGCATTTCACTTTTCTGTACATTTTGTCCTGTTTATTTGCCAGCGCAGATAAAAGTCTAGATAAAGTCTAGATAAAGTCTAGCGCAGATAAAGTTCACTATATCGCTCCACCGACTACATCGGTGGGGCGCATTCGTATACAAAAAAAAAGAAACAAGCGCTGCTGGTGGTAAAAAACTTCAATAGTAATACTAATAATAATAACCGCATCCATACCATCACAGAGGATGTAGGAAGTTCATCGCACCGCACCGCGCGTATCGCAGCGGTGCAGGTTGCAATTCTAGTCGTAATCGTGAGATGGAAAATTTTTTTTATTCAATGCTCTCATACTTTCCTGTGTGCTTATGATGATGATTATCATTTTCTGATAAACTCATCCCCCCTTTTTTCTCAACTTTATCCCTTCCTTCCTATATGACTTTCAAAATAAACTTTTTGTCCATTATATTGTAATTTTCCAAGTGCGTGTTTTTTAATACCATACCTAAAAAAATTCATAATCATCATCATCATTTTCTAGCAAGATGTAAGATTTCCCAGGCTTTTTTTTACGTATACATTCATTTTTGTATTTTTTGCACACGACTGGGTAACATATAATAGGTATATATATACTTTGTTGTACAAAAATGATTTCTTGGAAGGAAAAAAAAAGCACTTACTCATCTCACTATCATGTCATGATCTGCATGACTGAGTAATCAAAAATACTAAACTTTTCCCTTTTTCTTATATATATTTTTTCATCATATCAATACATGCATGCCCGACCATTGATAACACAAGTATCGTAACAATAATAAATAACTGCCGACTTACTCACTACAGAGAGCGTGTAGTATTTTCAGTGCTCCGTGCCTGGCTGATCACCGATCACGATGATGATTATGATTACAGTAGTAAGGCAAGGGGAGAAAGTGAAGAAACCAGGAAGCAAATCGACAAGATCAGTGGTGAAAGGAACGAGAACTGCTAGGCAGAGACGTATGTATAAATAAGAAAAGGACTAAGACCACACGGCTTGTACCACATGCCACACGTTTTTTTATAGCATGGTGCTGTGCTGTGCTGTAGGGGTAGTGATCTTGAGGGAAAAAAACGAGAGAAAGTCTGCTGTTCCTTCCATTCCACAACGCATTATTTTCCTCTGTAAATCTTTATACTGTTGTGTTCTCCACATTTTTCCCACCACTACTACTGGTAACTAGTAAACTGTCGGTGTGTTCCTGGTCCAAGACATGTAATAATAATATGTAGTACATGCTTATGACTCCAGTGAAAGTTGTTCATGGAGTTATATGTGTACATGTTTATATGGAGAGCCTACTTTGTTACACAGAGAAAAAAAGCGACCGACAGACAGACAGCAGTCTATAAATCTGGATTATTGCTCACACTACAACTTTTCCCTTTTCCTCCACAGTCTTGTGAAGAAAACAAGCTGAACAAGGAATATTACTATGTGCCATACCTACAATGGGTATGAATACAACGCAGTTATATCACATGAGTCATTCATACGCATTATTATTATTACTACATATTATTATGACTACTGTTTTTTGGAAAATGGGGAAAAAGGGAGAAAGCAAGAGCCAGCACATCATCATGGTTTTCTCTGGTGAAAGTCAGGTTGCATCTAAATACACGACACAATGTTCGTAATCTTTTGCTTGCATTGGTTTTTTGCTGCTTTCCGTAACATAGTCATTCATTATGATCATGTAGCCAACTCTTTGTTTTCATTTTCTACCTACCTACCTATCTAGGTACATACATTTTGATAATAATAATATCATCTCATTTGCCCTCGTTTGCAACACAACCCCTACTCCTCAAGAGATGTAGAGTGGATCCCACTCGAAAATGTTTCCGCAAAACATCCAAAAGTTTGTAGGAAATCGTTATCAGAGAGCCCCCGTATTGTTTCCCTTCTCTCATCTGTCATTACCTGTTCTCTTTTCTGTTGTCAGAAGAGAGAGAAAACGTTAAATTGATGTTGCGCTCGTCGTCGGGGTCTTAATGTCTTGTCCCATTAAATATTACATTTCGCAATACGCTTCCCTGCCATTACCTTGTTTTTAACTTTTATGATATGTAAACATTGAAATTTAATAGAAGGTATATAGACATAACAGTATATAAGAATCGATAATGTATATATTTCCATACAGTCCGAAAACAACAATATTTTGTGAAATTTTAGTAATAATTATTAAAATCCTTAGCATATTTTTGTCGGGTCTAGCTCGAAAATGTTGAAAACGAACCTATTATATGTTCCTGATGAACACCAAAAGTAGAAGAATATCAACACATTTTCCATAACATTCCTTCCTCCTTGTTAAATCGAGGCCGTCGTGGTATTTACCAACGCTGCATCCGCAAAAACAAGTATAAGGTTATATTATATTATACGTAAACTATATTACATCGAACTGACGCACTACTACGATCATCAGAAGCAGAAGTGAGTAGTCTCGTCCTTACTACTACTTCTGGTTATTTAGGACAAGGCAAGATAATTTGAATATATGTAAATCCACTTTTTGCGATCAAAATAATTCCCCTTTCTATAGTCGTCTCTCTGTTTGACCAAGAATCCGGAAGGAATATACGGGTCCTTTGGTTCTTGCCAGAAAATGTCTAGAGTCGTTTTCTGCAAAATACTAATCTAGCTGACGAAAATGTGCACGTAGATTTGAAAAAGTTTTTTTTTGTGATACGATAAGTAAGTGTATAGGATGGTTCACCTTTTTTTGTGCCGCAGCGAAGATCACCATAACGAATAATTTTGGTGTTCAAAAAATAGGTACACATAATCAGAAAAAATATGCCTTACTATTGATATTGGATTTCAATTGGGAAGCTTTTTTTGCAACGAGTAAGATTCAAATTGAATTCTTGTTCAAAATTTATTACGACTTTAATGATAATGAGTAATGAGCAAGTCAAACAGTGATGAGATTGGTAACAGATGACACCAAAAGTTTGCATTCAACTCTCTCATGAATTTATAATCATCTCTACAATCACCATAATTGTCCAGAAAAGTTTTTCAAACTATATAGTCTGCTCTGCAGAGATGATTAACTTGAAATGCGACGGTTATCATCTTCCGAGTACAAAGCTTGCACACAAATTTGCTCATTTGAACAAGAAGAGAAATTTGTAGGAAAATTAACTTGAACACTAGCTCTTGTGTAGAATCAATGACGCAATAAAAAAATATATATTTCAAAAACAGAATCTTATTGCATTCCTTTGTTTTTACTTGATGAGCAAGATAGAATATACATTTCAAAAAATATTGCCAAATCATTTCAAATTCTTTACACACCAATGCGCCAGCATATGGCTCGGCTTTGTTGTATTGAAGAAATGAGTGAATTCAATTCAAATATATTTTATATCCGTTGGCCAATTAGAGTGAGAAAAAGTTTTGCAACTCTTTTATTGAATAATTATTATCAAGCAACATGAATAAAAGATGAAGTTAAAACTTTTTGAATCAACAACAAGCAGTTAGAGAAGGATCATCATTTCAACAAAAAACTCGGGCCCACAGACAGCTAAAAGGACTACATTAGATTTCTATTCTCTTTTTTGTGCCCAAAAATTTTGCAACTTTTCTCCTGTTTTATTTTTTTATTCCGTTTTCATCAGAAGGAGAGAGATGGAAACTGTTTAGACAAAAAGTGTGTACCTTCACACGTGACTGTGCTTTCACAAAAAGAGGAGTGGTGAAAAGGCGGAGGAGAAAATAAAATGAAGAGCTGTTTTGAGATTGAAGGGAATATAACCTTTTTCTTTTATTCTTTCCATTCTTTCTCCCTCCTCCACTTTTCTCTCTTCTTTCTGCAGACCTCAGGGAATATTTTCTTTGTTTGACCATTACTCGCCTTGGTTTTTTGCTACTACTCGCGACTCACAAATGTATGCATGGATGCTGCTGCTGCTCCCATTGTACTTGTGTGCTTCTTCTTTTTAGGGAGACGAGCGGAAGAAGTGAGCGGTGGTGGTGGTGGTGGTGGTGGTAGCAAACTTTGAAAATTTGTGGTGTGCACGATTTATGTGCGTTGAAAATTAAATTAAGAAAATAAAGTGCTAGAATAAAGCACATCTCTACAACAGCTACTAATGCAGCAGCTTCTTTCCAGAGCTAGAGCGTTGATGTTTTTTTTTTCTTCAGTTTTATTATTATTATTCCTTTCATAGTCACACATTCTCACAAATAAACTCTCAAAGATATATTCATATTCATACTACTACTACCTACGTTCATCTTCACAATAAGAGACTGTCGTCTGTAGTCTGTGGCTAAAAAAAGATTCAGAAGAGAAGGAAGAAAAAAAGTTGGTTGTGGTGTACTGGCTGTGTTGGTTTCCTATTTCTTGTGGGTGGCGAAGGAGGACAATCTCTCGTGCCAAAAAGGAGACGAGGAAGAAGAAAGTGAGTGTTGCAAAATATTGTAAAGGACCGTTGTATTCTTTGAACAAATTTATTTGAATATTTTTCTCTCTTCCTTTTCTTTTGTAAATTCAAACAAATATATTTCATGTCACACAAAAAGACTTGTTTAGTCTCATCATCGTCAGCTCAAATTACGTAATGATCTTATCACGATTGCATAACTGCACAAATTATATCCAATAACTTTATTGTTATAACATGACTGCATTTAACTTCAAGTTTTTACAAGGAAAACTGGTATTTAGTGCATTCCATTTCCCCTTTCCACTTTAGTTTCCTTGTACTTGTAAGTCCCCAGGCAGCAATCCAATTTCTTTCTTTGAAACGCGCTTTTAAAGCTCTACAATTCTCATTTGTGAACAAATCACCACACAGGTTGTATTTTTTTTTCGTTTTCATACAAATCGTCGTGGCTAACATTATTAGTGCGCACATGATCATGAATCAAAACGCCGCCATCATCACTCACCACCACGCACAAAACTTGCTTGAGAACATGATCATGAAATGAAGATAAAGAGGAAAAAAGTCTTGAGAATATTTTATTATGGCAGAGGATGCTAACTGGCATGAAAAATTGGGAGAAAAATTTGCTGGCATTCGAATTGAAAACTTTATATACCAGCTTACATTTTAAAAAAAATTCGAAATTTTCCTTTCTCGTTTGAGAAAAAACTTTTACTTTTTTTTGGAAACGACATCTCTCTCTCTCTCTCTTCCGAAAGGAAATTGCCAGTTTCCTGTTGGGTGCTGCTGTTGAACTACAGGTACAAGTAGTAAAAAGTTGAACAGTATTAAGTTGAGAGACGATTCATATTTTTGTATAGTTGGCTTATCTACATACAAAAAATAGCCTACCTCATTATTATGCTGACTACAATATCGCTTATATGTATCGCGTTACATATATTCCCGTATGTTTTTAATATTTCCTGCTTTACCTATATTTTTCAGAGTATTCCTTTTTCAAAACTTTTTTTAGAGATATCCACCACCGTTTTTTCCTTTGAATTATTTATCATTTTCCGCTACTTGTTCGTGCGTCTTGTGTCACGACATTCACGCGGGTGGTGGTATGAAAATGTGTAACAATGTTAACTCTTTTTAAAACGAAAAAATAAAAATGAAACAAGGGAATGGACAGAGATGAGGAGAAAGCATATTTTCTCCATTTTTTCACATGGCGTCTGGTACACTCTGCCAATTCAAAAATATTACATCCTCTACTCTGCATCTCATCATAAAAAAAATACTCGTAATCATAACATACAATACAAGCATGATCACTTGATGTAGTTTTCATGTCTTATCATCACATATACAAAATAATAAGTGAGCATGCATAAAAACGATGCGAGGCGCTTGCTTTTCACCACCCGACCCATCTCACACGACATTTTTTTTGTAATAACGATACAACGATTACCATTCATATTATTGCCCACTTTTCCCACTTATTTTTTTACTGCACGCAACACCATCATGCACAAGATTTTCTTTCAAGTCGTTTCTCAGGGCCATACAAAAAGTAACAAGTCAACAACCCTCGGCCTTCATGAAGCATGAGTAGGTAGAGTAGAGTAGTAGCGCTTCCGGTTGTTTCATTCTCTCGTTATTCATTCATCCGTTATGATGATGATCATCCCGAGAAAAAAAAGTAGGGAACACAAAACCCATCGACCCGTTTCCATTTTCTGTGAATATTGTCATTGTAGATTTTGGTTGTACAATATCCCTGGCTAATATGATAATGGCAATCTAACAGTCACAGAGACACTGAGAGATGCTGCTATGCTAGCCCTGTCAGTAAAAATCTTCATTCGGGTAGAATGAAATATCCTTTATTTTCCATTTTCTCTCTTGTCACTATAGTTTCTATTATTGCTTTCCCCGCATCATGCATTTTACGTGTGTTGTAGTTGTATGAACCGTTCCATCTTCATCCCATTCTTCCGCATTTTCTTATTGGATTTCGTGATGATGACGAGGACGACGGAGAGGAAGGAAACTCACGAGAAAATAATGTTGCCAGTTATAAAAGATTTATCTACATTATTATGCAACACAGAGCTCGTCGTATTCACATTTTGTTCACCACACACACACATAGCCGATTACTCCAAAGGAGAGAGAGAAAATGTTCGCGTGTACCCCACAGAAATTGCTCGCCTCCGCATAAGTACTGATGATATCCCCATACACATATCTAAACACACGTTCTCTTTCTCACACACAATATCACTTTACGACATGACAGGGCTCTGGGGATTTGGGAAAAGTGAAAGTTTTTCCTCTCCGTAATACACCGAGGATATGCCTGAAAATTTTCCAGAAGTAGTACTAGTGCCTACCTTGCAGCTATGGTAAAACCTTTGGAGTAAAAGACTGACAGAGGAAATGGAAAATGCCGGAAGAACAACAAACACCAACACACATCGCATATAAGAAAACCGGTCCTTTTAAAACGCCTCCACTTTTTGTGTGTCCTCTCTGGTCGTCGTCGTCATCGTCGTCATCATCACATCGGATGCACTTTGCAACATAATAAGTAGGCAGAATACCAATATACATAATGAACGGCTATCTGACGGAGATATTATTTATAAGAGAACAATGATGTATGGTGGTCTGGTCTCGTGATGTTATATATACTTGTAGAAAACATCTCACGCCACCTTGGCACTACCGCCGCCTTTGTCATCTCTCAGCAAGTTTAAGATTTTTGGTTTCCCCCTGGGAATTAAAAAGCGTAAAGTTAAGGTTTAATTTGATAATCTTGTTATATGCTTCAGCTTTTCTCCGTGGAAATGCGTTATTCGCTCTCACACTCGGTTGCTTGGTGGCACTCATCATTTTACCGGTGGCTTGGCGTCCTTTTGCCCTGCTACATCATCACAAACTCTCTCTCTCTCGTATGAATGCTACCAGCAGCTGGGAGCGTAAACTTTTTTTAAACTGCCATTTGCATTCCTGCTTTCACCACCACCACCGTCGCGTCGCGCCATCAGGCAAATTGGCTATCCTGACACACACTGCATGATTGTCACTTTTAATTAACTCTTTATAGTTTTCTCCCTGTCGTCTTCTAAGATGGTGAAGATGGAACGAAAAGAAGAAAGTGTAATGGGATTACATGGGAGGAGTTTTGTGACGCCACCACCAAAGTTTAGACCACTACTGATAATTCAGCGAATTATCAAATTATTGGTACCGCATGATGTCGTAATGGTGCTATTATCACAAATTTTTATATTTTTTACTCTGTTTATGTAGAGTGCATCGCCACATGTCATAAACAATAAAAAGGCAGCTAGATCATCCTTACGCTCTATCTAGCATGATGATGACAATTCATACGAGAGCTGCTCCAGTATCATCATCATCATCATCACCAACTATTATCCCTTTTGCATGTTATTTTTAATGGGATCCGGCTGACGACTTTTGCATTGACTTATAGGCTATATAGGAATATCATATTTATAATAATAGGATTTTGATGTAATACGATATATTATGCCATTCATTCGTTTCTTTTGTTGAAAACGTTCCTCTCTGCCACTTTTTCATCATTTTTTTTTCTTTTGTGCGCGAGAAAAGATATTAATACACCGAAATAGGTTGCCAAGGGTGCTATATGTTCCGTTAGTAGATGACAGCCAATAACATATTTTTGTTACCATGTATCACACTAACATCAATTCATAATATTTTTTTTGATATATTGCCATCATTAAGGATTTTCAGCTTAAATGCCACATGAAGGAGAACATGAGTACATTATAATCACCCTCCGTCAAAGTCATCCATTCACAACTAAAACATGTTATTATTGGCTCCTGTTTTTTTTGACCCAACATATAAGACTCGTTTGGGTCGTTGTCTACTTTAACTTTTTTTCACCAAAACTTGTAAAAACGTATCATCATCATCATCATCATCATGGTTGGTTGAAAAAGTTTTTTTTTGCATGTCATTATGATGTTGTCATAAAAAAAATGTAATGGTTGCACTGTATCCACGACGACGGGACGGTAATGGTAATATGCTTTCAACATGATCATGTCATTCCGTTTAAACTAGCGAGAATGCGTCTGTGGCACAAAAGGTAGACATTATTCGAGTATCTTCTCAAGTTATATACACGCTAATCTCAACTACTTATTCGTCGTCCTTGCTCTTTTTTTGATCTTCTACCCGAGAGAGAGAGTTGAATATTATTGGTCCGCTACGCTATCACAGAACCCACTTTATTTAGACTCGTGTGTCTTGTATGCTCTGACACGTAATAATATGCCATACCACTACCATATCATACCAGAGGACCACAGAAACCTTTGACGGTTACATTTTAGATCGTGCATCATATTATGTAAAAGTAGCAAATAACAGCGACCATATCCTTTCGCGGAACATCACATTTTACAAAAAAGTGTATTCATATAACATGTACCTGATAATATTTCAAAATACTCATACGAGAACAATAATAATATGTAAAGCTGCAGTATTTTGAGCCTTTTTTTTTGTTGCTCCAAGAAAGTTTTCCCAAATCTCATCTGATCCACCTCGAAAATAAAAGAAGATAGAAAAGTCACCCTGATCATCATTGACACATTCGTTTATATAAACCACCCACATATCACAAGTAATATGCCAAGGCCACACATGTATGTATATTTTGCTTTAGGAAAAGCTTACTTAACCAAAAAAGTCAGTCAGTCTCACATTTTTACTACTTTTCTGCATCAAATCATCATCATCATCATCATCATCTTTGTCATAATCGAGTTCTCTCGACAGTACTATTATCACCACACACACACACACGAGAAATATAAGGGAAGAACGGATGGATGGTTGCAAAAAAGAGAAATCCGTTTTTTATATCATGGCAGCTGCTCTTGTTCCCTTATCGTAAAGCCGAAGAAGAAGAAGAATCCATTTGCAGCGCGCGTTAGTCTACTTGGTTCTGACTCTATATTTTTAAGTGCTGTGATGTGGCGCTACATGTGTGCATCATGCGTGCCATGACTTTTCCTCGCTTCACAGCATCTCACCATATCAGTCAGATTTTCTCTTTTCGAAATAAAATGTACATGTCTACTTTAATATATAAGAATTTGCATTTGCATTTTCCTTAATAATATTCCGCAACAGAAGAAGATGCGGAAAAAAAAATATTTTGATGATCTTGATACACACAGCCTCAAAACGTAGATACATTTAAGGATATGGTCTATTATTATTGTACCGCTGCTGCGTTTATTTCCTTTTTGCTACCTACATTTTTACATCTATAAAAGTGAGACTTATTTTTGGCTTCATCCTTTATTACCGTTGTGTGTTCCTTAAAAAAACTTTTTTTTTCTTCTTCTTCCTTGTGCGTATTTATATGACGGAGGATTTTGTAGTGTAAATTCAGAGGTGGGAGTAAAAAAAGGAGAGGTTGAGCCCATTTGTGATTTTGATAATGGAATGACATCCTGCTGCCAACCTCATTTTTCCTTGTGTGTTCGCCATATAGTAACCCAAGAGCATCATGAATATACGTATGTATACAAGTGCCGCGCGACATCATGGACTTTATGAAGAGAGAGAGAGAAAGCATGTTTTGCAGGTATCTTGCAGCACAGCCAATGTTACTACATGTTTTAGGCATATATATTTGCAAAATCCATGTTTCTCAAAGACCCTCTTGCTGGCACATCCCGTCAATTCTTTGTGAACGTTCTATTAAATTGTCTTTACGTCAACTTTTACCCGTCCAACTTGATGTTCTGGTGTGTGTTCCTGGTTGTGTTGTACATCTCTCGCCAGATCCTCCTCTCGAGTTTTAACCTAAACTGATAAAACTATGCTATGTTTCCCGTGTCCCTCGAAGCATTCAGCTTTAAAGCAACGAGCGCATATATCTACAGAGGAGAAAGCAGTGTTTATGAATTGGCATTTACCAAAACGTCAAACTTGGCTGTAAAACTTGTCATCTTGTATTACAGATACTGTGCTAATCTCTCTAGAGATACCGAAAAGGCTACACTTGTTCAGTTTCGCATAATATCATGTCATGGTAAACTACCATGCCCGGAAGTGAAAGCAGCTTTGCAGAGTAATGCACAAAATAAATGGTCAGCCGGTTTTGTGTTTAAAATTGTAAAGCTGAACAAAAACTGACAATAATTTCCAATCTAGTTTTAATCGCCATTTTCACTCCACTTTCTCTTCAAGTTTTTTTTATACAATTAATTAAGGATCCCTCTCTCTGTAACAGGAAGACACAAACTTCTGAGGCAGTTTTTTAGAACTGCAATCTCATTTTTTATTACATTGACTTTATTTTCTATTTTCCAAACTGACGCAATCAAGCACAATAAACTTTCTTTAACTGCGCTCGTTCAATATATCTTTTTGCAAAAGCAACGAACAGAAAAAAAAACTGAAATTACTTTTTTTGTTCAAACTTTTTTTTGTATTGAGAATCTTCATTATTCTGATCAACTTGCTTCTCTCTGTCTTTCCTCTTTCGTAATAATAATTCATTATCCATCTATTCTAGCATGAATATAAAAAAATGTGCCAATCGGCTTTTCCTAAAAAAAAACTTTCCCTTTTCTTTTTCCCGTTATATATTTTTATTTCGACACAAGAGATTTCTTTCTTTATTTTCTTTTAGGAAAGAAGAGTAGTTGCAGCAGAAGCGCTGCTACCATCAAGATAAACTTTTAACTTTCTTTTTTTTTCTTTTAGAGAAGATGTGTGTGTGTGGTATACATGGCCTCTTTTCTTTATCGTATTTCCTCTCCCCCATAACATGTCAGCATCCCTGTACCCGATACGCCATCTCACAATCTCTTGTATATATATTCCTTATGAGCTTTTTACGAAAAAGCCACAGTTTTTGGGAACATACATCACTGGAAAGCCACTTGAAACTCTCTCTCTCTCTCTCCCGCATACTTTTCTCCTCTCCGATTTTCTGGAACAAAAACATCTCTTGAATATTCTCTTTTCTTTTCTCTATACCTACACATACTCCTAATAAACATGACTTGTTCTTTCGGCTTTTTTTATGCATGCGTGCCCATTCATTCATATATCTACTTTAGCTTTTGCTCACTTCCTTTCCACCATGCATGCATATTTCCATTCTATTAGCCTTTCCTCTCCTATCAACTATCAAAAAACTTTTTTTTTTCTACCACCACCGCCACCATATCTTTACAACGATGATATGTAAGATAGATCTCACACTCACTTTTTTTGTTTGCTGTCCCCTCACTCTACTGCATGGAAAGTGGAAAGCAAACTTTGTTGCTGCTGCCGTCGTTGCTGTTGTTGTTGAAGATTCTGCAGGATCTTTTTAGACTGGGGAGAAAAGTGACATGGAGGATAGCTCTGGATGGCATCATGCACTTTTACGTTACATATATGCAGACTAGTACGTTATTATTATTATTAGGTAAAGCATGGAGGAGCAAAATAGTCAATTTTTTTTTCTAGAAAAGGGTCCCATGTTGATGATAGTCTTGGGGCGAGAGATAGCTCTCTGTAGTATGCTTTAACCAGCCCAATAAGTATACTTACTACTTTCTCGACAATGTTATTGATACCCTGTCTGGAAATTGTCTTTTGCATATAGAGTTTTGGGAATTTCAAACCAAATTTTCAGAATCTTTTCATATCACTAACAGTTCTTGAATATCACATCACGACACTTTTCATTCATCCTTCGCATTAATGACCCTTTGCAAAAATTGTATTGTAGCTCGAGGCATTAGTTTAGTGCCGTATTTATTGTAATCTTTTATCATGACCGCCGTCACTATATGCTGTTCTTCTGTAACTTTTAACTATATGGACTCTCTGCTGAAGTAAGGCTATATTATTATTATAACAGATAGATTTTTTATCCGGGGACCAAGTGAAGAAAATATTTTAACTCTTGTTATGCCGCCGCGCAGTTCAGATGCTTCCCGTCTTGTTTACTCTAGAGGGCTACTTGGCTCCATTTTTATGGAATGTGTGCATGTAATAATATTATATACTCAAGCTTATTATGTACGTATACCGAAACACATTACATTTGTGTAGAACATGGGCATGTGGACTCTTGAAAATATTTTTCCATCTTGTACTAGAAAAAAACAATCTGGTGGTATATATAACACTTTTCCTTCGTTTTTCTCTCTCACTCTCTCGAGTCGTTTAAGTTTTCATGGGAATTCACAGCATAAAAGTAGCGATAAACAAGAAAGGGCTGATTTTCCGGATGCAGGGTACAGTTGAGTGAAGAAAAAGACAGTTCGTGTGACGGCTCTTGTCTGTCTGGGATGCTCTCTGAATTTTATCCTGATTTAATGGGGCGGCTAACTTTTTAATTTTTAACAATGTCGAGGAATCTTGATGTGAAGGATAATATCCTTAAATGAAATACGTTTATTGTTTTGAGTGTGTTCTCAAGCACCAACCACACAACGATCATGATGATGATAATGCTGTTGACTTTTCTCCATTCTCAATAGTAACCGAGGTCAAAAATCGTATCAAATATTTAACACACATTCTCTCCTATTCTCTTTCTTCTCGTCTGCTGCTGCCACTTTGGCACCAAAGCAGGGTGACATTGTGATGTAAATGAGCCTTAAAAATAAAGTGTCACGCTGACTACGTATATCATGAAGATTTTTTCGCCAATGAAATGAAACAGGAGACGATGGCTCTGTGGCGTGGTTGGTGGTGTGGATGCAAATTGGAAAAAAGAAGTGGTTTTACTCAAGTCGACCACCGCACCGCAAGAAGAAAGAAAGAAAAAAAAACTTTTCCTTTTTCCTCTTGTTCTTTTTTAGACTCTTCTTTTCTCTTACTTTTCTCAGAGATTCTACCACAATAAGTGCATTAACGCTACACACTGATATCCCCAAAAATCAGGCCTTATAAGGAAATACCGTGTTGCCTCAAGTGTACGTGTGCACTCATGCAAGTCGCTCAACATATATAAACCTTTGAAAAAAGTTTTTTTTTCTTGCTCGGTTTTACTTTACTACTATAAAAAGTTTAAGAGAGGAGCAAAAAAACGCAAAGGCAACAGAGTATCATCATCAACGGGCCGGTTTCTCTCTCTGTCTCTGGTTGCCTTCCATGTTTTTAAGCAAGTATCAAAACTGGCGGTTGAGTTGAGGAGTTGAGTTGGTCTGCGGAACTTGTCTGTTACAATGAAGGAAATAAGATTATGTATGCTATAAAAATATATATAGCAAAAGTCTCTCTAGTCAAAAAGTCAGACACATTTATATATGTGTCGTAATACGGTGAATTAATATATGATAATAGTATTTTATGTACTGAGATATTATATTATTATATTTATTATAATAAAATAGAGGGTCCGACATGGAGGAGAAGAAAAATTGTTACTGCTTAATAGAAATATATGGAGCGGGAATGGTATTTTTCGATGCTGCAGAGAGAGAGAGAGTAGCGGTCAGGTTTCATATATTTTTTTATACTCTGGTCGTATTGTGGTTACTAGAGCTTGACTTGGCAGGCAAAAGTGTGCTTAAAGGATTCATTCTAGCATGCAAAATTTAAATGATTGAATTTACTCCATTTTCATCACCACCACCGCCGCCACTTTTCCTCCAGTTTTCCACTGTAGTAGTTTGTCTAAAAACTCTTTATTTTTTTTATATTTTTCGAGACTGAAACCATCATCTTAGTATATAATAGGTGGTATGTGGATTAAAAGTGGAGCGGAGAGAATGCGAGAAGAAGAAAAATAAAACGGCCCTGTGTGAACTCAACTTATTATATTGTAGCTCAGCCAATGCGGTAAAAAAGGGGAGTTGTTGAAGGAAGTGGCAAAAAGGGTTTTAATTAAAACCGTCTGTTTTTCCTTATATATTCTTCGACCCTTTTTCTTCTGGAGAGAGAGAGAAAAACGTGAAAAGACTCACTTTCATTCTTTAATTGGGTTAAGTCATCGCCTAAAACACAGAAGGGGTTTATACAGCATTTAAAATATTACCAGAGCTCCTTCGCCAATGTAAGGCAATATATCTCAAATTTATGTTAAGCTATACATTTTCTGGAGACGGAATGGCGAAAGATAATATATACCCATGTATGCATTCAGATTCAAGTATACAAATACCTGCATAGCGTATTTTTTTAGTTCCGCAAAAAATCTCCGCCAAACCAATCGTTTCTCTTGCTGTTATTGCAAAAGTAAAAAAAAACAATGCAAAATAAAATGCACCTAAGTATTCATCAATGCAATCCATATCCATAATACTTGGCAACAACAACATATGCAGTTTTTTTTGTTGCAAATCAAAAGTGTAGCATAAAATGGTTCAATCCATATATAATAGAAGCGATTGAAATGTGCAATACCGCCAACAACAGGAAAAAACGGAAACTTGTTGTTTTTCCCAACACCACCACCGCCAAAACGAACGATCTTGGTATACAGGTCGTTTTGCATTTTATAGATTACTCTGCACCGATACACACAGAGAGCAGTAGTGAAAGCATTAAACCGTAAATCTACTAAACCGTAAAAAAAGGAAGTTGTTTACAAGATTCTTGTTCACCCAGGTTTTAATGTTCAGTAGTCTATCACACAGGTACATAGTCTGATATATAAATGGTAAATTTAACCATTAGACTACCGCCTCCCCATTTTATATACAAGAATGTGTTTCACACACACAAAAGGTTCGTAAACAAGCTGCTTCTTTTTCTTCACAACTCTGCACAGCAACACGCTCCCTTGCATGCATCACCTCATTCATTCCCCTTTTTTCTCCCAAGGATAGCGAGAAAAACATATTTCTCAGAAAATATGAATATATAGGCATAAAAAAGGAAGAATGTGAGCAATGTCCAAAATAGTTTTCTATAGAGAGAGAAGAGATGCGCTACTTACTAGAACAGAGAGTGTTCTTGATCCATCCTCCACATCTGCCCCATTCTCTTGCACATACTTTCATCTTTTTCTTCTCGTTCTCCTATTCTCCTCTCGTTTTCTCCAATAAATGGTTTATCTACATGCATTGCATGCTGTAAATGTGATGATGCTCTTGCTGCTTGTTTCAATATATAAAAGCTTCACATCGTCATCTTCCTCTTTCCTCTCAGTAGTGAACTACCAACCACTTTCTCTCTTGTCCTTTTGCTGCTTTTCTTCTTTTTTTTCTTCTCTCTCCAACAAGAGGAGTCCCTTAGGAAAAAGAATATTCCATGCGAGCCAGGTGCGGAATGCTCCAAGATTGGTAAATAGGCTGGATCATGTGGTGGTAAAGCAAGGAAAAAATGGAGTCGGATAGATACTTATTTTAACTTGGCTCAAATTGAACTATTCCTATTCATTCATTCCCTCGTCTTTGAACAAGAAATAAGGGGAGAAGATGGAATGAGGTTAGGAGGAGAAGAAGAAGAAGGAGAAAAAAAATGCGAAAAAAATGGGCGGCGATTTCTGGAGTAGTAGGAAAAAGTGGAATAAGTAGAGCTCTTCGAGTACTGTTACATATGTACATATAGATGGTAAATACATGAGTGAAATTAATACTGGAACAAAAGTTGATATACGCTTTTTAAAAAAATTAAGATATCTCAATAAGGTACATTTTAAGTTTATGGTACAGAGTAGTGGAGGTGAACATGGACTCGGGTTTAGAACCGAAAACCGTCTTTCCGATTATATGCATAAATAAATTCACAGCACACAGTCAATGGTGTAACGTGTACACATTCTGGAGAGGAATGGAATGACTCGACTGGGTATATAGAAATCTTGTAGACAGGCCAGAAAAAGAGATAGCATTGCCCTTATGGATCACGCCGACGACGACGACGACGGCATGATGGAGCCAACAAAAAAAAATTTCTCAGTGCAACTTTCTCCCAGCACTGTTCACAGAACTTGTAAGAAAATTGCTAGAGACAATACAAAATAGACACGACACAATAAGGTTATGCACATGCTACTTTATACATTTTCTCTAAAAAAAGAAGACGTCTACACAGGATTTGGCTCACTTTCATATACTTTGTTCATTCAGTTTTGTTGATCTTGCCTGTCCTGCCTTGTCCTCTTCTTTCGTCTCTCTCTCTCTCTCTCTCTCTCTGAGCTCCTTAAAATTATCCTCGTTTCGTGCCGTCGCTCTGTTGTAAAGAGAGAGAAAAAAAAAACTTGCGTCGTTCTCGTTCCCAACAGTAGTTGATGCCATTATTGTTGTTGCTGAATTTTCGATATTATTACATTACCACCACCACCACTACTCAGCCACTCTTCCACCTACACATACGACGACGACCACCACCAGAGGATATTTTCACATGCGCTTTTTATTTATTCGTAGGATTTTCTTCCTTAGCACACACACACCTAAGCCTTTTTTTCACCAGGCAGCCAAACGGACATGATGCAATTTCTTGTATCAAAACCTGTTCTCTTGCTGCTTCAAAACTGGCAAAATGGAGAGAAGGAACAGGAAGCAATGAAGAAAAAAAAAAGAAAATCTTGGGACACAGAGAAAAGATAATGCGACAGTACAGACGATTGCGGTATCGATATATATGGCAATAATGATGACTTTTTTATGCTGTGTGTCGCCGTTGGCACATGTTTCTCTTTTAGAGATTTACCTGAAAGGTTTTTCCCTACTTTTTTTAAATGACAAAAAGGTTTCCCCAGAAAAATGGTTTTTTATTCAAAGGAAACATAAATATACATTTAACATGCTTTCAAAATATTATGTAAAAAAAATGGCCTTAGTCACTGTTTTATCGTATTGGAAATATAAAAAGTGCACCGGATTGGATGCACATGTGGGAACGCTATCTCTCGTAAGCTATATAAGAGATGGAGAGTGAGAATGAAATATTCGGCTTGTCAGTGCTGAAGACACCATGAAAAGGGAGAGTAATAAGCATAAAATTTTTATACAAACTAGCGTATAATATATAAGCGGTTATGTAAGGTAGGGGATTTGGAAGGTTTGTAGGTATTTGGGCCACCTAACATGCCAGAAAACGGTAAGCGTTTGATTTTTTTTCCGGTGAAGGAATGGCTCAAGCCAGAGAGCCAGACGAATGACGATTATTTTTATGGCAATGATCGAGAACCTTTTTAAAAACAAAACTACACACATTTTCCGGTGAAAGCAATTTTGCACAGGATGGGGTATAGGGTGTTTTGCGTTCATGGAAAATGTTTCTCTGTTGAAGGTTAAAAAGTGTGATGCTTTCACTGGAGCGTAAATACAAGTTTAAAATGTTTTATAAAATTCATACTCTATCCCAATAGGCATGTTATGCCTTTTAACTCTATTTGTTTTGATCATTCGCCAAAAGGGATAAAAATGTGAAGAAAATTTCATCCCAATATTATGTACACCAACTGGTTTTGATACTTTTTTTTTTGTCTTTATCCTTTTTCTAAAAATGATAAGAGAAAGTTGATCCAATGATCCCACTCGGATTTTGTTTTTGTAACATAATATCTAGATCCTCCTCGGATTAATTTCGTTTTTCATTTTTCAACAACAACAAACGGTGTAGTAGCATTTTGTTGATAAAATAGAACAGCTCGTGCATGATGCGTGGAGTGGAGGATTTCTATGAAAATAGTAAATTATATAACAGTTGTATTTACACAAAGCAAATCACGTTTTTTTGTTCATGCTGCTTACATTTCTCGAATTTCATTTCCGATTTTTTACTCATTCTTCATCTTCTCCTTCTTGGCAATGTCAAAAATGATTTACTATAATTCCACATATTTTTTTCCAGTTTTTCTAAACAACTTTTTTATGCATATTATTGCTATCTGCTGCTGTTTCGTTTATTGTTGTCTCGAAAGCTGCTATAAGTCAGCTATGATGTAATACAAGTTGTTATGAAAGTTTAGTAAAAACGTCAGAGAGAGAGGAAGCTGAAAAATCACGTTACTTGCTGATGTTGTTGAGAGATGTAATGCAGAAAACAGGAGCTGTGTCTGTCTGTACATAAAAGCGTGTAAGATGAAAATATTAAGTGAAAATATGTTTTGCGTGGGCTGGTCACAGTCTCATGGTTATGTACACTGCAGATTTGTCGACCAGCGTGTGATCCCTACACACAGCTTTCACAAATGCAACGCAATAATATTATTTGGTGCAGCCCTGGGAGATTTTCCAACATCTGCCTGGTTGGCTCTAAGGAAATGACAGATGAAAACAAAGCAGGAACGAAAAATATAGAATTCATAAGAATTTATTTGTTACGCTAAATGGGAAAGCAAAAAGGAAAAGACGATATATCTCGTATTAAATATTATACGCTCTGGTCAATACAGTGTCTTCTCTGCCCACCAAAAGCTTTCATTTTTTTATGTAAGCTGTACTTCTCTTCTTTTTTTGGGTCTTTTGATTCATTTAGCAAGTCAACTTTATACTCGCGGCATCGTCCACTGCACTGTGACCAAAAGTTGTTATGCCCGCCGCCAACGTACACGTGTGTGTGTGCACTGCAATTTACAACTTTTCCAAATATTAAATTATGACATAACACTATAATATGCTATATGTGTGGGGTTTCATAAAATCAAAACTTTTATCTCACAATTTTTTTTAGCGGATACCTACTTGAAATGACGCGCAAATTTTTGAACTTGGTAAAAACAAGGAAAACGTGGTTATTTTACTTTATTGTGTGAACAAGCGTAAATTTATATACCAAACTTGTTTACAACTTTTATTTTTTGTGCAAGTCAATAACTTTTTTAAAGTTTTTTTTATCTTGACAGCGCTTTGGAAAAAAAAATTGAAATCCAAAGAAGAAAATAAAAAACGATCCATTGTCGTCCCTATCGTCGTTTCAGTCTCTCGATAAATGTGTCTGTATCATTCAAGATCAATATATTTTTTTTTTGTCGAAAGTGAAAGTCTAAGATAAAAATTAAACCTAATTTATGTTTGTTCTACTTTTTTTTATATATATATACCACCTCCCATTGAATATTGATGGCTTAAGCTTTTTCATCTCTCAAGAGAGGTCCGGTAAAAAAACGGGAGAGAAGCAATTCCAAAAGTGACTCAACCAACATTTCTCTTTCATTTTCCTCCAGCTCTCCCCATTCCCCTTTTTCTCTCTCTCTCTCTCAGTGTGCATTAAAATGTCAAACGAAAGCTTTAAACAAAAAAAAGTTTTGTCAGGTGGAAAAGAAGAATGATCATTTTGTGATAACCGACTAACTTGCTTTTCCACTTTATTCCCTCTATTTCTCTCTCCACTTCATTTTTTTTGAAAACAATCACATTTTGAAAGAAATGGAATGGAATCTCATTTAGCCTATAAATTTTCAAGATATATATTTTTTAAACGGCCAAACAAACCAAACCGGCTCAATTTTTCAAATCAAAAACGTCAACGAAAGAAAATTAAGTACTCAAAAAGAAAAAGTCACATTTCGGGAGAAAAAAGGTAGAAAATCGTTTCTCTCTCAGAGTACGACAGCACATGTGTATAATAACAGTGGAATTACGCATTTGAACAATTTCATTTATTTTAATGCTACTTAAAGTAAAAAAGACCGTCATTTTTTTTGGTGTTTAACATATTCCCAACCTATACGTAGATATAATATCGTTTTACAACTTTTGCAAGAATTTCCTCGAATGGGGCGGTGGCACAGTCACCATTTTTGTAGGCGACTATCACGAAATTGGAAAATATAGAGTACGCATAGCAGGAGCGGTAGTAAAACAGATATTATTCTAATAACATATGTCGGCATTTTTTTTTTGCTCTCCATAACACATGTCGTGTCATTACTTTTACATATCCAAAAATGCAAAAGTTAAATGGGTGAAAAGAATTGGTTTATAAGTGGAAAAATTACATTAGAACAAAACTTTCTTTTTTCTTCTCACAGAGTAGTGGGAGTACTACTACTACTTTGTGCAAAAAATAGAGAGAAGGCTTGAGCAATTTTCTTTTAAACAGTGGAGATTGCGACAACAACCTGGTTATTAACTGATTTCCGGACTAGTCTAGAGAGGCAGAGTATTTTCCCCGTAGTATATGTATACATATGCGTGTGCTTGAGCTAAAACGGCAACTTTTATTCACACTGAAAAAAAAGTCACGTCTAAACTTTTTCCTTCGAGTGATATACATATAACTCATATATGGCCTTACTTAACTCCCTTCTTGTTTTCGACTCAAGTACATGGAACAAGTCCAGTCAGACGAGAAAAAATGCGAAATATAGTCTACTACATACTTTTTGTTGTAAACCCACCCGCCTATGCCTAACACCAACATGACTTATTTTTCTCTCTGCTTACCTCTCTCTGCATTGCAATCTCGGCGCGGTAACTTTCCCTTTCACGGTAATGATTTCTCCTTGTGAGTGAATGTGATGTGATATATCAAGTAAAATAAGAGAGAGAGAGAGAGAGAGAGAGAGAAACTGAGTTGCTCGGATTTTTTTTCTTTCGGAGTAGCAGTCAGTAGAGTCTTGATACATGGAGGAGGACGTATTCTTAAAACATCATCAATCAAATCTGTTCTGAATGTGAATACAAGATATGGGAAAAGTAAATCTTTTTTTCCTGAAAGCTTCATATTCTCCAGATTTTGTTAATTGGATACTAGACTGCTGTTGTCGTAGTATGGGTAGTAGTAGTAGTTTTGCAGCAATAAAAAAAACTGAGAAGGAAAAAATAACTATGATTTTACTTTTCTCTCCTCGTAAAAATAAAACTGCACCGGGAACAATAACAAATGACATAGGTGGATACTTAAGAACATAGCCATGGTGTAATCGAGAGAGGAGGAAGGAGAGAAAGCAAAGAAGGTAGGAGGATATTAAAATTATAAAGGTGATTTTCCTCACATAAAAACATCATAAATGTAATCAAAAACATGTTGTTTTTTACTAGTTAGGAATGGATAGAGAGAGAAAAAAACCAGGTTGGAATTTTCACATTTTTTTTTTGTTTTTACTGTTCCGGGTAAAAAAAATATCCACTCCTCCAGGGAAACTCAAATTCTTAGAAAAATCTGACGTACAATTTCCTCATGACTCGTTTTTTTCTCTACATTCTTTCGTCATTAAGAATGTGCACCCTGAACAAAAAAACCGTCCGAGAGTTTACTACTCGCAAAAAAATAAACCTGTTTTGGTCCTTTTTTTACTCTCTTGTTCATCGGTGTGGCATGCATAATGTATTTTACAGACACGTTCCACAAGACAACAATGGCGTCTCTATATGATCTCATAGTCTTTAGTCTGGTGTGGCAACACACGGGCACACGATGATGCTGTAACCTGAGAAGTAACCTAACATTCCATGGATTTCAAAAGAGTAACTAACCATCGGTTAAAAAACAGCGCAGCTGTTGGGAAATTTCATGGAATTACATAAGAGTACACAAAAGACCGTATGTTCAAGTGCTAACGTCCGTCCGTAGAAAGTTGTATATATGCGCATGTATAAGAATGCAGCTTCTCTCTTTTTATTCCGTTTCATTTCTATTTTTGTGCAAAATATGATATTCCATGAATAAATGAATGATATATGGCATTCCGTTTCCTAGAATGTGCATTCTCTGGTGTGTCTGAGTTTACTCTGATGTTGTAACTTGTATTTATATAGAGAGAACCGGAATATATATGCTTCATATACATCAACCTATAATATGTAAAATTACAAATGGAAATTTTAGTTGACTTTTGTGTCCTTTCTCCTCTCCCTACTTGTTCAAATCACATTTATTTAAGCCGTTCGAATGACGTTCAGTGTGCATTTCAAAGTAAAAAGAAACACCCTGATTGTATATCTGAAGCACGAAACGTATAGGATACATGGGAGGGAGTCGAAAGAGAATGCATACATTGCATTAGTTGATATGTTCAAAACGGAAGTGAACTCGACTTCCTTTCTGAAACAGCATGGAAGCTGATCCATTCCATGGGATATCTGAGAATACCTGTTTCTTTCAAAGACATATTGTCTTTTTGACTTTCGCCATTTCACTTTTCAAGGTACATAATATCCGCCTATATTGAATTTGAAATCATTGTACATTTTTTTATCAGTTTCATTTTTTCTTCCATTTCAGTTTTTTGTTGCTACTTTAAAGACCCCTAAGCCTACTTTTGATTTTTGTAGAAAAGGAATCCTGCAATGACATTGGTAGTGCAGTGCATTGTGCATATGAGAAATTACGCAGTAGAGCGGAATGGGAGATTACATACAAGTTTACGTATGTTATATATTTGTGTAAATAGTACAATGAACAAAAAAGCAAATTTTCTTTTTCTTTTGTGTACTCTGTATGTGTATAAATGCATGTGACAGTTGTATTAATATTTACCTTGTGCATTTTGATGCAATTTTTCAACAAACAGTTCTATTTATCCATGTGTCTGTTTCTTCGACTCGTGTACAAAAGAAAAAAAATCATTTCACTTGCATGAGTTTTGGAAATGTACGTATTGTTAGGGAACTCTCTGTTAGTTGTGTCTGCTTTACTACAACTAGCACGAGTGCGCATTCATTCATGGATGGGTGGTCAATAGGTGATGACTAAAGCTTTTGCTGCTACTCTTTTGCAAAACTGTTAAAAGTTTCCTGTCAACTTATAACCTACTACTATTGCATACTAACCTTGTAAAACAAATACTTGGTGGCAAAATTTAATCCCATTTTGTATAATATAATAAATTAGCTTCTGTAAACACAATTAACTCTGTTGTCAATAATAGAAGCTAATCCTATCACGGATATTACGACGAATTTACCTCACACAGAAATGAAATGAGGTTACAAACCACCCAAAAGTCAGTCAGTAGTAAAAAACAAGATCAGTATTTCCCGCTGAGTTTTCTCTCTACATTTAAAATAAAATTGGGTGGACATAAACACGCCACTCCTTGTTTTGACTTTTAACGCTTTAAGTTTTTTTTAGATGTGAAAGATTTCAACATGATGATGATGATAATGCTGGGTTCCGTTTTCGCTAATTCCAAAAAGGTAGCTGTATAAATGGTATCAGCGTTTTGTGTAGGTGCTGCTGCGTTGGCGGACGACAGTATGTGCTGCCATTATCATAGGGATAAGAAAATGGGAAAAGTTTGTCTGATTTTTTTTTTCTTCTTTCGTTCGGGATGGAAAAACACGGCCAAGAAAATACTTTTGTTTTTGAGGAGTTTCCGTAAGAGGTACCTGCATAAACAGTGCCACCGTTTTTCTCCAGCTTACTCCTACAACCACACACACAGCATCTGCATGTGTACATATATTAAAACCTGGAGCATTCTAATAAAGCGACCATCCCAAACCCGCTGTCGCCGTGCCCTCCAGAGAAAATGCCTATATGGCCTACAAGAAAGACAAAAACCATTTCCACTCACAATCCCATTTTTATATATACGGCGTCTCTAATGGAAGCACATATTGTTGTATCGTATATGAATCTTTACCTTTGGCCGGAGAGAAAGTTGGTGAAAGGGATATAAAATATTCTCATAGGTACAAATGACATTATTCTTGCTCGGTTTTCATAATAAAACAAAAGCGCGGTATATTGAGCAAAAAAGTTGGATGTCTCCTAGACTCTAGAAGAGTAATAGCGCCAGAGCTATAAAGCTTTTGCTTTATTAATAAGTAAAGCATCCTCTTTATGAGTGATTAGAATTTTCCCAAGCTATTATCATCCTGATTATTATGATGATGACGATATCATCATCAACACCATCTTCCTCTTCTTTTTACTTGCCTAATGTGCAGATGCTCTTTTAAGTACTCTGTGTGTACCCTGGCGCGGTGGTGGTGGAGGTGGTGTGAAGTTTAGAAAGACAAACAAAGAAGACACGATCAAGTTTTTCACTTCTCATTTACTTTTGTTTAAGAGGAAAACTTTTCCTCACACTACTGCCATACCATATAATAAGCAGAGAGAGGACATGAAGAATGGACTTGTTTTATGTGCTTTTTGTTGATGCGATCATGATGATGCGAATGAAAAGGATCCTTTTCAGAGGATTTCGCACACAATTGTTGTCGTAGAAACTATATATGTATTGTGTATTATAACGTTGTTCTCTACAAATGAGCAAAAGAAATTAGATAAATCTTCGTGGAAAAATCTGCGTATTTTGTTTGTGGCCCAACCAAAAAGTGGCTAAAATAAACCATTTACTATATAAATTTTGCTGAATATGATCAAAGGCGCAGGCAGAGTGAATGAAATAAAAACAATCCATTTAGATAGCAATAAATACTCCAAATATGGGCCATTTCATGTATTTTCGCGTAACAAATTTTCTTAACAAATTTACGTATATTGAATACAATAGGCTAATGTTATACATAAGTACAATGGAGTGTTCTCTGTTTCCTGTGCCAATGCTACTGCCTACTTTTCAGGAACAAACTTTTTTCAAAAATAAAAAAATGCTTACGTAAAAGTGGACCGTCGCATGCTTGCTGCCTGCTTGCGCAATGCTTCAAATAAAAATACTACTAGAGTCGCAAAAAAAGGCGAGAATTAAATTTCACTTTAGGTAAGTGCACAAAAAGTTAAAACAAAATGTAAGCAAAATATTTGCAAGGAATGGTATCAAAATAAATACTAGTAAGGTGTAACCTTTAATACATAACTACCGGAAGAGCGATGAATGCAAACATCAAATTTGGATACCTATTTTACCATTGTAATACGTTTTGGAGGCTCAAATCTAATTGATCATCCCCATCGATTTATGGCATAAAAAAATTTCACGACTGGGGACCCCATATCTTCGACGCCCCTTCCCAACACCAGGTCACTGATTTAAACCATGGTGTTATGGCAAAAAATAATCGTCTTGAACCCCTCTATCCATTCATACAATAAAATTTTTTGACTAATTTTTGGCCCCCACCACACCAAGGACGTCGACCCCCCTACTTCCGGTCAACGATGAGGTACGTGGCTGAAAATCAATAGGGTTCGTCCCTGTGGGGCAAGGTACCGCTATGCCAAATTTGAGCCGAATCGGTCAACGTGGAGGGAAGTTAGAGTGTTCACGGACAGACAGACAGACAGACAGACAGACAGACAGACAGACAAACAAATCAATCGCTATAACTACCTTTCAAGCATTTCATGCTTCCGGTAGTTAATAAAAAATTTTGAGATGAAACGAGGTGTAGCGTAAGAGCTTATTTCCTACTTGTGTAATTTTACGCTGTTGTATACAAAAACTAGATAAGTTGGAGTAGGGGACGGTTACACCATGGAAATACGAGATATATTTCGTTCCAAAAAGTAGGTGGAAGGGCCCTTGAGATAAGTAGAGAAACTTTCGAGTATTTAGGACCAACATCAGGAGCAAAAAGCTGGAGAAAAACAAAAACACTTTCCAAGGATAGGTAGGTATATAAATAATGATAATGTAGCTTAACACACGTTCTACATTGACTCTTGTCGTGCTAGAACTGTTTCCGGTAGATGCACCACGCACTACACACAAATAAACAAGGACTGTGTTCTTAAAAAGTTGGCAAGATTTTAATATACCTAAAACACAACTTAAACAACGTGTGTGTGTGCAGTTGCAGAACAATTTGTTGTTTTGCGTGTACTTGCATGCGAATGGTAATATGTAGTAATGAGTATGTTCAGTTTACTGGAACATTAACATATGTACCTATTATTGTTACACCGCTTTTTATCAACAAGTCAACTTTATGTTAGGGATTAGTCAGTACTCACCAGTGTACAATTAATCATTGACTATTTACGCAGGTTTTTTTGGAGTATGGCAAAAACGTTCATGCCTTCAATACGTTCGTATGATGCACAGAAGTATCATATTTCAAATATGCCAACTTTCTAAAAAAAATTGTAAGAAATATATCGTCTACCGCTGTTACAATTAGGGTCACTCTTAATTTTTTTAAACTGTGACTTATGCAACTGCTTGCGTGTGGATTTCAACGCAGAGTTAACAACTTCTTAAAAAGAAAAAAAAATCTTTTACAAAAAATTAGCACATTCACTTCTACTTATCAGCAAGACTCCCGCAGGGATATGCTTATAGCGATAGACTGTACAACAAATAAGCACGACAAATTTTTCAAACCTGCTTTTTATTAAACTGGCCTCATTGCAATTGTATTACAATTTCCTTTTTTTAGCATTTTTTTAAAAAGAAATTGAGAAGAAAGCGAGAGCGCGTTAATATATTCCTTTGCAACTTTAATAAGCTTGTACACTACTTACGTAGTTTGCAATCATTTCCCTGAAAGTTCACAGAGGTAGGTAAATAAGAAGGATGAAAGGATTCTCTCTCATCCTATCAAGTTGAGAAAGGAAGATATAGAGGAATGTGTTAAAGTTAACTACATCACTCAAATCTCTTATATAACTTAAAAGATATGTAACAAGTTGGATCTGTCTGAAGAAAGGTGCTACGCGAGAAAAAGATATACCTGTGAAGTCTTTGATGAATTTTTTGCTTTTTATATTACGTTTTGTTGGTTATTCTACGAAGCGAATGCGGAGCATCATTAAAAACGGCTTAAAATATGAAAACATGCCTTAGTTAGGAAAAGGGCACGATACAAAATATCCATAAACGCGTATAGAAAACTCTCTCTTTGTCGTTTCTTTTTATATCAATACAGCTAGTTTGTAAAAACTACGTCAGGAACTGTTGATGGAAATGTTCTGACAAAAGGAAAGTACCTTTTTGCTTTACTACTTTTATTTATATGAATGCTCTCCTGTCCTATATATTCTTCATAAATTCATAATACGCTGTTATCAATAGTAGCACATGTCATGTCAGGGTTTTGTGCTCATCGTCAGAGCAATTGCCACTTTTTTTGCTCTTCTTGTGTGTCGAATTTAATTTCACTCCGTTTTATATTTTCTCCTCCTGTGCAGGCTTGACATCCCTTGTAAGTAGATTTGTAGTTACATAAAAACTGCATGCAGCTCGCAAAAGTCGACACCGTTTCTTTTTTTATCTATTCTATACAGAAAGCGTATTCAATTTTCACATATTTTTTTATTACAAGCACATTAAATTATCAAATAAACTTTTTTTCACTCTCTTTTCAACCGAGTGAGTTATATAGAGTGTTAAGGTATGAAAAGCAGAGTACCGAAAGGAATGCATGAAAAGCAAAAAGGATTAAAATTAACTTAAATTGCTATAAACATAGCCCATAATAATATGCCTATATACAGTGTATGCCTAGCGAGCGTGTACTTAACCCAATTTTTTAAAAACTTTATTTATATCATCCTCTTATTCATTTTATGTCATTTACGGGAAGGAAAAAGAAATACAAATTTTATTGAATTTTTTTTACCAAAAAGGAAAGGTACGAAGCGTGCACGCCATACTACTCATTTTTATTTATTGCAAAATTTTCTCAGCGCTCTCGTTTTAATGGCAACTTGTTCAAAGTAAAAAAAGTAAAAAATTTAGCGAATAAAACACTCATCCATACATATTCACAATTTTAGAATTAACGTAGCCGTTTTGCTGCTAATAAAGAGCCTCAAAATAAGCAACCAACTTATTTGCTGACAGACAACTACACTGTGTTTTCAATTTGATGTTCACTTTCCGGAAACATGTTGAAAGTTATTTATGTGACAGGCAGTAATAATGCATATAAAAGGTATTACAGAGCATGTCACTCATTTTATGACACAACATGAAATAGGTAAACCGATAATAAATAATAATAACAATAGGCGACCTATCTATTTCCTCGACTGTCGAGGAGTGCTTTCTATTTTTTATGCTTCCTTATCGGGCTTTCACCGTAAATATTACAACGATAGATATGCCAAAAAAATATTTGCAATATAGGTATATAGCGAACCAAATAAAATTCACACACCGCCCATTTCCAAAAGACCAAACGTTTATAGTCGCTATAACCGTCATTCTGATATACATATAGTTTGAAACTGGTGAAATGAGCTTACTTGCAACCAGGAATACATTTTCTTTTATTATCGGCAATATGCCATTATCCTCTGACGTTTCATGAATTTCAAACACATGAGTAGCAGAAAAAATTGAAATTCACTTATTTATCGCGATGTAGTAAAGAAGGACTCAGGTTTATTGTCCCAATTTTGTAGTATTATGACAAGCAGCAATTTAATGCCGAAAATTCATTATCGATTTCGGAATGGTGGTGGTGAGCGTGGACAAACAACATGAAATCAATAAGTATCGCAAGACTTCACAATATTTATTATTAGCCATCATCGTCCAACCATTTCCTTCCTCTCTGGATTTTGAATATATCATGAAACGACATGATTTAACCTTCTCTGTATTCAATGCATGTATATTTTTATTGATAATCTGCTCAACTTTCTCTAGACAACTTTCTCCCCAAAGTTTTTTGACGTTTTATTGGTAGCGTCAGATTGTTGTACATTTTACGAAATAGCGTGAAAGCTTATATAACGCGCCAAGTAATCATGGCACTTGCTTAAAGGTAGAAACGGTTTGAACGTGGTGGTGGCATCTAAAAAAATGGACAATATATTATCTCGTAATACAAGTAAGTAACAGTCAGCAAAAAACAGGAGTAACGGAAGCACGCACTGATTTTGAGACGTGGGCTGTTGATATGATTATAGGATCACAATGTTCGATTTTTTAGGACGACGTGCAGTACGTACGCGTATAGCTTGAAATTTGACGACATTGCAAGAGTTGCCATGAAGAAAACAACATGCATCTCTCATCTATAAAAAATGTTGAATTGAATGAGAATGAAGGTAAAAATGAAATAATATAAAAAAAAGTTATAGTTTTGTGAACGGGAATGGAATACAAATTGTGAGAGCAACACATTCAATAAATAAAAGGTTTACTTCATCTATTTACTTTCATCTGCTTCCAAGACTCTATAAACCTAAATCTTCAAATTAGCCATGGTGATGGTGAGGATGATGGTGCATTTTTAATAATTCACAGGAATTAGACAAGTTAGTAAGAACAAGGCTGATTGCAATCATCTGACATCTCGGGACAACTTTCCCTTCCCTATTATTAATATTCATTGTCTTTCGCTGTTTTCCCTCTAATTCGGATGCAGTAAAAGCCGTTCTCAAAGTATCAGCTAAATAGTTAATCAGCTATAGTCACCGCACCACACATATTTACATCCCTGTTTTTGCTTATTTATGTCGTCATTATTGCCCCTTGGCCAACTAACTGTGGAAGTTGCTTGCAATCAGTCCAAGCCTTCAACGTAACAAAATGCAGGCATCAATCTCTTTCCACTTGTTTCAAACTCCTGCACATGTTCTCATTTTCAGCGTCTTCAAGACGCATTCTACTTTTCCCTTTGAATAAATCACATTGTCGTATCTTGTTCTTTCTGGGCATTCACTTGGATCCATATGGCATGTCAGCATCCATTTCGAGAGAAAATACATCTACATTTCTATTCCTTTCTCTCTTTATTCGTGTTTTTTATTTCTTGTTACTTTTAATGTAGATTGGTCATTTCACGATTTCGTGAAGGGAAGGAGAAAAAGTTAATGGAGAAAAGTATACGAAAAGAGGAAAAGTTGCACAATTCCATTCATATACATTGCATTGTCGGTTTTGGAAAACCATGTTGTTGTTGTTGTTGTGTAATATTAGGGAACTCTGCCGGCATTCGGTCTCTTTTCTTTCTTGAGTAAGTTATTATGTTTGGCTGCGAGTTTATGAGATACGAATGGTTTTACTTTTTTGCTTTAAAAGTCGTCCCTCGATTAAGTGCAGAAAGTTAAGAAACTCTGGAGATGCTATATATAATTGTTGTGCAACATCCAGTTTCCTATCACGCATGACCAGTTTCGCCAAAAAGGTATTTTATGAGAAAAAAAAATATATATTTCTTTTAAGTTACTTTTAAAAAGTTGATGCAATATTTTGCTTCTAATCAAATATACGTCGTGTGCATTTTCTTCCCGTGTGAGTATATCGTTCTGCTGTTGGTTTTGAAAAGCAATATCCTTGACCAAATCCAAGAATAACTAATTCTTTTTCTAGATATTTTTTTTGTTCATTTCAAAAAGCATCATGTGCAGAAGAGAAAATTACTTATTAATTTTTACTCCATCTGAGAGGAAGAGAGAGTAAGTGAAGGAAACGAGGCAAGTAAACACGACTTTTAACAATCAATTTTCTAAACTTGTTTCCCTATATATGTTATAAGTTATAAGTTATAGATTATAGACTTATAGATTGCGTGAACACAACCAATTCTTGACTTGTGACTGGTGTGGAATTTTGATTCTAATAGAATTTGTGCATGCACTACTATAAGCACATACAACACCGAATCCTGTTTGGATTCCTTCTTCTGTTCCCAATTGCGTTCGGGTTTTCTTTCCTCTATCCATTTTCCAATTTTCTCTCGTGTGAGCCAAGCGGAAATCAGTCAGGGAAAGTGGAAATTGATGAATATAGACATAGACGGCTCCAGGAAAGCATCCAAATAATATGTGAGTAAAATCCAATTCCAGTTTTAGCAACTGTTCTGGACGATTTTACTGGAAGAAAGGGCACTGCGTTTAAAATGTTTCTAAATTCATTTTGTACACATTCATGTATGATATGGATGCGTAATTAAGAAGATGAAGAAAATACGTCACAGTGATACAAGTCATACTTTTACATTTTATTAAAGCATTTCGGAACAAACGTTTGATGTGTTTAAGAAGTGATTCTTACGTAGAATGCACGTGTGCATTTCTGGTTATAGCTTAAAAAAGTAACTTCTTTGAGAGCAGCGGGAAGAATGAATAGAAAATTCTATGCAAAATGTTTATCTTATAGTCGTCGGTAGTTCATTGCTTGTTTGTTTCTTGTTTGATTACATTTTACAGAGAGAAAATTTTCCTCCTCCGTTTTATCCATTTTGATGTAACCTTCAGGAAAAGATTACTAACAGTCCAGTGATTTCTCTCTTTTTTGCTGGATATGGGGTTCGCTTTCTCCAGTAAAAGCTTTTCATTTTGGGCTATAGTGTTTCTTCTTTGCAGAGGTTGTTGTCGAGTCGGTTGTCGAGTTATATAGCTTGTGTAGGTTTTGCCCCTCTGCCTAGGTTTTACAGTTGTTGAAATATATAACTTGGTTTTGTTTACCACACCACGACGTGCATGAATATTAATGCGATGAACACAATATTATATAAACTTCTCTTACTCAAACTCGAAACATTTTAAATTAGGATGAATAATGTATAATGATGCATGCTAATGGTCTCTTGTAGTAGTAGGCCTTGGATTCATGCATGTTGGTAAACAATTATCTTCTCCAAAAGCCACTATTATTTCCTCATGTCATCAATTTCGATAAAATTAGATTTTATGTTACTTGATACAATGGCTATAGAGATTGCATAAAAATGGATCATAAAAGTTCAAAAAATGAGCCAGAACGACCTATCAGCAATAATAATAATGTAAACAAACATAATTTCTTTCTTGGAAATTCTTAAACGGAAAATGCACTGCAAATCAAACGAACTGACGACTTTATCCATTGATGGTCTATTTATAGCTGTGTCTTTGGTAATCGACATTGAGCTTAACATTTATTTATAACCATATTTATAAACCATTTTTATTTGGCTTTGAAAGAAGGAAATCAAACTATATGAAATACTGTTGAAACGAATTTACCATCATCCCTATTAATTTTTAATGTATGTTCGTTTTCTGCAGTGTGGTTTCCGCCCCAAAATTGTTTTTCTGCCCTCCTCTGTCATCATCAATATAGGTATCAACTTAAAACTATTAAAATTCCAGAAAACATTCCAAGTCTCTCTATGCATTAAATAAATACATATAGAGTTGGAGTTGGAATTGAATGAAGCGGGGTTTGTGCATTGAACCGGTCTATTTATATATTTACATGAGTGGGATTGAAATTCCAAATGTTTACATTTTTCAAAGCATGCATGGCTTAAAGCCTGACTTTTTCCCCATCTCAGTCAGGGTAAATAAATTATTGTTTCCTTCTCGGCATGAAAATAGTTTTTTGATACATAGTTTGTGTGAATGCACATATCATTCATAGATAAATATCATATCACATATCACGCGCACTGGTTCAATCAATGCTACTCCAGCAGAAGATCTGCACAGACATTGGCTGGGTTTCTATCCAGAAAAGTGTACCGAAACCGTGTACAAAGTTAGTTCACTTTGGTGGAAAGGACTCGTTGATTGGCATTTTTTGCCTTTTTTCTCCCTTTTTTCATGCTGCCGGCATGTGAAATGACGAAAATAAAACAGACGGTTTAACGTCAACTATTGTGTAAGGACTTTTTGAAGCATTTTGTATGCTGAAATTTTAAAAAATAGATATACTAGCTGGCTTGCTATAGGTAAGCAACGCAGCGGCAGTTGTACAATTTCGTCACTTGCCGCACCGAAAGGGATATATGGCGCGTGGAAATGATGGCTAGGCTCTGTCTTATTGTTGGTTTTCCAAAAAAAGTGTATAACGTACAGAATTGTTGACAGAATGGATAACAAGAAAAATGGTGGTGGTGTGTGACGGTGACTTAGCATTTGGGTCGTGTGGTGACAAGCTGAAATATTATATCCATTGAGCAATCATGTGGAAAAGATTGGTATAAAAAATAGTAGTAGCCTCAAATCAAATTGCAACATGGCTTATGGAAAACGTAAAGAATTTTAAGAGGAATAATGGGTAGTTGTGCGGTTCCCACATGTACACTCAAAACAAGAAATTTTTTTTTGTTTCTTTGTTTCGAAATGTTTTTACTCAACTTGTATATGGCTTCTTCTTGGAAAATACGCTTGCTTGCTTGCGGGCTATTTTCCACTGTTTCGGTTATGCAGCAGCTCTTGTACACTTTTCTAATAAACTTTCTCTCTGGGCTTTTTTTTTGGTGGAGAATAAAGTATTAAAAGTGTCGGGTTTAAGACGCGATATATTATATACAAAGTATAAATACAAACAGGGCAATCTCCCAAGAGTCAACATGACCTTTTTGTCATGCGAAATATTTCTCGCGATTCTGTGTGTGTAATCTTCAAGTATAAAAGTTTTCCATTCTTAACCTTTCTTTTTTAAATCCTTATATTTGTCAACTGTCCATGCAGATGTGTACAAAAGGTGTCAGCAGAGAATATACAAAAGTTTCATACATTTTTTCGCTTCACATCATCTCACCAAAAAAAAGAATTGAAATGAATTGCTAGAAACCTTGTGTGAATTGAAAAACAGTTTTTTATCATCAGCCATCAGGATAAATGTATAGGTTATCTACAAAATAAGTAAAAATCTTTTTTTACTAATCTCTTCAATTTTTCTTTAGAATTTTTTCAGATAGACATGTGATTACTGGAAATCTTACGGAAACTATCATCCTGAGAGGACTGCAGTGAAGAAAATCATCTCTCTCTATCTCTCCCATTTCACGCACAATTGGAACTTCATTTTCTGTATTCTGTGTGGCTCCCTAACGCATTCATTTCAACTTGAACATCATCATCATCATGAATTAACTTCATCAGAGATAGTTTTTCCAGCTGTGGAGTCCACTCAAGATTTTCATCGGGCCCAACAACCCTCTCTCTCTCTCTCCAACCGTTTCTCTCTTCTTCTTCCAGAGAAGATAAAAGACGATACAGAAAACATCATCACCATTTCCTATTATTATTAAACTACTCCCTGACGTCCTTCTTTAGTAGACTCCAGAAGTAATTTCCAGTCTTGTTGCGTTAAATACTGCAAAGACTCCACACACGTTCTCCGTCTTTTCCCCCTAAATCTCTTTACTCTCTGAGCACCACCTCCACTGCTGCTCTGCTGCTGTGACACAACCAGCACAAATCTTCATCAGTTATAAAAATACGGGGATAAAAAGGACAGAGTGGTGATGATTGCTCCATCGGGACCGGCCTATTTGCTCCCGACCTCAATAATCCTTCTGACCTTTGTCACCAGCTCGGCTATAAATCCTGGTAAGTCCTCCTTCCTCCACACCGCCGACATTCATACAATCTCTCCTCATGTACAAAATAGTCATTTTCACATCTCCTCTCTGGCTTCTAGCTTTTTCTTTTCTCCCCTCCTCCATTTTGTTGACTGGATGAATGAGTGAGAGAAAAAGCTAGGGCGCGCTTTCAGATAGATAGCTTATATATAATAGTATGTGTGTGCATATGTGTTTTGTGTGTGTGTATTTGTTCAAGCGTCAAATTGATTTTGTCCCTTTGATAAAAGGCAAGCAACCGGATGTCATTATAAATTATTGCTCTGTAAAACCATCACCAGCCACCCAGTCTCCCGTGCCTCACACGGTTGGGGGTCCACTGTACGGGAAAACTCCACAAGACTTGCTCCGTCGTCGTCCGTATTTATCTTTAGCTTTGCGCGCAAGTAGCCTAGTAGTCAAGAAAAAAAAATCCAAAAGATTCTTCTAGTTACATCTTCTTAAAACCAGCGTGTTCATTCACAGATTCTTCTTTCTTAAAACTTTCTCCTTTTCTGCCATTCCCCAGTTTCGCAATTTCTTTTGCTACCAGAGAGATTCCTAGAGGAAAAAAAATCCCTCACATTTTCATCACAAATGCTGCTATATAGTATATCCTACAAAATTTTTTAAGACCTTCGGCATACATATATATTTATATAGAAACCACACAGAGACAGATACAAACTGTTCCCAGAGATTTTTTCCTTCATTCCGCGAAAAAACATGTTAAGTATACAGTATTGACCTCCTTCTTATCCCATGTCGTAATAGTAATAATGTTTATATGTTCCTTTTGTCTCTCTCTCTCACCCAGCGAGAGTCATTTTCCCTCGTTTTTATGAATGTGTGCTTATTACGGACACACACACACACGTAATAAGTCTTTATGTTCCATTTCGAATTACTCCTTGCCTCTATTTTTTACGCACTCACATTTCTCTCCTTTTTTATGTAGTAGCGTATAAGCTACTTTACTTACTCTCGTTTTTTTTGTCTGTCCGTTGCCGTGGGAGATTCGATAGAAACTCTCTGTGGGTTGTTATAGTTTACGCAACCTAGATACTTTCATTTTGTGCCCGGTTTTATTCCATATTACTTATTATTATTGCACTCTTATTACCTACCATCACCACCACGAAACGACGCTGCGCTGATGTTTTGGTACAGTTGTATACAATAAATCCATAAAAAAAGTAATACGAAATATGAACACTTTTTCCATCTTTTTTGAAAGTGAGTAATACTTTTATAGTGGGGCAAGGAAAAGTTGTTGTGATCGTTGGAGAAAGTATATAAGCAGCAGCTACAGCGACAATCATGTGACGGCTTAACAAAGAGACTCATGTTCTCAGAGTTGGTGTGATCAACAAAAAAATGGTAGAGCTTGCTTCTTAATACACACATAAATAGATTGAGATTGCTTTGGCTGGCCTAGTTTCGGCTTATCTATAAAATAGTAGACATTTTGTTGCTCCCGTGTATCCATCATGCTATAGCTTATTAATATAGTGAAACATTTCCGGTTAAGTAAGGTGCTCTGCCATTACATTTCGCAACATCTTAACCCATTATTAATTTAAGGGGACACCCAGTTGTATTTACTGACCACAAAATGACGGCACTTGTGTAGAACATAAAATAAATAAATGTCGAAAAAGTCAAAGAACAAAAAAAGTTGCAATGTATCTAAATAAATATAATCTCTCTGTGTGTGAACATGATGCGAGTAAATCATACTTTGCCACACTTTTTATGTCAGGAGATATAATATTAGTTTTGATAACATATCTGTAGTGACAAGTGTCCAGTTTTTCAGCTGTTGTCTCTCCAATTTCATTAAATGTGCAAAAGTATACGGATGCATCGTTAAGATACAGAGGGTGAGTGTAATTTGTTTTGCCCACCAGATGGAGAAATTCAGTGAATTTGGGTCTAACGGCTGCGATGTAGTTTACATTTATGCTTACATATGGATTGTTTAAGTTTCATTTCCATCCTCTCGTACTTTTATTATTACTTTTTCCCTTTCCATATTCTCTTGTCTTGTTCATTCAACGAAGGCAGCCACCACCACCGCCGCGGTACCGGTTAAGGTGCCAAGGACACACAACTTGAGAACCTCATGTTATATTCCAATTTATTTTGCTGCAAGTGTGTCTACAGCGATGTATAGTTGAGAAAAGAGATACCTAAGGGAAATGAATGCAAAGGAAAAGAGCAAAGTCAAACATCATTATCACTACAACTGGTTTACATGTATACAGAGCTGCTGTAGTAGTGAAAAAGGAGAGAGGAGAAAAGAACACATAAAGGATCACAACAGTAGCGGTTAGCCACACTGTAGTAAAATATCGCTAGGAAGGAGGGGGTTGACAAGTCAGGCCAAGAGAGAAAGTGTGCCAACCAAGAGAAAACCGAGAGAGAAAGAGAGGAAGGAAACACGTTAACCAGCTCGTTTTTTTGCCTCTTCCTTGTAAATATTTTCGTCGTTTCTATTCAACAGCCTTAGAGAAAGAGAAGGAAAATATGGTTATTGGGATGATGCTCTCCTCTTAAGTTCAATCTCTCTGGAATTTGTACGGCCATTCACTCGTATGTGCACACACCCCTTAACATTTCCATGGAAAGTAGGTATGGTTTCCAAATTTACAAAGGTTCCAATTTCAAATTATCCGGTATTTGATACCACAAACGAGCATCTAGTTTTCCGATGACCTACATTTCATGACCACATGTTAAGAAATGATGACGTATGAACGGTGATAGTCCAACTAACGCGTTTCCGCACGCACACAGACGTAAAACATGCCTCGGTATGTAAATGTCAGGACAGGTGGGTGTAGGTTTTCCCAGGTAAATTCCCTGTGTAGGTGTTTCCATGTGCATATATGTCATGTATCAATCTGGTGAGCCTAATAGAATGTTCTATAGCGTTACATATATTATTGCTAAATATGCAAACAATTGCCTCTGGCCTTTTTCAGTTGTGCAAAGACAATTTTTATAATAGGCAGTTACATGTTGTAAGCAAAAACTTGATACGTTCACCCAGACAGGCTTATTCAGCAGTAGCTAACGTCCTAGACATTTTTAATTGTAAAGGTTTCATAATGTATATGAACGGTAAACAGGTCTACATAATTTAACCGAGATAACCTTACCCTATCCAAGCACGAGTAATGTTACCCAACTGTCTGTGTCGTCAACGTAGTAACTGTCTCAATATTTTCGTAGGAATTTTTGAAATCATCTATATACCTAATATTATCGTTATTTATCTATCTATATATTTTGATAATATGCAAATTAGCTGGGTGTCTATACTTAGCATGGCATCCTACACCTATCCGGAAACTCCCTCTCACTCGCACAATAAACCTTATCAAGACTTCTAATTTTTTCTACAATCAAGTATAAAGGTTGTAGATTGCTCAAACTGTTTTCGCATTCAAATTGACACTGTCCTTCATATTTTAAAAAGTGTTTGAAGTTGACAGATTTTTTTCTGAAGAAGTCTCCATACCTCTCCATGTTATTGGGCATACCCTTCCATACTATGACATTTGACCACCCAGTCCGCTTCGCGTACCATGCCATATTAATATCGTTACGTAATTACGATTGAAATGAATGCATTCTGTGAATATCTCAAAGACTTTTAATTTCTCCAGAATTACAAATTACGCAAAACATTTAAAATTTCGTAACAAAGGATTCAAAGCAAGCGATTTTGAATTTTAATATGAAAAATCAGATAATTTAAGTCAGAAATGAACCATGTAATTAAAATTGGTTATATACGGGGCTGTTCATTTAAAAATTAGTCATTTGGGCCAGGAACGGACTGTTAAGTTAAAAATCAGTAATTTTTGCCAACAACGTACGGGGAATGAAGTCTCATCATCATCACTATATATAAAATTCCAACGAGTTAGGTAATCCACACGTTCATTAGCTACCGGTCCCTTTTTCGTCTAAACGACCAATTTCTTTTGAAAAATTGGTCGTTTTTATTGTAAAGCAGGTGTCACAGATGGCCTTAAACGTATGTTGACATTTGACAAAAATATCCTTCACCGTTAATTTTTTCCTTAAAGTTGATGTGATTTCGTCATAATTTGCCTAAAGTGCATAGAATAGCATGGAAGGGAATAAAAAAGCATAAAAAAGTTAGGTATGCATCACCCTAACTTCATAATTGCATATATATCGTTGTGGACTGGTGAAAGTCGTGCCCCAGGGGGGAAAGTTGTGACCCAGGGGGGAAGTCGTGACCCAGGGGGGAAAGTTGTGACCCAGGGGGAAAGTCGTGACCCAGGGGGGAAAGTCGTGACCCAGGGGGGAAAGTCGTGACCCAGGGGGGAAAGTCGTGCCCCAGAGGGGAAAGTCGTGCCCCAGAGGGGAAAGTCGTGCCCCAGAGGGGAAAGTCGTGCCCCAGAGGGGAAAGTCGTGCCCCAGAGGGGAAAGTCGTGCCCCAGAGGGGAAAGTCGTGCCCCAGAGAGGAAAGTCGTGCTCCAGAGGGGAAAGTCGTGCCCCAGAGGGGAAAGTCGTGCCCCAGAGAGGAAAGTCGTGCTCCAGAGGGGAAAGTCGTGCCCCAGAGGGGAAAGTCGTGCCCCAGAGGGGAAAGTCGTGCTCCAGAGGGGAAAGTCGTGCCCCAGAGGGGAAAGTCGTGCCCCAGAGGGGAAAGTCGTGCTCCAGAGGGGAAAGTCGTGCCCCAGAGGGGAAAGTCGTGCCCCAGAGGGTTAAAGTCGTGCCCCAGAGGGGAAAGTCGTGCCCCAGAGGGGAAAGTCGTGCCCCAGAGGGGAAAGTCGTGCCCCAGAGGGGAAAGTCGTGCCCCAGAGGGGAAAGTCGTGCCCCAGAGGGGAAAGTCGTGCCCCAGAGGGGAAAGTCGTGCCGTAAGGGGGAACTCATTTTAAAATGTGGTTCCAAGTTTTCAACCAGTTTTCCAAGTTGCTAGAGCCCGTTGATTTTAACGGGCCTTCTACTTCTAGTTCTTTATAATTTTGCATGTAATTTCAACTATGAACACGAGAATTTCTGGTAATAATAATAAAAGCATCCTGAAGGCATGTCTACTCTAAAAAAAGTACAAAAATATCCTAACGATTTTGTTTCATAGCAAATCGTGTCTGTGTTTTCTTATTTTTGCCCCAAAGCGCAGTATAGAATTTTTTTTAGTTTACTACCGTTTTAGTTTCGTATAATCATTTATTGTACCTTGTCGCAATGGTTTGTATATGCATTGAAATCTAAAATCCTCAGAGAATTGGAAACTTGAGCCGGATAATGAATATGAGTGACATAGTAGCATGAACAATAAGCTCTTTCTTTCACATTGTGATTTGCTGCTTGGAATGATCCGTGTGCAAGTACTTGAAAAGGAGCAAGAGAGCTTCATGTACTTTTGCTAGCTATTATTGAAACGATTGGTTAGGGGATGAAATGCCTACACAGGTGAATGACATAGAAATGCGATATAAATATAAAGATGTCTGAAATTCTATAATAATTTATCAGGCCTTTGGATTTTTTTACACGATGGGGTTTTATATTCGGAAATGTACAAGTTGTGTGTGTAGTACTCCTCTCGAAGGAATACGAAGAAAGTAAAGTAGAAATTGGTGAAATTGGATAGGAACGAATGGAGATAGTGTTCTTATTATCCCATTGCATCCGTTTCTTATTCCCTGCATTGTTCCTACAACTGCAACACACACAAAAGAACTCTTTTGCTCAATTTTCTTTTTCCATTCTTTTGCTGGCTGGGAACGATGAAAACCGGGTAGGGTCGCAGCAGCAGCATTTTAGCGTTACTGAAGGTCTGTAACTTTTCTGTGCTGTTTCCAAGAGAACTTATGACAGAATCCTGAAGTGTTCCTCTTTAAAACATGAAAATGAAGAAGGTTCCCTGACATCGTACAAAAACTGAAGTGAGGTAGTAGTAGTCCACTGACTCATATTGCTAAAGTTTTTTGATGGTCTCTGATGGACCATACTGAATGCGTTTGTGTTGTTATGTTCACTGCTGCTGCTGTTGTGCCAAGACACACAAAAAACATTTTCATTCAGCAACATCAGCAGTATTACAGAGGAGAAAGGAGAGAGAGAGAGAGAGAGAGAGAAACTTGAGAGAAAAATTCAAGTCACTGGTTTATATTATTTCTGAGCTTTCTATTTCATTTTCCTTTTCCACTTTTTTTCCCATGAAAAGTCAGCATAGCACAAGTTGCACATTGCGCCAATTGGATATGTATGAGCTGTTCCGCTGCTTTTTCCTTTCTTTTCCTCCTTTCTGGAGATAATAGTGTACGGAATTGAGTGGAGATGATGATGGTGTGGGGTGAAAGGGAGCAATAGCACACAACATATTATACTTGTTCATGTGCACGCACACACGTTCATAAAAAAAGGCACATCACATCATCATCATGGCACACGAGTTAAAGGATACATTCATACACGCTTTATTCACGACAGAGTGTCACTCTTTTCTTCGTCAGTTTTCTTTTTCTACTTTCTCAAAGGAGTGCTTTGGCTTTGACTGCGCGTATATTTTCTCTTTGCTGTTTTCGTAATGTTTGTGTAAGTAGTAAACTACTTTCTAGCATTCTTCGTGTCATCACGCATTGTTGTGTATCTACATAGGTATATGTATACTCTACTGTTTGCAATAGAAAGTTGTGTACATATGTCCCAACAATTTTTTTACTCTACATTTTTTTTGTGTTATTCCTTCCCATGATTGTTTGTGTGTCTGAAGGATCTGGGATTGAAAAGGAACAAAAAAAATTGAGTTGGAAACGGAGATAAAAACAAGTGTGGATATAGATGGTTCGATAAAATAACAAGTGTGGATAGAATGTATATGTCTTGTGTATACATAAGCTTTATGGTAAATAGGTTAGCTGTATATTACAAGGAAAGCCTTGAACAGATTTTCAGTTTGGTGTAATTTTTTTTGTCAGGATTTTTGTTGTTGTGAATGTATGTGAGTTTGCCCACATGACATATTTGCGCCACACACATACACCACCCGTTGTCATCCCTTTGCTTTTTCCTTCTTGCCCGTTCATTTTATGCATTTGTCAAGTGAGGAGAGAGGCAGAGGCTGAAAAGCAGGATGCCAATGTGTTCTCTGGTGTTTTTTAAAAGACACTTTTTGAAATTGCTACTCAAAGTTATAGCCTTAGTGTTGTTGTTATCACGCGAATAACCATAAAGCAAAATATATATGTTCGTTGTTGCTATTGAAACCAGTTGGTTTCATTGTTAAGACATCATTGTTTGCACGTTTGCAGAATACGAGCAAAACTTCAAAAAATGCGTGTAGGTATTTACATGCCTACAAGCCATGAGCCAAAAGCAATTGCATAGGTACATATGAACTATTTTTCCAGAGGATTTTACAGGATTTTGCAAAACATAATGTAATCAATGGCTATATCATGGTCATTTGGCCAATAAATACCAATATTACTTGAAATTCTATATGCTCTCGGGAGATGACCACGGGATTATAATGTGAATTTATTTTACCTAAACGCAGTAATTTATTTTAGCAAACCATAGCGAGCAATTACCAACTAGAGTAAAATGACACCATAAAGATAAAATCATAAACAGGATGCTGAGCTTGTGAATACTTTTGTATGACTTGTGCCTACAGACCTTTTATTGCCTTCCTTTCATTGTTTCTCCAGTCATAACGGTTTTACTACAGCAACAAAGGCAAAGTCATAAAAAAGTACAATGCGCATAGATTGTAAAGTAATTACACTTTGCTACAAATTAAATGGTAGTAATGTCGTTACTGTACTGGAGTGATAAGGATAATATGGATTTCGATTAGTTATTATAGGTTGTATATACTTTTTGTACACTTTGCGCGGTTTATGAAGATTGAGGTTGACCGGAGAGTTAAGTGATAATAAAACTCCCTCTCAGTTTCCTCTTGTTCGTTTCCAGGTTGTCAGTGTGTTCAATATTCTAGCATACCGGGAGACAAGGAATGGGGCACTTTCACCAGTCCCGACTTTCCGCAGTCCTATCCGAGAGGGATCAGGTGCCTTTTGTTCTCCTTCCAAGCCCCAAAGGATCACATAGTCCAGATTGACTTCCAAATGATCAAACTCCCTCAGCCAAACCTGGGGTAAGTCGAGCCATGCAAATATTAATTAATTATTATAGTAATTTATTATCATCATAAAATGTGTAATAATAAAAAGGACAAATATAAATATTGTTATAATATTGTTATGTATGTGACAGGTGTCATGTCGGTGACTATCTCAAACTTTTCCTCCACCTTGAAGAGGAAGGTGTAAATGAGCGCACCCCGTGGAACTCGCTGATTTGTGGCGAGTACAAAAATCAAACTTTCTCCAGTGCCTCTAGACATTTAATCATTCAGTTCCACTCCACGTCCCTTGCTCTGGAGGAGCTACTCAAACACGCTGTGAGGCCCCCACCACATATTAATTCACCGTCGAATTCAGCTGTAACCGCGTCGTCCTTTGGTTTTCATGGACTGTTTCGCTTTCTAAATGCCAGTAAGTTTATATACACCAAAAATTTCTCCTAATTTTCTCTATACCAACTAACCTAACAAAAGCACACAATGGGTACGTACACATAAAAGATCATATTGTTTTTTAGCCATACGTTTGCTTGTCATGTCTCCAAACATTATTTGGTGTATTATGAATGTTCATTGACTTTTAATGTGTGGTACGTGTTCAATTACATAAAATGACTATGATGATGACTACGAGATACTTGTGATAGTGATATGTGCTTACGTGTTCCTGTACTTATGCTTATTATATTCACAACAGCAGCAGCGAAACGAGTTTTAAGCAAAGGGCAAGGCACTGGTTAAAAATTTCTACTTCCTTGTTCGCCTCCGCTCCGTCGTCCTTGTCCATAGATTTTTTCACATATGCAATAAACTTGAACAATGCACGACCACAGCACATGTACATGTGCCTAACAGCTTATAGGACCGTAGTTTACGACATGGCAATATTGCATTTATTATGCTGTGTGGAGGGAGAAAATGTGCTAAACAACAACAACATATACATCATATGATGGTTGCACTACTGCTCGTATTCGTGTTGTACACACAAGGAAACAACCAACTTGCTTCATTTGCCAAAAAAATGGCATAAAATATAGAGTCTCTGGTGAAAGTATATAAGTTTATAAATATGTTTTGAAGCGGAGATGCTGTAATTTTTATAGAAATACGAGGATATTTTAAAGTACAAAAAAGAAGGAAAAAAAGATGAGGTTGGAGTTTTACCAAAGAATAAAAAAAGAATGTAAATATGTAGCTGCGTATTTGAACAACTTTGAAAGAAGATGTGTTTAAAAGTCAAAGTTTTGTTGGTTTGTCGATGCGATGGCGTAACGCAACTTTCTTTTCATTGTACAAGGAATATAGGAGGAATCCAGAGCTTTCACCGACAGCGACCACCAGCCATTATATAGCGCATTCTTTTTGCACTCGTATGTATTTACATGTTGAAATAATCGGTATTACATGGATCTCTGAGCATTTTACTGCTCGTAAAATCTTTTCATTTCGCTCCATTTTTCAAGCATGCATGTGGCATAATGTAATAATAATATATCTACGTAGAGACGCATACAGATGAGTAGCGGTATTACTCTGTCTTCGTTTCCTCGCCGCCGTTTCAGTTCGCACACCGTAATGGTATCTTATCGCCCATACCTTTGCATCAACACACACCGTAGTAGCTAGTAGAGTATGTCTACCAAACAACATGTGAACAAAGTATATTTGAACGCAGCAGCAGTTTTAGGAATTTTTTTTTGGTAGATTCTTTCCTGTGCTGGTTATGGGTTTTTTTTCGTATTTTACAGTTTAGTGTGTGGAAAAATGGAGGCAGTAGGTTGTCTCGCTCGCTTCTTCTTCTCGTTCCGAATACGAGATTGCCTGCTGCGATTTGAGAGAGTATATTTCGTGACAAGTTGGTTTGGGAAAATGGGAAAATATAATATTTGAAATATAGGGAGCATGGTCTGCATAATAAATAAATTCATCTTGAGGGAAAAAAGTCCCCTGGCTCGAAGAAGGAGAGAGAGACAGACTAAAAAACGGTATATGAAGTATGTGTGCTCATCCACGTAAAAAAAATAAGTTGATTTGTGGCGCTGCTGCCCGATGAGAGGTGGTACATCAAGTAAGTAGCACCGGTGTGCATTGGGTCCAGCTACGATATTAGATAATAAGTCCTTACACAAGTTTTGCAGCGTTTTATTTGTTGCCGCAAAAAGAGGAGAGAAAAGGTACCGTAGCACTGGAATTTCACTGCAAAAAGCTCTTCTGCAAAAAGTGTCATAAAACGCCAGGGGTAAAAATACTTACTTTTCTTCATTAAACATTTGACCTTTATTCACACATATGTAAAAGTTTCTTGCTGTTATGATTACCATATTAACTTGGCACATTAGTTATTGACAACTGGACACTTTAGTTATTAGTTAGGTAGTTATAGGGCAAATGTAACTAACGTTATCTAATCATGATATAACTAGTTAACAAGTATGCGGTGGTGCATCTGATGAGACTCCGTTTTGCAGCATCATGTATTATATAAATAGTTGCGTAACACTCCCACACTTTGTTTGAGGATAATTCAATTTATGATATGAATACTAATTCATATCGTAATAATTTATTCATGCGACATGAACCGACGATAGACAGTTACATTAGAATGAAAAGAACTCTTATCTGATTTAAAAGCTATGCATCGTTTTGCGCCAGTTTGAAATGATGCAACAAAATCATTGGGATGCATTTATATGTTGTCGAGTTCAACACATAACATACTTGTTATTGTGGGTTTTGCAAATGCTCGTCAAACCAACTTTTTAGCCTGTAGCTCAAAGCAATATATACAACAACGCAACGAATGCTGACGAGAGCGAAAACGCTGCAAAAAACTGGAAGAGGAGAAAGCTAAATACATGCCATACAACCAGCGAGAGATGGATGAGTGTACAAGTTACAGTAGTTGCTAACATCAAATCCCTGTAGTTTTCCTCTTGTTTTACATGATGTACTTTTCATCTTGTTGTAGTAGACGGTAGCTATGTATATTGCTGACATAAGTGCCCATAATAATATGTGATTATATCCTTAACGGAGTAGAGTAGTGTAGTCATCAGAGAGAGAACATTTGTAAAATTGTGTATCCACTTCTTTCCCCCACACGCTTTCTCTTTTCATCTGTGTGGATGTGGAAGGAACCATATTTACATGCTACTTTACATGTTCGGATATTTAACAAGTAGTTTGTTGGAACTTGTTTGCTTCCTTCTATGCCCTGGATATACAAAACTCTGTGAATAATACCAACATGGCTTATATGCTAACTTCATTGAAAAGTGAAGAATAATAAAGATGGCCATGATGAGTCTGGATGTAAGATGACGTTGTTGTGCAGGAAAACCATGATTACGGTGGGCTTCCGTTGTTGTTTTGAAGGCACACAATTTTCTCTCTAGTGGATCACAATTTTGTAACAGCTTTTATGTAAAATGTAGATATATGTATAAAATGGCATATAACAACATCTATTGTAAGAATTATCATGACCTATAAATAAATATATGTTAGTTCTCCTCAAATTCAGTTAGCCTAAAATATGAACTGTGTTACTCAAGTTGGGTGAGACACGAAAAAGAAAAGGTTAGCCAAATCATCAGGATTACTGCTGGGAAAGCTGAGAAATGGTTTTAAACTCCTTGCAACTGAATCACTAAAAATACTGGAAAAGAAAGGCATAATAATATTTACTGTTTGCATTCATTTTGTAGTGCTTAAATATAAACATATTGTTCCCCTACTTGTTAATTACTATATGGGTATAGAAAACAGGATAGTTGTTTAAGATTTGCCATAAGTGACAAAATGACTTTGAAGAAAATAATTAGTTTTATGTTTATTCTCATGTAAAACGCACAAATACAAGTAAAAAGGGAACTGGCAACAGAAATAAGACTAATATGGGACGAAACGTGCTCAGCACAACTTTGAAGTTTAATGAGCCTGTGGCATATATAAAATGTGCTTACGTTGTACACATTGTATAGCATTTACTTTACTGTCTTGAAATATGAGTGAAAGAGATGGGTTTATTTATAGACCTTTGAAAGTCCCAAAGACTTTGACTTCCTTGACTCTCATGTCTTTCTTTTTGGTAGAGTTGCGTACTTAATTATTATTTTTTAAATATCATTTCTACGGTCAATATTTGACCTTATACAATATGCTAGGATATATATTTGAGTTAAGAGAAATATGCTGCAAGGGAAATGTCTTTGGAAGAAGCAAGGCAGTAAATTAAAAAAATCTTGTTTTTATTTTTGAGTGTGTGATCCTTCAAAATATTTTGTTTACGAGAGAACTCTGTTATATTTGTATGCTAAATTGAAAATGGTCTGCCTGCGTGTGATGTCTTTGAGTTCATGTTTACGATCATTTTCTTTTTGAATATCGAGCGACTTTGCAAAAAAAAACCTTTTAACCTTAGCAAAAAAAACAAGTCACAAAAAATAATTAGAAAAGTATGCCATGCAAACATAAGCCATGGTGGTGGTATAAGCTTCCTTTCATAATGTTCTTGTTTTTCTAGTCGAAACGTTTTCTTTGATTACCTGATAGAATCTAGGGATCCCAAAGAAGTTATTTTCCAGTGTGGTACTCTGCATTCAGTTGATATCGTATATATGCAGACGCGATGCTTTTGGCTGATGTGATAATGATATCAGTAGTATCACGATCACGTGTTAATTAATGAAATTCTGCTCGTTTCACCATCACTACTGCATCCAGAGACACTGAGTGATGTGATGAGAGAGAGTGAGTGGGGCATAAATCTGTAATGCATTAAAAAACTACCTATCTGACTTGACTTAAGCCAAGAACTAGTTAATGGAATGCTTTCGCGCATTGTCATTGTCAATATAACGGACAAACAGGGTAAGCGTTTCAACTGACACGATGGTGCCGGATGTGTGTAAAATGTATGGTTTTTGTAGGTAATTGAAACGGCTATTTGTGTGATATTTGTCTCTTTGCTGCTGTTGGATATAAAGTGATGAAGCACATCAACCCACACACTTTTTTGCCCTCTCTTTCATTTCCAAGTGATTTTGGAGGGTGACAAACAAAAAATAATAATATTAGTGTAGAGGCAGACTGCGCAGAGTTATAATTTGATAAATGCTATAAAATGCAGCAGCAAAACTATCCCGAAAAATAAAAACTTTTTTTGGGAGATGGTACACATATCAGCAGCCCATCACCCAGCAGATGAAAATTGGAAAAGTTTCAGTTTTTATTGAGACTACAATAATAATGGATGTCTTTTCACCCGATTAATTTCCGACTCTTTTTTTCACTTTTGCTGTTTTCGTTGTGAAATTATTGGAGCTGGAAGAAGAAGAATAAAAAGTTAAATTATGGATGCAGCTGGTTAAAGTTCGTTAACTGGCAAAGCAAAAGACATTCCGTTCGGACAAAAGGAAAGGGATGAGAATAAATATGATTATGGCTCTTTCTAACTGTAATATATTTAACTCTTGTCTTAGGTCAGTTTGAAAGTAGTGGGAGACTGGTGCCAGGAACAAAATGTGATTATCGCTTTGTTAGTGAAAACTTTACTTCTCCGGAGGGTAAATTCTTTTCTCCGTTGTATCCTTCACTGTACCCTCACAATACTATGTGTGCCTACAAATTCACTGCTGGGTAAGTACAATATGTGCAAAAGCAAATGGACTTACCGCATATGTCACTTAACTTATTAATTCTTTGATTTTTTAATAGCCTTGAAGAAAGGGTAAAAGTAGTTTTCGAGTCTGTTACCTTACAGGCTGGGAAGTATAGGTACGGGAAAATAATTAATATTTTAGATTTAATCACATCCATTAATGCTGAGTGAGTAATTTGGAATTAAAATGCCACGTGTTTTACTATTTTGCTGTTTTCAGTTGTTTGAATAAAACGGATTTGATCCGCATTTTCGATGGACCAACCACTCGCTCTCCCGTCATTGCCGTGATTTGCAATGAACTGGTGGACTTTGAGGTAAGCGCCTATTTGCTAATTGACTCATCATTAGTTTTTTTAATCCGCTTCCGTTTACATCCAGTAACTGTATTTATTTTTTTGTGCGTAGGTGTTCTCCACGAGCCGAGAACTGTTTATAGAGTTTATTGCAAACTCGGACACGCCAGGAACAGGCTTCCGTGCCCACTATCAGTTTGCCAAGATTGTGGTAGAGAGTCAGTTTGATGCTTTGGAGAACTTCAAACAATACTTTGCAAACAAAGGTAGGTATGAATTTTTGATGTCCCTCCATTCTAAATGCCATTTCAGAACATTTTGTCGACGGGAAACTTCTGTCGATGAAGCGTTGAAAATGTCAGAAGGCTAATGACTTGGCACTCGTATTGATAGGATTGTCTTAAAATCTACATACCTGCCATTTTCTCCATTTTTTCGGCAGTTTTCTCCCTAAACGACTGAATTTAGTGTGATTCCTATCATTATCATTGTGTTTGATCCTGTATTTCGTCGAATCCTACATAAAGCTCTCAAACTGTTTACCATTTCATTTTATAAATATCATTCTTCTTTCACAGGGCTGATCCGGTATGGGGAAGATGGCCTTCCTCAAGCCTCGACTTTAGGTAAGTAGCAAAAACCTTTCATCTCTCTCAAAAGCTCCTTATCTTCTGTAACAAATATACCTACTACGCAAATACCTATATAATATGCCATTCACGACCGTTTTTTTTATATTCTTGTTTCCTTTTAACTAATCTCTTTTCTACTTGAGCAACGCTCAAAGCATCTCTTTACGATCCATTTCCTTTGTTCTCAAGTGTGTATTCAGAGTGAGAGTGACATTTAAAATGCATCAAGAGAAGCAAAAAACTGAATACACACACGCGCACGCAGAGTCATATAAGTTGTAAGTATGCATGAAACGAAGCAGGTATTCCCGGTTACAGTTTAGGTATCGAGAAGAATGCAAAAGAGGTAAAAATTATATAAGAATAACTGTAATGTGAATGTATTTACTCGCCAAAAAAATGTGTTGGGTAAATAGTGTGCATTCTCTACGAAAAAGCGGGGATAATGTTGGTCCAACATCATCTTTTGCCGCTCCTGCCATAATACTATATTTTTGTCTATTTGCATTTGCTACATGGATGGGGAGAAAGAAGGGAATATCTGAACAGTTTTGTAAAAGAGACAGAAACGAGAGAGAGAGAGAGAGACAAAGAGATGAATTGCTGTAAAAATCCTTTTTTTATTTCCTTTGAACCAAGTCGAGATACAATGGACTAAATCCGACAACGAGGAGAGATCCCGGCTTATAATTCATATGGGTATCAGCCCTCCTCTCCACTCGAAAGTTCTTGACAAGGTGGCACGTGAAAAGTTTTAAATTCTCGTACGCAAACCGCATTCCGATACAATTTCTTGGCCCGAAACCAAATGAAGTGAACGCGTAGGGATCCAGGTTGCCCTTGTTCTCTGGAAGGAATCTGTCGGGTTTGAATGCGTCGGGGTGATCAGGATACACCTTCGGGTTTCTGTTGGCTGGCCACGAGGCGAGCATCACGACAGTCCCTTTTTTAATGGAAAATCCTTTATGGTTCCAGTCTTTAGTGCAAATCCTTTCGGGTCGGTACAACGGCGGAGCAAGTCTCAATGACTCATTTATGCAAGCGGTAATGTAGGGAATTTCGGAATCTTTGATGAGCTCGTGGTCGATTCCAAGCTTTTTGTCTGCTTCTTCTACTTCACCCGACTTCTTGTTCTCTTTATTACGACGAGCGAGAGCTTCCATTAGCTCAGAATGCATTTTCTCCTGAACCTCTGGATTGTCTGCCATGTTCAGGAGCAAATGGCTCAGGGTGGTGGCGGAAGTCTCATAACCTCCCAGAAAGAAATTTACGGCTTGTGAGATTATTGTCGTTTCGTTGATTCCTAAATCTTGAAACTCTCTTGTAGGGACGCGATCCCATAGCTCACATAACACGTCGAGAAAGTCCTTGCCGCTTTTTATTCCACTCCTCTTCCGAGACTCCATCACTTGTCGAAATGTGGACTCTATCAGCTTTGTTGGCTCGTCGTTAAAGGCGGGCGCGAATTTTGCGAGGAATGGGAAGGAAACTAGAGAGAGAATATGATAAAACAAGATGACAAAAATGATAATAAATAGGAAATAAAAATATTTACTACGCACTATTTTCCCTCTGCAAAAAAATTTAGGACACTACTTTTATCAGTTTTTTTTAGAATTTTTGTGTCGTACAATGTATAAGTTTGTAGGAAAAAACACTTACGAGAGAGTGAAAAGAGGAGATTGTACTCTTGATTTTCTCCCATCATGTCCCGAAATGCTTGTGCAAACTTATTATCAGGATTTTTCGCTTCCTCCATTCGAATTCCCAGAGTGGTTCGAGCAAACATGTCAATCAACCACGTTGTCAGACGTCTATGTAGTGAAGAAAAAAAACGGATAAAAAATAAAGTTGAATTGAACACACAGCGATACATTTTTTCTCGTATTCATATTAATAATAATATATTATATATATATATATATGTTTCTCGTAACAAATTATACATGGGAGAAACGTCCTTAAAGGAAAATCTCATACAACTAAAGTGTGCGTGGAGAAGAGTCGTCGTTTCTTGATATATATTATAACAGGCATCAAGTTTCCTATTTGTAATTTGAGAAATACATTTTCATTTCAAAAAAGAGCTCAAGAGCACATCATCCTACGCAAACAACACTCATCCTTCTTTTCGTCATTATCATTGTATCTTTTTGCTGCTTCAGCGTGTTCACTTTTTGTTCCACATGTTCAAATACAATATATTATAGAGACTACTTGTATATAACTTTCTCTTCCGCTGTTGGTTCTCATTTTGCACCAAGGCGCAGTGTACCAGTTTCTGAAACTGCTTGTTGTTTTGTGAAATCTAGGTAAACTCTTTAGGGAGTTGGTGGTGCTTGGTAAAAGGTGCCCAAAACGGAAACTGATTCCATATGATTGCGTTGAGGTGGTTTTGTCGGCGTAACATATCTTGCAAAAGATGATGCCAAGAGATAATAATAACATGTATGTACCTATAAATGTATGACGAAAGATGGATGAAATAAAAGGCTCTCTACTTCAGACACACACACTTCAAGTCAGTCAAATTCACTCTTGTAACAATCGTCAACATCTATCTAGCGTATTTATGTCTGCGGCGGTGGTGGTGGTGGTGAAGAAAAGTGTATATGATGATGAAAGAATGAATGATACTTACTTTCTACAATCGATTTTCAGTCGTCCCTTTCCATCGCACTCACTTCTCAAATCATCCATAAATTCTGAAGCACTCTCTGCAATCACATCACTCATTTGTTTCAACTTTGAGGTGGTGAACAAAGGGCTGAGGTAAGTACGAAGTTGTTTCCACTTCTCTCCTGTGAGAAATCAAAATAATGCGCTTAGCACTTTTAATGAGCAAGTTTTTCCTCAGAATTGGAAAGAGATTGGAGAGAATTTTGACGAAATCATCATTACACATTTTTTTTATTACCTGGTAGAAAATCCAAAATTTCATTCATAATCGGAGTGCCAAGATCCATTTCTTGTCTATCACCAAAATGAACAAAGTCTTTGACAAAGACAAGACGGATGAGTTCCGGGTCGGCAACGTACACTTGAGGTTGGCTTCCAACGTACGACTAAAAATACGATTATACACAGTCATAAAGGAAGGAAATAATTAAAATGATACCAATAAATTATAAATGAAGTTAATGTTGTGTGTGTGCCGGTATTTAGACTGAGGATGCTAGATTTTATAAATATACGACATTAATTTTGCCAGTTGATTTATGTGAAATTGAATTATGGCTGTTGCTCTGCTGCCGCACCAACTTTTCGCATCAGGAAGCAGAGAGCACATAAACTCTCATTTTAGGAAATTTATAATTGAACGAAATATTGCTCTCTTTTGTAACTCGTCTATTAATTTCAAACAGTTTTAGATGTTTAGAGAATGACGAGCAAGATGAGTGTATTCTGTGGATGAGGATAAATGGGGAAATAAGTTAAACATGCGTGTAAATATAAATATACATACGCCCCAAATTCCTCCAAACTTCTTGAACCGCTCTATATCTGCCAAGTGTAAAACGGTTTGGTGGAGATTAGGCTCACTTCCACGGAACAGTGTTGGCCTCACCACTGGAATTCCACCCGCCTCCAAAACTCCATAATTTTCCCTCGCTTGCGATAGCACAGCCGTGACAAGGAGAACAAACACTCCAAGGAATGGATTCACCACAGAGAGGGTAATCAAGGTACCAAACAACGCCAGGCCTGTTGGGTTGTTGGGTGTGAGGACACTAGTCAAAGTGGCTAGCACTCCCATTTTCTATATTCTTCAGTGCAATGCTTTCTCTCTGTGTTTTGCCTGAATAGCTGTAAAAACAAAAGGTAAGGAGAGAGCAGCGTAATTTTCAATGGAAATGAGAAGTAAAAACACTTTTCAGAGAGACATGAGCTACATTTATACCTAGCTACCTTGGTTGTTGTTGTAGTTTGTGTAGTGGTGAAAGTGAACAGTTCTATTATTACAGCAGAAAATACACATCAGATGCAATGCAGCAGATCCACGTCATCCTCGTGCCACAGCACAGTAATGAGTAGGTGGATGGAGGAAAGGATAGAATGCACGGCAATTATTTACAAGCAATATTGGCTGGAATTTTGCTAGATTTGGATTAGGGTTTAACCTCTGTCTATATTGTACCTATGTCTCAAAATATTTCAAAAAAAACTCGATACTCGTATCTTTAAGGGAAGGCGACGACGACGACGACGTGTGGCTGTTGTGGTTTTTTACATAAAAGCTAGTGCGGTGTCGTTGCTCAAAAAGCCTGCTGAAGATGAGACCGGTTTGCAATGCAGAATATTCTGACACAATATGAATGTAAGTGGCAGACGGTAAAGTAGATTTATCAGTTTTCACAGCACCATTCTACTCACAAAATCAGTATGAATGTGTGTGTGTCCTCTGAAGGTTATCTGTTTGCATTAAGAGCCCATGTTCAAGCAGCGAAAGTGTAAAGAGTGAGAAAATCAGCCAGAGAGATAAAAACAGCAACTGGATAAAATGGAATTCTCTAGCACACAGTACATTGATACTACCTACGTATTATATAATAATAGGTAAGTGTCGTGAGTCGTGATATCTAATCTACTATATAGATAGAGAGAGAGACGTAAATAGATGTGGCACAATTAATGCATTAATGTTAGCACTTTAGCACGCTCCATAATGCATGAGTTGAAATCTTCACACCATAAATTAACCTGGCGAAAAAGAAGGCATGGGTTCTGAAACGTTAAACAGCGAGCGAGCTGTTTAAAATTTTGAGAGAGGTTCGGTTTTAGGGTTGACACTCAAATTTCACAAAGCATATTTAATTCGTTTCATTTAATTTCAGAGGATTAAAACTTGCATGAGAATTTAATTGGTAAAATGGATTGTGGTCCGTGTATGCATTACTATTTTTGGTAAATGAGATGTTCCACGGCTTATCACATTAAAATCATTGAGAGCCTCGTGCTTATCCGTTATCTTCTTTCAGTACGTTGTACTTGTAGCTCGTCAATGTTGATATAACTCATTATGTAATTGAAGAGTTTGCTCGTCATGTCCTTGTTATAATTTTTTTCATTATGATCAATGGGTCCACACGTGAATTGTTTCAAGTTAAGTGTGTGTGCTGAAGTATCTTAATAATAATGGTCGTATTTTTGTGTGGGCGATTGAATGCTCTCTACATTCCTGTCCACATAAACATGAACAGAATTCTGAATTTATCGGAATACGGGCACTACATATACTCAAGTCAGGCTGCGTCAACATAAACAAAGCATTTTTTCTTCCTATATACACCATTAACCCAACAGTTGTTGCTGCTGTTATTTAAGGATTGGAAACTTTTTTCTGTACAGTTTTTTTGCTACCAAGTCATGCTGATGATCACTACATTCATTTCATTACTTTTTTCCCCTTTTTCCGACAAAATCTCTCTCTCTCATCTTAACGAAATAAAATATGTATAGAGAGAGAGAGAGCAGAGAAGAAAAAAGAAAATAAAGCTTGATGATGTTAAGTATAGATAGGAAAATGATCAGTGAAAGAGAGCCTAGAAACACTAGGAGAAGAAGAAAGAAAGAAGAGCAGATGCGCTTTAATAGCTATTGTTATCGTATCACTGAGAGAAGAAAAAAAAACTAAAGTAGTCCGTCGTGGTCCCATTATTATTACAAGAGGGAAGAGCACAAAAGAGAAATTTAATACAACAAGAGCAGAGAGATGGGAGAGAAAAAACAACACTGCATTTGCAAACTATACAATAACTTGATGCATATATCTTAACCATACATGTAAATACACATACATTATAGCCCTGGAAAGACATTTGGAAGATGCATTATTCCAAAGTAAGTAATATTATCGCCAAAGTTCATATTACTGGAAAATGACTTTCTAGATCAGGCCGGGCCAGACAAGAAGAAAGAGAGGCATTGCACAACCAACAAGAAAATACGCACACACGCTGTACGCTGCTGTTGGAGAAAGAATTGAAACATGATCCATTCATCCGAAAAGGGGACTAGACATAATGGGTAGTCTCCTAGAGAAAAAAAATATAAGTATACATGAGTGTTTTTATTGGTAAGAGAGAGGAGGGCCATGCATCGATGTATGTAGCAACACAACGCGAGTTGATGATGATGGCCTATGAGCCATTTTCTTCAACTTTTCCTCAAAGTTAACACAAAGCAAAGGAAAAAGGGGAACACAATAATGCATTTGCACAATACCAATCATATAGTCAGTAAAGTAGCGTTGATCGCAATAATAAAAAGGCAGGGAACGATATCTTGCATAGAAGCTATATACTTGCACTTGGAGTGAAAATAAAGCGATCAAGAAGCCATTCTTCATATTCTCAGAAGAAAACTTAACCCAATGATAAAAAGAAAATGGTGATGATGATGAGCTGAGCATGATGAAAGGAATTGCAGTAGAAGAAGTTGAGTGTAATAATGAAATATACATCATTTGTATCCTCTGGACTGTACACTGTTTCATTTACCCTTAAACTTGGTTGTGTTTGTGTGTGTGTCGTAAAATCCTTCTATAGTGTTCTGTTGCCAACGCAATCATTTTCTTGTGTGAAATAGAAAAGTAAAAACGCTATTGTTATTCGAAATGTAGAACGCTAACTAGGCATGCACTAAATTAAGTTTCTCTCTTTTGCACATTACAACCAAGTTTATTATTTTGCAGCAGCATGCTGATTAGAATGACTAGAGATTTCCTGAGCTGACGATAATAATTACATCCAAAAAGGATGATAAAGAGTATCGATCTAAGTTTTACTTGAGTAATAATAATACATTGTCTAACAGATTTTGGTGTTTTAGTCGAAATAATTAGATAGATGATATGTATGTAGACTGTATACATTGGTTGAAGTAGAAAGGATGATGATGTGATGGGGAAAAGGTGGATATTTTGTTCATTAAAGAGATGGGAAACGACGATGAAGTTGGTTTGGATTTAATTTGATTTGTTTTTATTTTGTGGTTACTGTAGCGTATATATAACATTTTGCGGGGGAAAACAACAACGGAAAACAGAGTTTCGTCCAATTACTTTCCTTTGATGATGAATCCTGAATATAAATTTTACCTTTCATATCATCGTAAAATGCCCTTGATGATGACCTGGTTCGTAGTAGCCAAGTCAAAACATCAGGTTTGCTGCTGCTGTCAATGAACACTGAAAATTTCCCTTGAAGTCCAGTATTCAAAGTATTCTGATGGTTTTATTGGGCGCTTTTCATTTGCAATTAAATTGAAAAAAGTTGACCTAAAAGATTACTTACAGACAACATGAATATTTTAAAGTCCGAATGAATTTATCTGTAAAATGGTCAAATTCGGTTTTAAAGATTTTATCAAACTAATTTAAAGTTTTTGGCTTTCAACAGTAAGTGTTATATATGTGTAGAAGAAAATGCAACCAAGTATGTGTAAGAGGTGAATTTTCAGCTAGCGGGCACAAAAAAGTTAACTCTTCTGGATGCAAAACCATACCATCCTTCTGTAGAATTGTTCATAACATATAGAATTGACTAGACGCGTTCTCTGACAATTTCACTTTTCACTGCATTAGGTATCATAACATCGTCATCATCATCCTCACCCACACATCCATCTCATCTCATTCTCCTTAATTCGTTTTTCTCTCTCTCGCTCTAGTTTAATATGCAGAGAAAGCTGTTTCCCATGGATAGTATACATAAGTTAGGCAGAGAAAACGGCATACTTTCTTTTTCTCGTATTGGTTTACTTGTGAATTGCATGTAGTGTTCGTGACTTTCTCCTCTTTTCGTATCATGTGCACGAATCTTTGTGATACCATACCAAGTGGAGTAAGCCCGTGCACTTTCACCCACTTTCTTCTTAATAGATACAAATTTATATCTTCAATCCAAATTTTACACACATTTTCTCATTTACTCCAAAAATCAAGCCAGGGTATTTCGCCTCTTCTCAAATGTTAGAATGTGGAATATTTTTTTAGTACAATAAGTACATATTTGTACAGATACACACTAAAGGTATCTTAACTAATTTTCCATTTCTTCAGGCGCTTCCCCTCCTCGTCAGTTCTTCTTACGTCGTCCACGTTTGCACACTTGTTTCTGGTCCTTTCTTGTTTTCACTTTGAGATTGTACCATGTGCAATGTAGTTAAATAGAATTGTACGCTTAAGACTCTTTGGTCTACTGATGATGTGATGAGTAAGCATCCTGAAGGCTTCTTTTCTTGGTATCCAACAAGGAAAATGATCCTGCATACCAAGGATAACCCATTTACCAAGCTTTTCTCTTCCTCTTCTTCTTCTGCAACTTCATTATTGTAGTTACTTAGTTTCCAGCCTAGTCTGATGATGAAAACTGTGTGTGTGAGAGAATCCGTGCGATTTTTATCTTTTTCCAACGAATTCACTCGTTGCTGCAATCATCATCAACGCTTTGTCGTCTCGTCGTACAAGAAGGGTAGACGAGTGGACGGAGTGAAAGTAACACTATCTAAATGGAGCACACTCTCCTCCTTGAACAAAAATAAAGTACACAACAATCAAGAAAATTCCATGAATTAGCACTAAAAAGCTGAGCTCACTTTGGCCATTTCCTATATATATTTTCATCGTCTTCACAGTCACGAGCTGTTTGTTGCTTTCTTTTTTGTTCCACATTTTTTTGACCGACTCGACCACCAACACCACTACTGATGATGATGATGATGATATGAGGCTTGTCTTGTTTTTATTTTAGGTTCTTATGTAAAAAGGTAATCCAAAACTTTTTTTTGGCCTGATCTCATCTGGTCGCGTCTGTTGCGGTGATTCTTGTGGTTTTTTTTGTTTCCTTTTTCTCTCTCTCTCTCTTAGAAAAACCCGTCAGGTCATGGAATGTTATATGCTACTTTACTACAGGTTCGAGTTTACTTTTTTTTGCACAAAAGTTGTGATATGTGAAACTGGAAAAAGTAAAAAAATAGCTTTAAAAATATCGTGAAAACAAGAGTCCCAATACAAGCAAAACAACTCACATCAATGGAACATGGAAACATGTCCTGAAATAGAGAACACACGTAGCCAAACTCCGACTTTCACTCACACCCACAATATCCGCTTAAATGTTGCATGAACGCAGAGAGAAAGCACTGTTTATAGTTGAGTAAAAAAAAAGAATTGAAAAAATAGAACCACAGAACAGAAGCTCACCTTATGTGTGGGTGGTGGATTGCCACAAGGTTGAATATAAAAGGCAAAAAAGTAGGAATGAAATAAAAACAAGTCAAAGTGAAAAAAAAGAGTTGAACAAAAATTGTTTGGAATTTTTTTGCTGCTTGGTCCATGTGTCATGTGTCATTGTAACTAGATGTGTCTTAAAGGTATACAGACACGCGTGTGTGTGTGTCAGTCACCTAAAGATGGTCACTGACTATTTCTTTTAGTGAATCGTATGCGTAGGAAGACTATTAAATGTAAGTACAATCTGTGAAAAAAATTTAGAGGCAACTTATTTGTCTTTCGAAAACCAAAACGGAAATAAAAAAAGAGAAATTAAGGTCATTCTCTGGAAACCACAGAAAATGTGTTAGAAAATCCACAACAGTCCGCGCGCGGCAGCGGCGGCAATAACTAGAAAAGCTAAAAAAATGTATATAACTACATGGTTGATGGAGAAAAGAGAGACGGAGAAAGTAAAAAGATTCTCTTTAGTAAAAAAATATGTACAATAGCACATGGCATGTGGCATCCATCCATTCTATATATGTTACATTTAACGTACCTACCAACATTGAGCGCACACAACAAGAGCTCTTGTGCCATTTTCTCTTTTCTCTTGTCGACTTTCCTCTTGTGTCTATGGCATCTCTCGTCTTGTTCTTATACTTCTCATCTTTCTCTCCTTTTGTTGCTCTGCTGCTTTTGGCACAGCTTACCGATGACCGACCACACCATTCCACAAAAACGGCATGATGGCATGGATCACTTACTCACTTTTTATTTCTTGAGAGAAAAAAGAAGAAGAAAAGGAGAGAAAGCACTTGTACTATAATACTAATGTCAAATGTGCTCAGTATTTTTTTTCTTCTTCTAACTGTAAACCATAAGATCATATTATAAGTGTATGAAGAAAAGAAGTAAAAAAAGAAATACAGTTACATTTACAACACATCGTCGTTCGTTTTGTGTGTGCTCGACTTCAACTACATACTTTTTTTCTTGGACTCCTTTGAGTCTTCCCCATTTTCCCAATGAGTTTTTTTCTCTTCTTCTTCTTCTTCACTTTCTCTCTCAACTTTCACTTTTTTCTCCTGTATTTCTCCCTGGTTGTCCGTTTTTCTCTTTCTATTGTATATCGTCCTCTCGAGTCACATAGTTCCCTGCTGACTGGACTAGTAAAGTATATTACATAATTTTTGAGCCATTACCGAAAAGGGAAATGTTGAGTAGGCATGTATGATGGTGTCTGGTTCCACTATTTATTAGTGGAGTAAGCTTCTTGGCTTGAGCCAACTCAGATGACCAACAAAGATTTTGAAACGTAGAGTTGTGAAGAAAAGAGATGATGATTGAACTATGACATTGCGGTTTGTCCGCCGCCACTTTTTAGCTGAAATACTTTCATATATAAAGCCATACAAAAGCTAGCAGCGATTCCATCCAAAAAAATCTCGGTTTTTAAAAAAAAACTTTGCTTGTTAGCGGCATCATTTGAAAAGCAAAATATAATAATAATAATAATAATAACAATCGCCATTGCTGTGTGCTTAGATAAAATGATGTAGTTATCGTTCAATAAAAAAAGTTGGCTGAGAATGGGCTGTATTTTTGTGGTTGGCAATGGATTCCACACATTTCAGCTATGTTGACCTAATAATACACAAGTTTTGTAATAAGATCAATGGACCACAACACAACTCGCATGTAATGTATATAGGCCTGCACTCGATGTTTGCCTTAAAGGACTCATTTCTATTTTACGACCAACGTTGCATGCAAACACTCAGCATTCAAACTCTTAGTTTCTCTTGTAATTTTGGTTGTCGTGACCTTGAATCAGAATAATTCATGTGTCTAAAATTATGGTAAATTTTTTATCTCAAAATTTCTACAAACCATTCAAAAACAATATTGAAGTTTTCTCATTCCCGGTATTCATGTCATTTCAAAGTGAAAACTTTTTTTGGCATTGATGATACTATGAATAGTAATCGGCAACATTCGTGTTCCCTTTCTTTTTTCGATCAAGATCTATTGTTAAGAATAAATGTGGGTTCATGGATGCTATACTGATGATATTACACTATGGCGGTTTGAACCCTATTGGCGTCTGTACTTTGTACCAGTCTGCTTACATAACCACAACTACAGCCACAATCAATATTGTTATCTTGATTACCATCATGATCGGGGACAAGGCTCTGAAGTATTATTTCCGCTGCTCCATATCAGCCGCGGTTGTCGTAGTATCTGTACTGGTGGAATTGTAACTGTGGGCGAGGGGATGACACGACCCAGGCAGCACGTTAGATAAATAATGAATGTAATTTTCCTCGTGATAATGGTGGACGTGTGTGTAGTGAAAAAAAGGACTGAATATGAGAAACCGATAATACGATACAAAAAAGAAACAAGAAAGAAAAAAAGGGCAAAATCGAACAAGGAGAAAGCAGACACGTTCTTATTAGTATCATCATACTGTCCACCACTAAAAACACTGTGAATACTGGCACGTTTGTATAGACTTGAAACATATACCGTGACATGAGACGCATATTTTTGTTCAAGTGAAGATTTTCATTTCATCTCATCGTTTTCTCCGATTTCTCCAAGAGAGAGCAAGAAAATGTCTCTGTGAAAGTAAGTAGGAGCAAAAATTGAGAACGTAAGGAAAAACGAGGAGAAAAAAAAGATAATAAATTTTTACTAACATTCAATCTTTTTTTCTTCTTGATAGTGCGCGCACCCCTGCGAAAAAATACAATACATTTTTAGGTACTTTTTTTCCCCTCTTATCTTTTTCACAAGTAAAACAAGAAGGGCAGGGTACTTTCTTTCTGTTCTGTTGTTTCTTTTTGCCAATATTTTACTACCAAGATTGAAAGGGAGATCAGCACAGAGAAAATTCAAGGTTTTTATCAGTGAAGTATTTTGTGCAGTTTTTCTATTGGCATTCCGTATATTACGATTTGATAACTAAATATACTTACACAGTCTAGATTTACTTACCCTTATGCATTTTCTCACATGAAAATATTTCTTTGTGAATTTCACCTCTTCTAATGCATTTGCTCGGTTATATTCGAATAATGGTGGTGCCCTGGCAATCGTTAGAGGAGACCTATTTTGCGAAATAAAAAAAGAGGATACATTCCTCAGGGGAAAATGCTTCCCAGAGAGAGAGATAGATACCCACACACGTGAAGTAAGAGTCTAGGACAAAAAAATATGGGAAATCCTTCCTTTAACCACAATAATTTTTCCTGTTTTGACAACTCCTTATGTAGCACATATTTGAGATGATATTATGGACTGTGTGCACATACATAATAACATCTAAGAGTAAAAAAGCAGAGAGTAAAAAAATGCTGTTTTTACATAAACCAAGTAGTTGTGTTTGGGCTCCTTCTTCTCCTTTCCTGCTTGTATTATTCACTTATCTTTTTGTACAAGGATATTATTACAAACTCACACAGTCTACTTGTTCAAGCATGCCCACCACACAAGCATATCGGATATAGGTACATTGCTTACTCACTTATATTTTTTTATTCCTTTTTATTGCACCACTTTGCTCATCTCCAATTGTTTTATGACAAATGGCTCCGTGAAGATTTTTTTTGCTCTCGTGAAAAAAAACCACACAGACAGAAAGTTGGACAAATGCTTTTATGTTCTTCTACATATTATTATCAGAGTAGTAGGTTTTGGAAGGAGGAACCGACCAACTAAAAAGATATTTCCGGTTGAATGCACGGGACAATAACAAGCAGCGCGCGGAGTATACTTTCTCCATTTACTTTCATTCAGTACTGAACTGAGTATATTATGGAGCACAAGGGTCTTCAATCATATCCTGATGATTGTGGTACGTCACAAAAAAACAGTCAGTCATATCGTATCTCTGGAAAAGCAACAACCAACTACTAGACCAGAGGCCTCTAAAAAGTCTAGACAGCAAAACGAGTCACTGTTTTTATAAAACTGCATAGTGTATTAAATAAATGCATCGTAATATTATGTGGATATTCCATTCCATGCAAAAAGCAGTAAAAATTTGGATGGAGAAAAGCATTAAAAGAAGTGGGAAGTGAACACAAGCCTCTTAACTTTCCATTCAAAATGATTGATTGATGATGAGATGGTGAATTTATTATTATTCATAAAATAGTATAGCGATCTACGATCTAGTAGTTGTTTACGTCACTTTTTGAGATTTTCCTTTTCACTTTCGTTTTAGCATTTTTTTCCATCCGTGTATTCAAATCTAGCTGAGAATGTATCAAAAAATAGTAAATGGGCTCTTGATTAGCATCTTTTTTTAGTAAATTGAAGGGAGAACTTAAACCGACTTTTTGATCTCATGAATTTCCTTTGTAATGGATATGATTTGAGCATATAAAAAGGATATCAAAGGACAAAGGAAAATGGACGGGATTGAAAGAGTGAAAAAGAAAGTTTATTGGTACATCGGACTCGCTTTGAGAGTTGAAATGAATCCGTCGTTTGTAAGCACTACACATCATATAGAGTTTTTTGTTACCTTTTTCCCTCTAGTTCCACAATGTAATCAAGTGATAAGCAGTGATGGAGGGCGAAATGGAAGTTTCTCAACGCCCAACTTCCCAAATCCTTATCCGCCAAAGGCGCACTGTCGCTACGACTTCATCGGACATGGACGCGAGAAAGTGCACATTGTTTTCGTCGACTTTGACTTGTTCCACCACTCAGAAGCGATTAATTTTAATATTCCTCCTGAGGAAAGGGAAGAGGATGACGAGCAGCAGCAAGAAAGTGTAGACGACGGTGGTGGTGAGGATAAGAATGGACAGCAACAACAAAGGTCGTCATCGTCAAATAAGAAGTTCTCAGATTCTTCTTCCTCCTCCAATCCTTCAGATTACGGGAGGAAAGGAGCTGAGAGAAAGCGGAGAAAGGGAGCCATCAAGGACAGTGACAAGATCTTTAAGCAACTTTCCAGAGAAGCTGGGGCGCCCGGTGGGAACTCGAAAAGAAAGTAAGTGAAAATATTAGTTAAGTGTATATATGTGTATATTATATAGTAAGATGATAGAGAAAAGGAGAAAAAATGAAGAAAAAAATAAGAAATACTTTTAGAGCATAAGAAGATTGTGTGGGGGTAAGGTACATAAATAATAGTACTTTTTCCACCGACTTTTTGTACACACCAAACTTGGAGTGGACTTTCACGCAATATGATGTAACGATAGAAATATATATCTATATTTCTTGTGTAACTTTTAATGTGCTCCTTTATCATTCCTTGCGTTTATATTTATTATTAATAATGAGCATGTTGAACATGAGGGTGTATGGTGGCACCATACCATGTATTGAGGAGACCCATGTGGGACCTCGGTACATCGCCCACGACAAAAATATTTTTCCTTTTAAATCACAGGAAAGTGTAAAAAAGCTGTTTACTGCTTGCGGCATACTCACTCAGGCTCTCAGTAATCTCAGGCATATGGTGAAAGTGGCTTCTAAATTACCTACACTAGAGAAAGTGATCAAATAAGGATGATGATAAAAGAAGGGCATTATGGAACACGTATCATCCTTTGTTTCACCTGTTACATTATACAAATGGATTAACAAATTATAATGTACAAGTTACTAGAGATTGTCTTTCCTTTAACTTTTCAGCTTAGAGGGAGAAAGTTTTTAAAAATACTGGTTTGTTTCGCGAATGTACATTTACAGAGAGAGCTTAAAAAATACGAGAAAACTTTTACATTTGCAATTGTCACAAATTACCTTGTAGTCAGCAGCATTCTTTATCTAACATGAATGATTGCGTAATAGTAAAGTTGAGAAGTTGGAGTAAAAGGTGCTCTTGTATTCTAATGGAAAATTGTATAATAAAAAATGTTGGAAATCTCAGAAACCACTATGGTGTACATTTTGTACAACATTTTGGAACGGAAATTGTAAGAGTGTTAAAGTGCTTTTAGCGTTTTTTTTCACTACATACTTATAAAAACATTATGCCAAGGTCAAACAAAGTTGTAAATACGAAAAAAGTACAAAAAAATGTCTCTCAAACAAGTTTATTGAAATTTTTCATGAAACAAAATATTCGTGATTTAGATTTTTTTAGGAATTTATCTAAAAAAAACTGTCTCCGTTTTTTTTTTCAATAATTGTTATCTATCAACTTTTTTTCTAATCTCAGGTATTTATTTGTCTCGTAAAAAAAATGATGAAAGTAGTGCGCGGCCAGGGACGATGAAATTACGGGTTACATGGTTGCGTTTTTGCGTTAATGATAATATGAATACATAAATTTGTGGAGGGAAACCATACTTTTTACTTTTGTTTACGTTACATTCTTACTTACTTTTTTTTGGTGATATAGTTTGTGTGACACATTGATTTGTTTCTTTTGTTGGCTTTATGTGTGCAATGCAATTTTTACGTACAAACTTATGGCATCCCAGAGAAAATGTGTATGATTATTGAAAATGTTTTTTCTCTTTCCTTCATTGCTGCTGTTATTATCATACTTTTTGCAGTTTTCAATAAATTATATGTATAGTATGTTATAGTAGCATTATGATCACAAGATCCCTCCCTGTGAACGGAACCGTTCATTGCAATATTTTCTTTCTTTGAACTTAAATTATGATAATGTGTGTAAGATGAAAAGAAAACCATGAATCCAACTTTGCCACTTGGCTGAAAAAAAACCATTGGTCCAAAAAACATAACGAATTAGTTTTTGGTTTGTGTTTACATTGATGCGCTTGATATACCTACACATACGACTAGTAGTTCAATATAAGTGCGTATAAATTGGTATGAAGGAAGAGCAAAAGTGAAAAAAAATAATAAGTATAGTTTCTTCTTGGTAGTTTTGTGGTTTGCTTGTTAGGTGGGTATTATAAAAATGAAAGAAGGAAAAGAAAGTTTTTATTTTAGAACAGATTTTTTTACGGTTATATATATTTTCGTACTTTCTGTGTTTCCCCCCTTACCATTCAACCAACACAAGAACCACTGCTAGTTTTTAAGTAAGTTTTTTTTAGTGTTTAGTTTAGGGGTTTGATTTTTATGGAAGGAAGCAAACATTGATGTTTTTTTTTGGAATAGGAAGGAATTGCAGGTTTTTCTCTCCTTGGCACACAGAAAATGTGTAGCCCATCAGTTGTAGAAACTACAAAAGGACATGTCGAGCATGATGATGATCATGATGGCTTTTTACATTTGTTGTACGAACGACGAACGATACAAAAGAGAAAATTGCCTGGAGGAATCAGGCAATGAGCGAGAACACGGCGGTGGTACAGGAGGAGGATCATGTTCTCTGAAAGCATGCATGGCTGTATATATGTGTTTTCTAGCGTGTTGGTATCTGTCCCACAGTAAACTTTTTCTATCTGCCCTTTAACCGCCACCGTTATTACTGCTTTTCTCTTACATATATTATTACTCGTGTATCTGATATGCATCTAAGTTTTTTTTCTTGTATGTTTATCTGAAGCCTAAAGCTGTTTTGGTTGAATGTGTGCTTTCCTCCCATGATGTTATTGTATGACATGATAACAATCCATTTTACTTTCATAGATGACGATATGTTGCCGACTAGCACGGAAAAAAAAGCACTGTGATGTGATGATCATCGTCATCATCATGTTATGTTCGCTCTGTTTTGCACTGTCTGGGCACACAATATTATCCAGTACTCTCGTTTTTATTGCGTAGAGAACATGAGATTCTGGGTAGGATCCCGACACAAAAATGCATATTTACAGTTTTGTAGAGCAGAGAGGAGGTCATATTATTATGTATGTATATATATACCTATAAAAGTAATGGCTTTAGTGTTTTTCACTCCTATTTTTTTTCTCGTGTATTTTTAACAGTTGTGCCTACGACGACAGCATCGCCGCTTTTGTGTACGTGGACGGTGAGGAGAGGAAGTTGCTTCGTCATTGTGGTGCTAATCCACCTCCAAATCTCATGTCCAATGGTCATCGGATGACTGTTGAGTTCCGGGCAAGGGCAACCACAACTGCACCGGCTGTGCGCGGATTTTATGCTCAATACTTTTTCGTTGAAAGTAAGTGCTCGCAAGCTTTTCTCCGGGAAGGCTAATTCCATGCATGCTTGTAGCGTATAGTATACAGTTTGATGCCATTAAAATGAAATGAAATTTTTATCTAAATTTTTCTTTCCTTGAGGAAATTGTGTAAAAAAACTTCACCACATATATATGCACTGCCAGAGAGCTATACTTTGATATTATTGTTGTTACGGGACAATGGTCTTTTTCATGAAAAAAGAAACTCGCCAGAAAATAATAGCCTTGTGTAGTGCTTTTTTTGATTCTCATCATATATTCTTGTTATAATATTGACTAAAATGTTATTTTTTTCATTCCTCAAGGCAATATGTTTAGGGTAATAATAGTAAACTGAAACTGTTTTTACTAAACTCCAACTCTCGAATAACGTATAAACGAGATGATTCTTTTTTGGGAAGTTATACACTTCTTGTCCGTACAATATTTTTTTATTATTCATGTCGTCCTTTTAGAGATGAAAAACTTTCCAGCTTCTTTTCTCTCGAACATGTTGTACGCACTTCCGTTCATAATAATGTACGTGTTTATTTATATAACATATCATAAGGCTGGAAATATGCTCTCAAAGTCCATACAACAATAATAAAAAGAGGACACTTATTCATCATCCTTTCCGTTATTTTCGCCACAATGGTATTATGATATTATTTGCTATATATAGTGAGCTATGGATTAGGATTTTAAATAATTGCGAGGATTAAGGATTAACTTGGAGGGCAAATATTTGGGATTACTAAATGTTAATTTTATTGAGGTACAAATTGGTGGAGTGAAAATTCCAAAAACAACCCTATAAAGCGATAGGTATCATGTATTCGTTTGTGTTTTTGGTTACTTGCAGATTTGGGAGTTACGAATGGCCGCCAGCTGGCCAGCTATCCATGTGCCTTTATATTCAACAGTTCTGAAATGAGGAACGGCACATTGAGCAGTCCAAATTATCCTGGCCTTTATCCCAGGGATACGGAATGCCATTACTTTTTCCATGCCATGAAAGGAGACCATGTGGAGATCTATTTTGATCGCTTTGAAGTGCTTGGACTCCCTCCGTAAGCCACTATACTATAAACCATCCAATGATGTATTTTAGTAGTATACCACGCCGCCACGCCACCATTCTCAATCTAACTCATTCCATTAGACCTTTTTTTTCTTTTTCATTTCCTCAATAATTGGAGACATCATTTATTTCAAATACTAATGTGGGCAGACTATGTGTATACATATATATTGCAAAAAAGACGGTGAAATTAAATTATGTGTGTTGTTGGAAAAGTATGCGAAAGTTTGTACATCGTAAAAACGTTTTAACGTTTCCGTTCCGGCGTTTCATCTAACAAAGTGCTACTAGAGCTTGTGGGCTTTTAGAAAAAATAAATGTTATTAATTAGAAATTATACTACTGCCGCAGAGAAATCTTTTTCCATTTACCATATTGTGTGATTATTATTACAGGTGTGAGGACGACTGGGATGACTACGTGGAGCTGTCTAATCACATGCCCATGGAGGACCCCAAGTACCGGCGCATCTGTGGGCGGGAGCCACTTCGCCCCTTTAGTGTCCGTTCAGATGGCCAATTCTTCCGCCTCTCATTCAAGTCCAATGATCGATACGATGGGCTTGGATTTCATGCCCGTTTCCAATTCACTGACAAAATAAATCAAATGACAATCGTAAACGTCAACTCAGCTTGCTCCTACTTTTTACTTGAGGCAAGTAGTATCTCTCACCTTATATCATTTTGTACATGTTGTACGTGTATATCAATGTATGTACTTGTAAACTCACAGAAGAGTTTTGCCGAATGCAAGTTTTGCTTATTACAACGGCGCGGCGTCAGCAACGACGACGCGGAGGTAGGTTGGTAGTCTGTCGGACGACTACCCGCTTTGCTAACTCAGGATTCTTGATACTTTTTGTGCGAAACTTAAATCAAGTTGAAGAAGAAGGGGAGAAAAAAGTAGGCCTCATTCTCAAGATTTATTTGGTCAACAAAAGAGAGAAAAAGCAGTGCTATATAATAAGAAGGAAGAGAGCTTGGCATTTATTGAGAAAAATCCCTGAAGAATGTACATTAAGCGATATGGGCTATAAGAATAAGAAGGAAGCAGCTTGTATTTGTGTAATGCATTCTCTCCAGGCGAGATGCATGCATCCGGCGACACAAGAGTTGGAGTCAAATTAGAGGCTTCTCTCTCAGAGTACCGCCGACCATAGGAATGCCTCCGTGCTTACGTATATTTTTTTGTCAGCCCATAAACTCCTTTTTACAACTTCCACCACCGCCACACACGTTCACATCAGCTATATGTATGTATAACGTAAACACATAGCCAGTGTCAGACATGTCAAGGCCTCGAACAGTCAAAAAGTTGTTTGAAAGAAAAGCCCTAACACGATATATGACACTCAACTTACAAAAGAGAAAGCAATACGGTATAAGGAAAAATCTCTATCAGACACAAATCGAATGAGTGTACTGGCAACTAGTAATAACTGCACAAGGGTAGCTAGCGAGACGAGGAAAGGGACGCCTAAATGCAAAGCAAAGCAGAAAAAAAAGGAATGGATATTTATTCCGAATTTTCGCGTATATCTATGTATGTAGTTCAGTTGCAGTCATGTGGTCGTCCTAGTGTGGTAAAGAACATGATGAATTGTAACTTCCTCCGACCTATTAAGCTCTTTTGCTGAGTTATCTACAATTGAATTGCCAAAAAAAAACAGTTTTTGTTTCCTCCCACCGCATCCCACACGCTCTTGCATATATAGTACGTTGACTGCTCTGCGAACACGACACCATAGCTCGTAGTAAGTATCATCATTGCAATTGTTATGGTACTGCTTGTTCCCAATAATAAGATCATCTGAAAGCTGTCCCTGTGGAACTGTGGGGAAAAGAGATAGAAAGTGTTTCCCTTTACTGTCTCTCTTGTTCGTTCCTTCCAAATAGCGGAGGGGCACAGGATAGGGCTTACGATAACCCAGCTTACTCGTATTTACGGAAACCTCTCGAAATGATTTAACCGCTTCCTTCATCTTCATCGTTTCACAATAACTATAAAGTATACATGGGATAAGCACCAAAAAAGGCAAATCCCTTCGTTCTTGTATTGCGGAGCGCCATTGACGATATCAAATCAATATCAAAACTTGTCTCTGCTCATCTTATTTTTTATAGTGCATTAAAAAATTATCAATATCACGGAAAAGGAAATCATAATGATAATGAATGACACCGTCGTCGTCGTTGCCATAAAATGTTGATTATAATTACTTCCTCTTCTTTTTTTCCAGAACTCAGATCTGCAGCAGCATCAAATGCTTGTGAATTTTGTGATTCTTCTAGTCAAGTACCTTTCGTTGCAGCGTGGACTCGTTTGGATATTTTGTTGAGCAAGTAGGTAAAGGATAGTCATCACCGATTCGATGATGCGCCAAAGCGAAATAATATACAGGATGTCTTTTTAGTAAAAAAAACTAATGTTATATATATTCGTATATTGTACTGATAAGTGAATATACGAATCATCCATTTTTGAATGTCTCCATTTTCTAATAAAAAAAATTATGATTAATTACGTGAGGTTTTTTCATATGCCATTTTACGAAGTCAAAACTTTGTGTCGTAGTAAAAAATGTAACGTAAAAATTATTGTTTCAAATTATTACATTTACCTTCCAGTTGTAAAAAGGTGATACATGAATTATTATGTATAAATATATATGCCATTATTATTGGATTTGTTCTTGTGTGATTTTTTTTATGTATTCTTTCCAAAATTCCTCTGTGTGTCTGTGTAAACCTGATTGAAATGATAAAATGACAATAAAAGAAGTTGAGTTTTTCGTCTTCTTCTTTTTCCTCCATAAAACATTTTGCTTGTGTGCACTATCAACCAACCATTGCAAAGTATTCATTGAACCAAAGTGAAGATTTTATGGTGGTTTTGCGGTTTAAGAAATTGTCAATAAATCACAAGGATAGAGAGAGAGAGAGAGAAGTTTTGTGTGAGTTCAGTTTTCGGAGCTGGAGAAATGGGACCCAAGAAGAACCAAGAAGACTATCTGTGTAAAAGAAGAAGAAAGAGAGCTTCACACAGGATTTTCACAAAATGATCATTTGATACTTTCTTTCTAATACTGCCAGTTCCTATATTTATATATCGTGTCTATACAGTTCTGTAGGTACACTAATAACAGGGTTCGAGTAGCGTACATTTCTTATTTATCGGTAAAAATGGAAAAAAAATCAAAATCAACGTCTTATATTTCCTTATTCCTTCTCGTACTACAGCTTAAAGCGTATCCTCTTTCCTTCCCCTGTCATATAAGCATGTAGTAACAATTTTTATAGATTATGGGCTTCCTTTTTTTCCGATGCTAATGCTCAAATTATCATTTTACTTTTTTTTCCTGGAGAAACGTGAAACTGAAATCTTATAGAACCTCACATCTATCCATTTCGCTCTCTTGTAGATTTTGTCGGCCATTTCATTGCAATTTGGCATAAAATGCAAGAAAAATTCTTGCATGAATTTCACTGAAGTACGTTTCAAACACAAGCTTATAAACAAAAGCGATTATATTTGTTGATTGCACTATATGCATTTTCTTCTCATTGATGTTTTTATATTCCCTTTTATGTTTTTGTGCCCTACAGGAAATCATCCTTGAATGGGAAATGGAAATGCTCTTTGTAATCCAGCAGTCTGTCTGCTGCATACCCCTTGGTTGCAATTTCAGCCCTTTTTCTTACGGAGAATGAAATTGATAGCGTCCCGTTTTCTCTTGACACAATGCATAATTAAATACGTAAAAGTCAAACTTCAACCAGTCAAAAATGCTGATGCATGTGCCATTCGAAACAGAACCATTATTTTCTCCAAAGATGGACCTAAATTACGTTCCAAGGTCCTAAATAAAAATAAAGCAAAATACCAAGAATACATATATTCATACGACTACGAGTTTCATAATAGGTACATAATGTGCAGATAGGCATTTTTCATGCAAAAAAATGGCAAAGGGAAAAAAAGAAATTGATCCCATTAGTACGTTTTCATCTCTCTCTCTCTCTAGACATGATCACGTTAAAGGGACCGAGAACGCCTCCTCTGCTCTTTTGACTCTTTCCATCGTTTCCATCCATCCAAAAAAAGTACCACTATCATCGTCAACATAATTCGTACTTACAAGCAGAGTAAAAATAAGATGATAAGACTGCTTACAGCGCTCACTACTACTCCCTCGACACCACGCACAAAAAGGGCAACGGGAGCAAGAACAATAATAAAGTCACAAAAATGGGGGTGATGGTGCGATGGCACTGATCTCCTCTAGTTATAGAACTTGTTGTAGTCTCAATTCCCATCCTTGATCATGGTGATCGCCATCATCATCATCGTCGTCATGATCATCAAATGCTGCCAATTTCACCCTAGGCTTTTTTTCACATTTTTGCGCGCTCATTTCAACTCGTTTTCCGTCTACTCCCCTTCAACTCGTGTGCCTCGCTCCTGAGAACACTCATTCCGTTCATGTAATACATACATGCACTTTTTCTTGAGGCTTTCTTGCAGCGACAGAGTAACGAGCGGAATCCATATCATTTACCATTATCGAATATTCCATCGTGACAAATTGGAATTTTATTCAGTTCTATGCTTCTTCTACACAACCTTCAACTTTCTCTTCTTCTCGTCGCTCCTTTCTCTCCAAAAAAAGTGCTTATTTTCCCAACCAACCAAATGTTCACACTGTCAATGTGAGTGCAGTGAAGCATTTGGAAGAAGAGTTGCTCCAAACCAATATCTTTATATGTAGAGATGTGAACCATTGTCATGCACAGGCGGACATTTGTACATAGAGTGTCCTACCATTTACAGTTGGTTTGCTTTGATAGTCTGATATTCATTCATATTATTACGTGCCTATATCACCACCACCATCAAAAAAGGGTTCAAATATTTTTTGAAGGTTTCATATAGTTAACAGTCAGCTATGTGTATTTGATTATTTGCTACACTCCTTGCATACAATTTTGGCATGAAGATTTTTTGGACGTGCAAAAAATATTTTAAGAAATGTTTCCTCTTATTGCGCCTTGCAGTATATAATAATATGTATGAATGCAAGAGAGACTTGTTCCAGTCTGGACAATTTTTTGGACCTGCACATGGGAAGTTTATGGCTGCTGAAATATCAAAAAGTGAGCGAGTGGTGGATAGTAAGATGAAACGACTGTGGAGAGATATTATAAGCTTTTTTCTTCAGTTGATTTTTTTCTTTCTTTATTTCTATTGTTCTACTCGCTCACCACCAACTCTTCCATTATTACTGCTCTTTTGTTATGTCATATGCCTTCTTACTTTTTACTACATCTTATAATACATATGGACGTCTTTTCATCTTATTCGGTGTACTAAGGGAATTGATTCTACAAGACAAGAATATCAAAGTCAATTTACGATATATGTTTCCCACACCCACATTTTTTTGCGTTATTCACCTTATGAAATCTAGCAGTATAATAACAACTATTTCAGGATGACAACAGTGAACACATACTCTGTTGGACGGATATAACGGTTACGTAATGTGGAAAAAAATGTATAATCGGGAAGACACATACTGCCCTATATAATTTGCAATTTGAACCAAGTCGGCAAGGCATTCAATTTCAACCATAATAATAACTGGAGCATGGCATCATGTTGATATGCAAAGTAGTCGCAAAAAAGTAGCAGCTGTCCTTTCCGTATTTGTCCCGGAAGGCTCGTCGAGTGATGGTGGCTTGTCCATCTAGCCATTTCTTTGAATGAGAGAAAACCAAGTATAAAAAAAGAAAGTTGCGACGAGAGCAGAGAAAATCCACTTCCAATTCTTTCTTCAAGAAAATTCAAGAATATTTTTGTCCCAGCTGGAGAAATCCGTTTTATTTTTGTGTATGCAGAAAAAAATCATCCCGCTATAATAAAAAATAAAATCGATCATAAAGCGAATCAAGTCTGGCGTACGTTTTAGAATGTGCTCAACCATCTCATTCCTGAAAAAATTCACCAGATGCAAACAAACTTGAAAGTTATTTTTCAAGGATTTTGTTTCACGTTTTTAGAGACGTAAAAAGGTAGAAAAAAGTGCGTGGAAACGTATAAATGTTCACGTGAGTGGGTTTTCCCCTCTCTCGTCATATTAATGTCTTTTCCGTAAGTTGGTGGTAGTAAGGTGCTTTTGATGGCATCTTTAAGAAAAAAGGTCAGGGAAATCAGAAGACTTTAATAGTTTATACTACTTTTCTTCCGATATTCAGAGAAAAGGCAGCCAAAAAAACGGTCTTAAGTTTTGCGCTCGTGTGTGTGTGTGCGCGCGAGATGGTATATAGTTGTTAGTTAAACTGAGTGAGTGAAAGGCGGCGTTTTAATATGGGATGATGTGAATGCACACGGTTATACGCTCTCCACACACTCTCAACAGAATAATCTTTTTACTTGTAACAAAATACGTGCCTCTGTTGAATTGAATCGGATTTGGCTTTGACTTGGTTTAAAAAATACATTATGCAATCTCAACGATGCGAATCTAATCAGATATTTTCCGCTAGATCTAACAGCACAACCCAGAGACTGACGGTGTAGAAGAAAGGAGGCGATTCACACACAAGGGATCCCGAAATTTTTAGTCAGGATAGTTGGAGCAGCACGCAAGCAAAGGGAAAGCAAAATGCAATGTAAAAAAACGTGCAAGCTGCTCTAGTCCATTACGGAATATAGTATAACCAACAGAATGAAAACATCTCTGTATTAATAGCACACAGCAAATGTCTATATCATTCGACTGAATGAAGGAAGAAATAATCTTTTTGTCTTTTTTCAATCGACTATAAAGGAATGAGTAAGTGTAAAACTGACCCAAGGAGGCATGTGTTTTTAAGGTTCTACTCGACCGGACCTTTTTTTTAGAGAAAAAGCTTTTGACAAGTAGGTACAATGTACTTTTTAACACCAATGGGAACACCAACAGTAGACACACAGGAAAGAAGAAAATCTTGATAAAAGAATGTAAGTTTGAGCCAGCTATAGTAAATCAAGAAAGTACGGTAATTAATTATGCAAGTGGAAAAGGGTGCTTTTAACATTTTGCAATCATGTTTTGTTTAAAACAAAAGCAACCGAGAAATGTGTAGGATGGAGAGGACCGTGTAGGAGTTGGACAATGGGAAGCAATTCAAAATAAAGCCAAATTACAGGTTGTAAGTTTTGTATACCTGAACGATGAAAGATTTGTGCAACGCGACAAGAGAAGTATCTCATAGTTTGATAAGTTCATGTCATATCGAAACTGTAGCACAGACTCGCCTTTCTCAAGATTTGAGACAGTATTATTAATTTTTAAACTAAATTAAAAGTACTGGCCAACTTAAATTAAACTTTTACTCCAAATCCTCTCCTGAATCCTTGGAATCGTCTCGCAATAAAACTATACATCTAGAAGTTAGGATGTTGTTTTGTGAAGATATACAGTAGGAGTGCATTTCAAGTAACTGGATGTGACAATGACAAATTCTGCAAAATGTTTTATTTATTGCCCATTCACCGTGCTCGTGTTCTAGTTATGGAACTAAAAAAAGTTTTTTTTTCAGACATACCTCCGCCTTGCCTCTTTAGTTTCTCGAAACAACGAGGAAAGTATCTCTTAACAATCTCACATCCCTTCGAAGAAAGCAGCGTCTTAGAATTCTGTGTTATGCGATTTTTTCTTGGCGAATACTGAAACTAATATGTCCACATATTTATTTGTATACATAATATAATCCACCATTAACAATAATTAATATAAGCAATTTTTAGACTGTGCGGACAGAATTTCTACTAATATTTAGTCATCATGGCTTTTATAGAAAAAAAACAAAGAATGTGGATACCACCTTCCCTTCAGTGCAGAATAAATCCATTATTTTTATCAGTTGATAAGCAAAATGAAGTGATTTCATACCAGTGTGGTAATTGGTAAATCCATACCCAATATATATGAGGAGAGCGTACGAAATATGGGAATCGGTATTCCCTCTCTGGTACGATGAAACATTTACCAACTTAATGACAGCAACCCAATGCTGATCCTTTGAGCTTTCACTTTTGACCTAAATCTAATAAATGAGATCCACTACAGGACGACAATGTAACCAAGACTTGTAGTTAGATCAGTAATGTAGATTTAATAGACGTTTCCTCTTACACTGACGGAAATGTGTCGGGCTGCGCGCCATCTTTCTCCAGCAAACTTAATGTTTCCACCGTTGTTTTTCACGGTAGCGGACTGCTTTCTTTGCTTTCACCTCAAATACAATAGATCTCATCCTTTGTCTCATTTCGTGTTCGTCATTAAAGTGGGTACAGCACTTTTATTATAGTATGATGGATGGAGTAATGCTTTGTAATTTTAAAGTAATTACGACAATTAGTTTTGTGACTTAAACAATTTGAAGTTTTATTTTTCGATCCATTTTCATACACACCATATTCTTCACATTTTCATTTCAATTGCTCTTTCCTAAGTTAAAATTTTAGCTTCCACCAGCTCGTTGACTGAAAGGTCAATAGGATCCGTTTCAACAACAGTAGTAGTACCTCCAAATAGTCCAAATCTCCACGTGTTTATCAATAACCTGTCCATTAGTTGATAACCGATTAGGCATACAATCAGAATGAACAACATCAGTCTCCAATTCCGAGTGGCTGGACCAAAGAAATGATGTTCTCTGACTTCAGCAGCGACTTCATCAATTGCTGCTGCCACCGGTTGAATGGCCACTGCCGCTGCTTCACCTTGTCCAGCGTGGAAATTGGGGTCATTTCCGCTTTCCATCAAAATCTGAACCTCATTTGACACGACACCTTGTGTGACCAACGGAGGACCTTCAACTTCGCCATGCGGTTTTGCACCGTCCTCTGAAATGTCATCCTTGCGAGTTTTCCATTTGTCCAGAACAAAAGGTTTGACTTCAACTGTATCAAAGATGTTCATGTCGGGATCTTTAGGGTCGCTCCCATCTTGAACGGGCTTGGCAAGTTGGTGGAAACTAAAAGTATCGCCTCCTTCTCCAATCACTTCCCCGTTCCCATTTTCGTCAAACTTTATAGGAAGCCATACAAGTTCCATGGATGGATCAGATTGATTCTGAAGAAGATCCAGATTCATATCTGCTACCCATTTTGAAATCACACTTGTTTCGTCGTTTTCCATATTGCGAGATTTTTTATTTCACAGATCATTTATTTTAAAAATCCAAACAATTTATACTACATATCTCCTTTTTCATAAAATATGTACATTTTATTTTTCTTTATTTCACAACAAAAAAAAACTGTTAACAAAACTTTATTATTGCTATTTTAAACGGAAATGATGAGAACGAGAATGAAGTTTCCTTTGGTAACTAGAATGAACCTAACTAACTAATCACTTTTCAGTTGTATTTTTCAATTCCACCATTCTTCAAAGAATGCTAAGTGTTCAGAAGCCTCTTCAGTTGACAATGTCCCTCCTATCCAAGTTGGAAGTATTTCAGGAGGCGCAACGTCGAACAATTCTGAAGGAGTTTGATTTGCAGAGTACAGAAACATCTAAAAAACATTTAAAGAAAATTGATAAGCCAGTCAAAACCAATTATGTAAAAATGTGATGCACATAATTTAATACTTACGCGTGATTTCATTTTATTGGGAAACAAAGGTTTAGTCATTTTGAAAACCAAACTAAAAACGGACGGCATATTAATGTAATAGATCCCTTTGATTGCAACCGGAAATGAGAACTGGACAGGAGAGTTTGGGATACAGTATTTACGATCAGCATAAGCATCCATGTCAAATGAGAATGATTATATGTATGTCAAACATGTTATACCATAAATACGTTTCTCAGTCGCATCAAGTTGTGCATTGTATGCTGTTTTGCATGAGCTAGTCCAAATCCCTTTGTATTTTCGATTAAAATGACTCCATTGCTCATCACATCCGGCTCTTTCCAAAACCGTTCACATCCGACAACTGCTGCCGTTGTAAGATCATCTAGCGTGTATGTATTGGCATCCCATTTTGCTGATCATGGAATTTATGAAAGTCAAACGTCAAACTATACTGTGCATATTTGTTGTATCTGTATTTTAGTTAAATTCTTACTAATATCGACATAAACAATCCTTCGGCCAAGCCTATCCCGATGTTTCAGCATTCCGACCGCATTCTCCTTAATAAGTTCTCGAACCTTTTGTGGAACTGTATCTGCTGGAAAAATCTCAGGGTAATGTTGAAACCTATTTTCTGCATATCGACGTATCTACAAAATATTCATTAATCGTAGATTACACGCTCATTTTTTCTTAAATTCTGCTCTTTAGTTTTATTTGGCCATACCGTGTCCCACGCTATACATGGATCATTCTTTCGTCCATTAAGATATTTTATCAGGAGCGAGTCATCATTTCTGACCTTTTGCAGGTATAGTCGTAATTCTGAGCACCGGTTTCCACTCAGTATGTCAGCTTTCAAATATTCTGTAGTAAAATCAGTGTTACTATCTGAGTTGTCGTAACACAAATAATCTGAGATAAGTAAATATTACCATCAATGTATTCTTTCACTCTAGCAAGACCCTCCACTTCAAACTTGTCCAATGTATCGGCACTCTTTGAATTGGAAATACTAACTCGAAGAGTCTCCATGATTTTATCAACTTTCAAAAACTATGCTCAGATGCCAAAGTATGGAAGCAACTATTTGAAAGTATAAATCAGATCAAAATTAAAGAGCTAGGGTCAATTGAAGCAAATCCCAACTAATTGGTAGATGTATAGCTTCTGACGGTTTGAACCTCTCCTATCTCGGGTTGAATGAATACTGAACCCTGAGATTAGTCCGGATACATTAACGAAAATGTACATTTTTTGTCTGCTACTTTTTATGCATGAACTGGTTTGACTATATTTTGATGATAAGTTGATGAAAGTCTATTATGTCTAGTCTATAAATTCATAATAATATGCAAAATTGCCTACATATGAACTGAAACAAATTATACCTTTGCAAATAATACAATGATGAAAATGTGGGATTGTGGCAAGTTGCATCATTGACGTGATTTTTATGGAGCAGCGCTACATAATTAATAATTAACATCGAATAGCATCATAGTTTCCTATCAGTAGATTATTCACAATTATTATTAGGAAAAACACGACTAAGGAAGAAGATTCAATTGAAATAAAAGTAACAAGAACGACAGACAAGCTAATATTGTGAATTTACGCAAATTTCCAGACCATTTCATACTTGAACAATGGTGCACCGAACCAATTTTGATTATTCCATTCATTGGAATTCATTCATTCCTCATTTTTATTGTTACTCGTTGTGATATTGATAGAAAATACGTGTGATTGTTGGTCCAAAAATTAAACTAAAATTAGCATTTTATGTTTTTGGATGAAGAAGACGGGGGCATAGTGCATGCCGATGAGAGAATATAACAGTTTACTTATACGTAAACACTACGTAGACGTGTGGAGTACGTTCCACACTCAGGTGCAAATGAACAGGTAATACTTAAGAAAATGTTTGTAATGCCTTTAAATGCCATCGCGCAAAGTGCGGTTGAAAGCTCACAAAAGTACATATTTAATGGAATATTCAATGGATTTTCCACTAATTGTGCGATTCCGATTTTTATCCTCTGCTGTTGCGTAAAATGCAATTTACCACACAGATATAGATAAAGTATACCTATATGCAAATTACCTATTAAACAGGCATCAAGCACAAAAGAAATCCTCGTACTTTTGTGACTATATATGTAGGTTGTCTTGCATGGGAATTTGTTTCCAAAAAAGTAAAATGAGTTATAAAAATCGGGTGTATGAACAATTTGTCAGAGGAACGCTGGTAAGTAACGGATATCCGAAACAGTTTCTTGTCATAAGTTACTTCATTTCCCGTAATACAGGGATTTTCAGCCTCATATTCTGTCACTTTTTTATAACCAGGATAATAAGAGCACAATACACGCATGCCAATTGACTTGTTTTATATAGAACCCATTTTGCTCTATTTTCCCTATTCAATTGTTTTCATGGATTATAATACTCCAAAACGGTGTTGCAAGAAACAACACTATCCTTGGTCCATAAGTATTTAAATATAAAAGTGTGATGTCAATAAAATTTTCAAGGCCAAACCAATTTTGTGAGAGAAGTTTTATATCGCTGAAGATCATTAACAATTCGCTTTCCACGATCCATCTCTTCCACATACGTCGTGGGCTTCTTATGAGATAATGACCAGTCAGTACCAAATTGACCGGTTGATAATGTGTTCATATCATCAATCTTCACAGAATCATTCATTTGATGCCTACAGACACAAACTGACTAATGCGTGATTGAACGTAAAATGTAAAGTACATGTCTATGCCTAGTTCGCAAACGCAAAGTGACGAGTATCATTAAATCTTGGGATTGCTTGGGTCTTATTGAAATCTGGATTCACGCAGCATACAGCAAGCACATAGCATATTATAAGTTGTTGGATGCATGTCATCTATGCTGATGGTATGCTTGACATAAGTGGTATTATACCACTGGTATAGAACAAAGATTCACAATTTAGCAACCATTAAGACATTGCGTTGCTTACAAAGAAGAACGGCACTCCATAGAACCACTTACTTGCACTTGTTGTAGCTCCCCTTGTTGTACATTAGAATACAACCATCATTATTTAAAGACATCAACCATTATTACATGCGCACAGACAAAGAAAACAAAGAAATGTTTCATGACTTCATCGCTCGTCCTACTATTATATTATATGTTGGTACAAAAACAATACTGCCACAGAGTTGTATAATAAATTGCAGATCTTCGCAACATGAAATTATGTGTGTAGGTATATTATGTGCACATTCTGAAGTCAAACTCCCATAAGATATGCTCATAATAATATAGCTCCTATTGCGGAAAATTTCCATCGTGAAACGACGACGAACGCCTCGAGGAAGTGTTGTTGGTCGCACCAGAATGCATTTTTTATTCTCAACTTGTCAAAGAAAAATGAAGATTGTCGACTGTCGACTACCACTGCTTTGCCTTATATTATGTGTATCTAATATTTTTCATTCGGTCATTTAAAGGTGAGTTCAAACCGAGCAGCACGAATAAGATGAAACACTTTATTACAAAAAGCCTCTTAATTACTAAACCATCTGTGATTTCAATGTAAGTAGGTATGTCCAGTTCACGCCTTGTAGTTTCTATTATATAATGTCAGTCAAACTATGATACACAATATGTCGAGTCGTTGAGAATAGTTTTTTTTTGTCAAAATTCATTTTATTTACAACCACAAGAAATTTTATGCACTCTCTAAACAAGTACAATCTTCAACCTTTATTTCTCAGATGAAACAAATCATTATTTAAAAAAATGTATATGCTATTGCTATCACATTTCATATTGATTTGCCCCATTTTGAAGTTTAAACTATTTGCGAGTTTAAAGAGTCATGTATGTACTTTGTATTGATTGAACGTTTCTTTACCCCTAATGTTTAAAATAGTGGAATCCATTGACAATTTGGCAGTCACTTCGCAGAAGTAACAACATAATACTTAATTGTAAATCGATTAGATTAGAGTATTGCGCACATTGATCAACAACTTGTTATTATTATTACGAAATTAATTACAATTACTCGAGCTAATAAACTCTGAGTAAACTTTGATCCACTGCTTCGTGATTTTCCAGTTTTCCACCCAAACGTTTGGGTAGAATGTCAGGAGAAACGCGTTCATGGAGTGCTTCAAACTTCTTCCCCGTTGATGTCAGCAAAAACTGCAAAAAAAACCACAACATTCTCACGTTATGAATTATGAAGATGTATTCATTAAACTCGACATTTTACCCAACAACTCTTTACAACAGAATATTTTAAGTAATTGGAATTTTCCTTGTTTTTTATCTATTTCTAATCTTCATGTAATTCTGCTTACCCGCTCTTTCAATTTCTTTGGGAAAAATGGCCTAATGATTCCGTAGAGGAAAGTAAGAATGTACGGGACATTCACGTAGCACACTCCTTTCAACTTTATTGGAAATGCATACTAAAAAATAAATAATAAGCAATTATTGGATGACATTTAACACAATATTGTAAAAATAATTGATTCATTCCAGTTATTAGAGTTCACATCATACCCAAAACACGTTCATATACCGCAGCATTTCGTTCAAGGTGTATTGCTTCGCATGTTTCATTCCCATTCCCGAACATTCCTGAATAAAAACTATTCCACTGTCTATATCCTCGTGCTGGAGAAGCCGTTCTACCACGTGAACCGCTATAACTAGCAGTTTTTCAAGTGGATACTTCTCCGGATCCCACTCGCCTATTTTGTTGTGAGTAGATAGTAATGTGGAACGATCAAATTTATATATATTTTTATTACAGAATTATTCTAAAAACTGCAGCAAATAGTCTTAGCTTACTTGCATCGAAGTACCCTACTAATCTCCCTTTGCTATCGCGATTCTTCAATATACCAAAAGTATTGTTCTCAATGAGAGGAATGCCATCCTTTGGGAATGAGGCTGGGAAGGCTTCTGGATACGTGTCGAAACGTACTTCTGCATAGCGTTTAATCTGCAATGATAAAAAATGAGTACAAGATAAGTACCTACCTACTTAGCTGACTTTGCTCTCAGTTGCTGGTACAATGACCCTTGTTGCATAGAACATTGTGTGCTTTCTAAAAACAATGATGATGTATGTTGAACATACCGTTTCCCATGCGTGCTTTGGCCGATGCTTCCTTCCTCTCAAGAAGCGCAACATCATAACTTCGTCTTCTCCGGCTTTTGCAAGGTAGTCACGAACCGATTTACTTCCTTCGCCACTTCCCAGAAATTCTATATAAAATTATTTGTTATTATTGCGAATTCGCTAATGTTTTAACAGTATGTCACGTGCTTTGCTTGTGAAATCCATAATACCTTGATTCATGGCTTTCATTTCCCTAATCCCTTCTGCTTCCTGTTCATTCACGCTAGTCCTGTTATTCTTTCCGTTATTCTCCATCTTTTCAAATAATGCCCTTAAAAAATGCGCACCACAATAGTAACTCGAAACCTCTGTCCAGCTAGAAGAATGACCGCAGTAGATATTTGCAGTTTAATGTTCTTCTCTCAAATAATGACAATATCTTGCATATAAAAGAACTCAGAGCTGATAAAGCAGTAATCCACAGGTCAAAATAGGCACTATTTAGCAAAACCGGCTTTATATGTGCAAAAAGGGCAGTCGTATTCAATCGATGGAGAATGGAGGCGAATGAATATAGCAACAGCAACCAACATGAAGAGAATATATTTTTATGCAACTGCAAGTCATAAGCGCGAGCTCTACTCTTGATCACTTCGGTTTAGTTACTCAACACCTTCTGTCACTTCACATGAACTTGAAACAAGTTTTTTGTCAGTCAAGAGTGAGCAGAGACTCAACCTCGAACATGTTGCCCTTGTTTGTTTGGAACCACGAACGCATGTTGCCATTTTATCGTGATTTTTAGCAATATTTATATGTACACCACCAATGTTATCAAAAAAGTCATATCACAATCACTGAACTACATATGCCAAAAATGAGCAACGTAAGAGATCAACAATGTATAAGTTACGTTGCATAACCCTTCCTGTACCACAGGCACTTGAGAACTGAACTGCAAAAATATGACAACCAAGTAGCAAGACTGGAAAGAAATGAATGGTACCGTGTTCCGAAGTACGTCTCTGAGAAAATAAGGTATGTGTGCATGTATTTCATAACAATTGCATAGAACATAGGCATGTATGTATATATTCCGTTTGAAGCATATCGTGCATGTGTGCTTCAATTAATTTATCTACGCTTACTCTGGCGTGATAATTTCTGGGCACCGACAAAAAGAGTACCTACTTCGACTTCGTTTACGTTACTTGCCTATCTCTGCATCAAACTTTCTGGAATAGCGATTATGATGTGTTGATGAAGCTTCTTTAATGTATATGCCAATTTTTTGCAAAACAAATATTAAATCTCAGAGTTCTTTAATAAATGGCGAATCTACAAACATTGAATTGAATACGTTGATTGCGGATTTTTTTTTCTACGCATTTGGTGTTGGTGACTGAAGTGGAATGGGAATATATTTATACACACTTTGTTTCATGCTCTGGTGGACATCGTCCACCGTGACTACAAAATTTTCATTTGCGATGTTGCAACTTGCAAGTGCGGTGAGGTGATGACCAACACCACCGTGAGGATCAGGTGATTCAAAGCTAATTAAAAGCTGGAAAATTGCTGAAGAAATATTCAGTTGCAAAGAATAGTGCTGTTTGCAAAGCATTTAGTTAATAATTATGTAGGTGCTGATGTAAGGATAGGTTGAGATCGGTAGCTAATAATCTCTCATCTTCTATGATGTAATAATGGGTTTGAAACCAGACACTTCTAAGGTGGAAATAAAATAATGATAGCATAATAATGTGCATATTTAGTAGTTTACGTAGTAACGATTTCATCCTGGAAAACTATGAATGATTATTCATCTGACAAGTATGCAATTAAAGTTAGGGAACTTTAATCAAGGCAGTTAATACGCCTTAGTAAGATTTGTGAAAATGGAACATTCTAAATCTGCTAAAATACCAGGGTTCAAGTTACGAAAAGTATCTATCATCCAAAACTTGCTATTTAACTGTAACTGGAAATTATGCATAGAATCAAGGATGCACAACTATGGAAAATGGAGTGATGTGGTCAGCCTGTAGCAGAAGAGATCTTCTTTGTGAAGCCTCAAAAGACACGTTTATTCACGGTCAACTTGTTCTTTTTTGCTTACTTGCACTCATACCTACTTCGCTACTTGGAATTTAGATACATACGTACACATATTTGGTGTTATCATGCATGATGATGTTCAGTATAAATATAAATGATGCAAAATTAAATCTCTAGTACCGCTATAATTCGTGTATCACACATTAATTACATTACATCAGGTTTAGCCGTTACGGATTTTTTTTACTTAACTTGCATGAATAATGGTTATTTTATTAAATGATGAGAAACACAATACGAGTGGCTGACGATGAATATTATGCGTCAGAGATTATAAGGTGTCCAGAGTCCAGAATACTCCATCACCTTTCATGTTGTAACTGAGCACGCGGTGTTGGAACAAAGGTGTGTATAGTTTTATTTATGGAAACCAAGGAAGCATTTTTATATTCCAAAGTCCATCTGAACTTAGGTTTACATCGTATACAAAGCATTTAACTAACTATTCATGTAATCTCTTCAAAAGCTTCACAATCTTCAATTGAACCTCCAAGAAACCTGGGTAACCTGTCTGGATAAACGTTTGCAAAAATGACATCGCCGTTTTTCTTTGTTATGCTAATCTGTGTAAAGTTTGAACAAAAATAAAAAGATGATTAGTTAATATTCAAACGCACCGTTTGCGAATGCGACACATTAGAGGTTGATAATTACTCAACATATATGTTAGCTACAAGTAGCATCAAAAAACATACCCTGTTCTTCAATTTCTTGGAAATGAACGGCTTAATGATCCCATATACGTATGTTAGGTAAACGGGAACGTTTATATAATAAACTTCTTTAAATCTCAATGGACAAGCGTACTGAAAATATTAAGTCATGAAAGATTAATAAAAAAATTTTGTCCATTTCATTTGAAGTTTTGTCCCAAATGCTGACAAAAATTACTGCTTACCCAAAACACATTTATAAGTCGCAACAATGCAGGTAATGTATACTGTTTCGCGTGCTTTATTCCCATTCCTTCACAATTTTGAATGTAAATAATCCCGTTGTTCAGAGCACCCTCGTCTTTTAAAAGTTGTTCCATTATGTAAGCCGTGGCTATGGTAGCGTCCAGAAATGAATACTCATCCGGATTGAATTTTTCTGGAAAATGGGTTGAATTAAACACGTGAGAAGTCTTATAAAGACCTGATAGCCGAACAGTCAGTAAACAAAAACGAAGTAATAATCTTCCAAATTTGAGCATACGTCCATGGCAACACATAATTATCCGTCCATGTTTGTCTCTGTTTTTAAGAACTCCAAATATTCCATGTTTTTGAAAGTAATTGAGGCACTTGGGTGCTTCCCGCACAAATACTTCAGGATACTCATCGAATCGAACCTCTGCTTTCCTTTTCAACTATATACAAAAAATGCGGTAACATTTTTATTCCATAGGTGGTCGTAATTTATGGGTCAAAAGTGGTAAAAGTGTACGCACTTACGGTTTCCCATGCATGCTCAGGTCGGTACTTTCTTCCCTTCAAATACGTTAATAGCAACACATTATCCGAACCAGCTTTGATCAAGAAATTCCGCACTTCGGCACTTCCTTCATTTTTAGCAAGGAATTCTTAAAATTAGAGTAAAACTAATATTTGTACGAAATTCAATCCAATTATTTGCAAAAGTGTTTTTCTTATTGGATTTTTTTGAGCTCCTCACCCTTAATCAATAATCGCATTCTTTTCAAGCCATTCTGCTCTACCTCGCTTAAAACAATTTTTCCGTTTTCTTCCATTTTTACCAAACCTATGATGCAATGTTGTTTGTAATTGTTCCTACTGCAAAAGCACTTATTGAATTGAAGTTGGTTTTAAATCGGACTGTATTCTTAAATCAACATCAAAATGTCGACTGCTGAGCTACTAATGAACTTGTTTGTATTTCAATGCCCATCATTTTCTCATACTTGTTATGTAAAAATATTAGCACAAGAAGACGCAGTTTTTGTCCAATGAGAAATTATTAGAAGTATTCACCAGGACAAAAGCATTATAGTTACTATGGTTACAGCAGGTTGTTCTGATTTTTCTCACGCTTCTGTACCAGAAGACTGGAAATTATTACGAAGCCTGATCAACGTGATCAACATTTCGCAAGAAAGAATGATGACGGAAAAAATGTGCTATATTCCGAAAGTATGCTTCTATTAATTTTGCAATAGCTAGGTCAGTTACAAATTAAGAAACACTATAATTTCAAATTCCGAAAAATCAACCTGTGATTACTCATTAAGCGAAACTGCAAACTACTTCATTTCTAAATACATTCGAAAATTAAAACGCGGTCGCTTCGTTATGAACCAAGATATATATCCTTCGAAAATAATATGCATTGTTATTGGCAACTGAACTTACCGGGCTTGCGGTTGTAATACGAAATTTCGAAATACATACTACATGCATACTTCTATACAGAGAAGTTGGAGTGCGGCGCATGTATCATGTATAGTCGTACAATAAGTTTAATTATACAAAATAAAAATAAAGAAATGATTTTCTCATGTGACGAATCATGGAGAAGCTTTTCGCGTTGGAATAGGTATGAACTAGCAAATTAGAATTGAGAAAAATACTTTCGTATGAGATGTGAATTCGAGTTCACAGTCCATATATCAACACAAGAAGGAGTAAAAAGAAGTACATCGGTTCATTCATGTTGACTCATTCATAATCGTTTATAAGACAATATAGGCAATAACAAATTTTTGGAACAATGTATAAAATAAAATTATGAGGACGCTCATTTCAAATGAAAATTATAGATACTTGTATAAATATAAATACTATGAAATATTAAAAGGTGGTTTAAAAAATGTTTACGTTTTCTAGGAGATCATTTTAAACTTTTTCCTTCTAAAGGTGTATTATATCAATCATAAAAAATTTCGTGTACAAACGAGTACACACGTATATTAACCTAGCACAACCTAAAACATATTGTGTAAATGATAAGTGTACTTGTAATTAAAGATAACACTACGTCAACATTCCAAACTGTATAGCTGACAGAGTATAAATATTTATATAGGTATAGAGACTTTATTGGAGTCAAAAGCTACAAAATCATCAAATACGTAAATGATAGTGAACTCTACCTATTGAGTTTGTTGGCATATCACAAAAATTTAACCTAATGATATGAAGGTGACCCTGACCATGAAACAGAACTGTGATTACAAGCCAAAAGTCAACAATATTGATAAGCTGTCCAATAAATGCAATAACATATAAATCTGGTTTCTGAGTTACTAGTTGTGACAAATCATATTGCCATAGATGCCACCAATTTATACTTTGTTGATCAAAGTCTAAAATACTGGAGGATGTTACTGCATGATACGAAAATTTACTTCCACTCGCCTCAATCATTATCATTATGATTAATTAGATTTTTCCTTGGATATGATACAGTGGGTCACAGAAAAAAACGCATTTTTTACTGGAGAGAAGGTTCGCAATTTAGTGTGGTGTACTATGGTAGCCATTAAAAAAATATTGCAGTGTAGTGTGATGATGCATAACACCAATGAACTTTGGAGCTCAACATTACTTTTAACTTAAACACATGCAATATAACTATTATTAACCCAGCTTTCTGGAAAAGTATAGACAATATCGACATAGACTGTATCCATGGTCATGGTCATTAGACCATTTAATCCGTATTCTGCCCTGCCTATATCGTTGCTAATACTATTTACCCGAAGACGATACAGCAGATTGCGTGCATATATACATGCGTGTCTTCGAATTTTTGAAACAGGTTTATTAGCCACGTATCTCTAGCACTTCAATAATGAAACAGTTTAAAATTGTAAATATAATCATCATGCATAATGAAAAATGGCAAAGTTTATGTTGTTGGGAAAGGAGGACGATACTTACTGTTTGATTTAATAACTATAATGATTACTATATGTAAACGTGTGAAAAATATCCCATACAGGTATTTTATTGGGCAGCCGTAACCAGCTCAATCTTAACTGGAGCTCAACAGCACATACATTATAATAATTATTATCTGGCAGTGCACAGTTACACACCAGCATTTCAGTTACATGCCTAAATATTGAAAATGAATCACACTTCTTCCTTCAATTTAGGCTTTAGATCTTTCTGTAGAACAAGCCCATGTTTATATGACTATATTACTGTGTTGAAATATTTTTGCGAGTATAAAGATAGATGAGTAGCGACAGCATTTTGTTTTTGGAATGGTTGACTTCGTTTTTTACAATAATAGTTCAAAACTGAATTTGTATAAACGCACACCACGCGAAAGTACCTATGTGCCTTTGTTTTCATAACATCTCGTTTAATCCTACATGTACTGTAAACAAGAATAGAAAATAGCGAAAATAGTAACTTCTTGGAAGTGAGCATAGCAGCTTTTTGCACTCAGGCAAATTATGTAAATGTATAATGTGGGTGTTAAAGTAAATTGGTGCTTGTGCTCAGATCCAGAGATACCTTCAGATTTGCAACGTGTTCTGTTTACATAAACCTTTACAATTCCAATAAGAAAGAATAATTCCGTTCTCACCAGAACCATCCTCGTTCCATCCCATATTCCCAGTTTTTTCCTCCAGCACAATGTTGAATGTTTTCTTTCTATGAATTCGCGAATCCCATTTTCTTCCCTTTTCTTCCACTCCTTTTTACAGTATTTCTTCTCATATTTTTTGCATGTGCCAATATTTATCTTGAAAGGCAATAAATTATAATCGGATGTTCGCTAACTATTTATGTACGTTTCTCCGCCTTTCACCAATTCCCTACATAATACAGGGTTTGCATGTAGCAAAAAATGAGAGATCCAAGTACATTCACGAGCAAAAAATTGTAGTTTGAAACGCATGCACGTAACCAGGCCATTGAATTATGACTTGTGTTCAATTTCAGCAAATGGTTAAAGAGTCGAAATGACATTTTTCTAAAGAATACGACTTATCTAAGTGTCCATCATTGCCTTCCCGGTTTCAGCATAATGATTTACTTTCAAAGTATCAAAGTAAATTTTCAAATGAAATATGCTGCGGTTGTGCCTTTGCATTCAGTTTGCGAACGCATTTAAATAGCATTAACCAATATAGGTTCCATGTTTAAATAGCATTCCTTTCTTAAAAATGAAAAATTGGAACAAATGCCTTGTGGTCACGAGTGTCAATCTGAAAGCATGAGTAACTGTAAAAACGATATGAATGACATACGCAGTATTATAAATTCCATACTATTCCATACCATCTTCATGTTACTCAAGGAACAATGCTAAACCTCGAAATTTCAAGGAAATTATTTTGAAACACGATAATTCCTAACAGAAATTACCTGAAGGTGTGGGAGGCTGGTTGAAATTTACAAATACGCACATTATGCATACACACATTATTTCGAGACAATATTATCCGTGCATACTTCGACTTTACATCTTTTAGCAAGGAAATATAGGCAACAGGCGAGGCGGAAATTTTGCCAATATGTCCTTGTCTGTCTTACTTTATTATTTCACTTGTCTTGTCTGGTTGAAAGGGGCAAGGCTAAGCATTTTGTGCATCTCTTTTATCTCTACTCTTTGCGTTTAACACAATTGTTTCCATGCAAGTTTTCTTCTCCGTTTAGGGAAGACATAGTCACCACGTCAACGTCAGACTGAATAAATGAGTACAAGAAGTAGAAACTTTTCCGGTGAAGTTGAAGGAGCGGTTTACACAAGTTAACCTGTTCAAGCTTGACGCAACTTGACTCAAATTTTTTTAGAGAAGACTTTACTTAAGTTGATCCTAAAGTTAATGTGAATGCATGCCTAATGCCGTCACTAAGACGAAAATAAAGTAACTAAGGTGGTTCTGGACATTCAGTATAAAATAATTTACTGAATATGCAATCCAACCAGCTATTTTAAACATTAAACTGAAGTGAAAACTGTAACTTCCCTCTTTTTCTGAAACTTTAAAGAAACGAAGAACTTTCCAACAACTAGAAAGGGAGGGAAGTATTTTTCACCCTTTAATGTATTTTTTAGCCTTGTTGAAATTCCAAATTGAAATTTTTCTTTACGTACTAAACGGTAAGGTACACCTGTGACGCTGCTACTCCAAGTTTCCTAATTGCATCAAACTTATTATTACACACATTACATTTTTGGGTTCCGGGTTGCCATTAGTATTGTCTGTATCTGTCCATTAGAATTCTAAGGCAAGTACGAGTATGAGGTTGCCTTTCAGGAAATATGCGGAATAGGCAAGACACTTCAAGCTAGATTAAATGTAAACTGGTACGCAGATGTTGTTCCATCTCGTGCTTAAACAATCCCTTCGTCTACATTTCCGTTATATCCACACAGTTATGCTAACATTTGCTCATACAGTCCGATTTCATATGTAACAAGCAGTTAAGTGGGAACCGACTTTCTTCCAATTTTGCACCTGGATAATATAAATACGTTTATCACTACAGAAGGCTGCAATTTTTGTCCCTAACCTGACATCGAGCGAAGCGAGGCAGATCTGGATATAGCAACCAAATCAATGGCAACAATATAAGGAGTTATGCCGATTAATTCTGCCGTTAATTTTGCCGATTAATTTTGCCGATAATTTTGCCGATTAATTTTGCCGATTAATTTTGCCGATTAATTTTGCCGATTAATTTTGCCGATTAATTTTGCCGATTAATTCTGCCGATTAATTTTGCCGATAATTTTTGCCCCTAACCTGACCTCGAGCGAAGCGAGACATTCTTTCGCTTACTTCATTATTCATTGCTGTACTTGGCAAAATGTCCTTTGAGTCCTTTCTAGAGTCAACAAAATTCTAGCGCATGTGTTCTACACACATTACTTGCTATATTTAGCATGTGTACAGGATATAGTAAGTAAAGGTCGCTGTGGCAGTGTTCAGCTAGGACATATATCCTTTTGGAAAATGGAATTATTACGAAACTTTCACCTTTAAAAGCCATTAAGAAAAGCAGTGAGATTTCTCGCACATTTCCCTATCCCATTTCGTGTATATCATTAAAAGCAAAGTGATCGTGTCTCATATGTAGTTTGCTGAGTGGTTAAATTTTTTTAAAGTACAAAAACTTGTGCCTTGAACGCTATGAGTTGGGTTATGACTGTTGTTTTACACTGTATTTTCTGTCGCTTTACTTCCATAATTCCTTTTATTATTTGAAAGTCTAGGTTAGTTAAAAATAGTATCAAGTTTGCTCAAAATTTAGGTCGACTTTTGTATTCATCCTCCCACCCTATAGACACAATTTTACTTGGCTTTTGATAATACGATAATATATACATGCCTACAAGTTTTTATCAAAAAACCTTCTTAAAATATTTTCCATGGAATATGGAAGGCTCCCTTGAGCACTGTCATTTTCCCTTTCCACTGTTGTCTCGTGCACTTAAGAAAACTTATGGCACTTTTGAGGTTTCACAAAAGAGCATTTGTTTTATCTTTGTTTCATTTTACCACCACCATCATTGCCATTATGTACCAAAATGTTCCAAAACCAGTTCGATATACGATACCTAAAAAGCTAATACCCACACCATGCAAAACTATGCAGTATGTATACATACCTAAGTGAGGACCCATACCCAATGATCTACGTATGTGTACTCCAAACCGCATAACACATTACAAACTTTCTCGAGCCTACACATTTATTGTAAAGATAGTTTTAACACTTGCACGCCAACGGTAGAGGGGTGCAGGGTACAAACGTTACATAAGAGAAAAGTTCCGCCGTTTTCAGTTTTCACTATTAATCACTTCACGTTTTGCATGCACTATTACTATTTTCCACGTTCTTTATATATATTTTTACAAAATGTACATTTATAAGTATGTATTTTGCTACTACAACCGACATCATCTATCACCAGCTAGAATTCCGACTATTTTGCATAAATAATATTATAATGAAAACCAGGCCAGGCAAAAGGAAGAAGCAAACAAACGCTTTTCACTTTCTTTTTGTTTTTGTTTCCTTCAAAAACTTGTTCCAAGAGAAATATTCCCAAAAGGTACGACGTCAAAAGTTGGCCTATTCGGTTGGGTTGGAGTAGTAGTAAAAAAACTCTCGGTTGACTTTTCAAATGCGGAATGTGCATGGCAAAATTGTCTCTAATCTATGTGGTTGGTTACTTCATTCTTTCATCCTTTATACGTGATAATGCTGCTGTCCATCCTAATCCTAACCTGTTTAATTTCACTTGCAATTTCTTTCAATTTTCACTTCACCGCTGCATTAAGGGCGAAAAGAAAATAACTGATAAATGTTTTGTCCATATTTTTTCTCTTTTTTTGTTACTAATGTTATCATGCTCTCAATACAAACAGCTTCCTCGTTCTTCTTCTTCTTAACGTTACCGAGGATATTCCTGGTGCAGAAAGCAGCAACCAATGCAATAATATGCGTACTAGCTATTACACTTGTCAAAAGGAGAGAGCACACGTCAGTTTATGGTGGTTGATATGGTGCCGTAAGTTGAGAGCAGGAACACGAGAGCAGCATGTCTTGTGCAAAAGGGGAGAAAGTGAGATGGTGGTTTTTCATACAAGCCGTGTGTGTGTGGTTGTGTTTGCTTGCACCCGCATAAATAGCCGAGCAACCTCCCTTCCCAACCTCAGTTCATCTCCAGCTCTCAGCAGCAGCTCCTTTGTTGGCTGTGTGCACGCTATAACAATGCTGATTTTGAATGAAAGCAGCATCAGAATCCCAGTGAAAATCCAATGGACCAGGTTACAAACTTTTGTAAACATGAAAACAGATTTTTTCGGCCTTTTGTGCCAATTCCATTCTTTTCACTTCCTTATTTGCATAGCAGCCACTGCAAAAATTTCCTCTTTGTATAAAAAAGGAGGATGCGCTTTCGTCGGTCATTAAAAACCAAACAAGGAAAAGTTTAAACTGTATTCATCTACCTATTTTTCCATTTATCTTTCTGATTTTAACTTTTTCCTAAACCCTTCCGGTACAAGCGCATCAAGGCAAAAGTGGGAACTCGAAACTATTTTCCACCAACATTTCACTACCTTTTGCTCTCTGTGTAATTCAACATCAAACGAAACCTCAAAAAAAAGTGCAACAACTTTGTGTGTGCAAAAAGGAGACGCGCACACTTTTTAGCAAACTGTGTCGTCACCCAAAAATCTCTCCAGCTTGATATTATCAAGTTGCAATTTCCTAAAACATAGAGATATTTTCCTCTTTCCCCATTTTATATGTCGAGCACAATACAACGTTGATACCACCATGCTCCTTGTCACCAATTGAGAGAAAATGGGAAAAGTTGGAGTTATTATTAAGGCTGCTACAGTTGTGGTGGTAAATGTAACACCAATCCTCTCTTTAGTTTTAGTCGAGTCCCCTTTCGTGTTTCAAGACAAGTATTTTACCATTATCTCCGTCGCCGCCGTCACTACGAAACCAGGACAGCCCAACATTGACTTTCATTGCGTTACTTCACCAACATCATCATCATCACCATCAGCGACAGGAACAACAACAGCATCATCATCAACATCGCTATCATCATCAGTTGCAAACTCAATATTGCTGAGGTTGTGACACGCAATAACATCACATTTTCTCATTTTCATCCTATTCTACCAGATATACAAGCCAGTGCAGTGGTGTTGTCACAACAACCGCGTATTATTGCGATATTGCGAATCATGCCATCATCACCAAAAGAAATAAGACCGACGACAAGACAGTATCATGCACAAACGATCCTATAAAAATTGCCATTGAAAGATGCCACACAGCAAACAAGCAAGCTAGAAAAAGAACAAACTTGAAATTTTTTCTCTGCTCACAGGATCCAGCGAGAAAATTGAGTATAGTGGCTTGTGTAAACGGTGCTGCTTGCTGCAAATACTCCATGCACAGGACTGATTGCTATCTTCACTTCTCTTGATAAAATGTATTAAGCTAGTTTTATACAGTGATTCCCGCGAGATATATAAATGACAAAATTGTGCTCCAGATATTCTGAAAACACTGCTACTATATACATTACATAACCCTGGTTTTTGTGGTTGGTGGAAGGAATCTCTCATCTTACAAAGTGTCATTGGCATCATCATCATAGTCGTCAATGTTTTCATGATGAAAGATGAGGATGTGTTGTTGTTTGTGTGAGTTTCGGCAACAATACTTTTTGCAAAATTCCATGAAAACTTTCTTTTTTAGGTACACCAAGGCGTAAATATGGTAGGAGAGAGAGATATGAGATAAGTCAACAAGATTTTCCTAGAGTCGGCCGAGACCGCTCTTGAGGCAAGTGTTTGTGCTATACCGACACCACCGATAATACTCATGTCGTTGCAGACACCAGAACCAAAAAAGAATGTTGTTACTGTCCCTGTGCAATATAATGACTCGACTACGAGCAAGAATAAGTAGACGACGATGATAATAATAATCATAAGAATAATGTCTGTAATAATAATGCCATGTTGGAAATAGCTTCATCGTCGTACTATCCGACACAAAAAAAGACGACAACGCGAGGATAAAAGAAATGAACATTTTATGCTGCTGCATGCGAAAATGTACGCATCCTGACAAAAGAGCAGAAGGAAAAGAAAGAACCTCTGCTATTGTAACAGTTTGCTATTAACGGTAAGTGTGCAATAGTAGTGGTGAAAGTAAAATAGCAAGACGCACTATCAGCCTGTTTTCTATATATCGTCTTCATTCCTCTTGATTTATTAAAAACTGTGACCTTTATGAACATAACTATGTATAATGTTATATGAGCGTAGTGTGAATGACATTATTACATGGTGAAGTTTCATCTTGTTCGCCACTCCTCCGTCACCATCTCTTCATTCTTGAAAATATATAGGTAACCAAGTTTCCAAACTCAAGTAAAGAAAATTGGCTTATGACTCTCCGTTCTACATTTTTGCTCGTCGACAAATTACATCCGATATACCTACAACTAGAGAGAAGATATGGGATTAAGATAAACGGGGAGAAAGGTGGGACTCGAGAGGAAAAGGCAGCAGAGACATTTCCTTACACAAAATTCACGTTTTTCTGTCGCTCATGCTGAATATACAGACAAGAAGCTATATACCGTGGATATTTTTTTACTCATTTCTTTTCGCCGTTCTATATTCTTCTTCCTTTTTCCTGTCTCTTGTGTGAGTTTTAGTTGTAAGGAAGTTGTATTTACTGAAATTGGCACTCCTTTTGGTGTAGTAAAAGAATAAGATTATCATACACGCGTATGTATGCATTTGTGTGTGTCAACTTGACTCTGTGTTTCTTGTTCTGTGGGGGAGATGCCGTGTTTCGTCTCATTTTTTGTGAGTGTCATCCTCTCAGCTCTAATCTTCCTTTCATGCATCACTTCAGCGGTAAATCCAGGTAGGTGGAAAAAATAAAAAACTATACGCATCAGCATTTCATTTGTACGGTTAATAATGATAAATGCGTAGAGATAAAAATATTCACTATTCACTAACTTTTTGTTTCAACATATTACGTATAAAGTATTATGCAGCAGAAATACCACAACAAGTTATGAAACAAGGCTTATAAATTTATTTTCACATAATTTTGTGTTCTTTGCAAATGGTTTATATTTGCAATCCCCGCTAGCTTAAGTACACACCACGACAAGTATTTTGTTGCTTGTTATAATAAGAGAATATTCTGTAGAATTCAGTATGCTGCTATTTATCTGTTATCCCAAAGGCCGAGGAAAACTTTTTTGTTGTGTTCGGGATAAACTTTCATACTGATAACTGCAACCATATTTATTATTTTTTAGTTCTGAATTCCTGCTTGCAAACCAAAACGAACATTTTAAACCATCATCAGATATGTTGAATGTTGTGAACTGTCGAGGCGATGCTCTTTTAGAGGTCAAAAACCGGATTTTATTATCAGGTCTTTGCCTTTTATTATATACACAGGGAGGGCAATGCATTGTGCATGCTACTCATTCATGCAGTACCTTTGCATAAAAAAAGTCTGGAATAAAACGAAAGATAGGTAGGGAGAAAGCCGAATGGAAAGACTAAATTTTAATGCATTTCTTGAGTTTCTCTGGTAACCATGTATAATCTTGCGTCATTCATAATGGCGAACACGGAACGTGTACTTGCCGTGCATATTAATAGCGTGATATATATGAATCATACCATAAATACATTCTGCTATACTGACATGTCGGCACTTAACCTAGATATCTGTAATATAAGCAAAGAACTTGGAGTGAAAGCTGAGCGGAAAATCCGAATAAAGCCATATTAATAAAAACATTTAAAGAAATACAATCAAAGGACTATGGATAATGTAAAAGTTGAGTTGCATAAGAGAAATATATGCCATCTTTACAATAGGATTATCGTATGTTTTTCGTGCCTTCAACCAAACTTAAGTCAAAAGTTGCTTGTATGAATTTTCTTGCCATGCATCGTATATACCAAACAGCAGCAGCTATTTCCTCTCTCTGTCGCTTTCCCTCAGATAAATATTCCTTCTCGGTTTCAGCATTGTCACAGCTGCGTATAATGTAATATTTGCATTAAGTTTTTCGTGTCGGTTGTTGCACACGGAGGATGGATGGAGAACATAAAACACAACAAACTCGCTTACAAAATTGAAGCAGAGAGAAAAGGAAAAGGCAAAAGCAAACAAAATGACAGCGGCGGAATTCAAGTTTTGTGCATATAGGCTGCGTTTCCAATTTTATTCACACTACCAGCCTAACTCAATTAACAAGCTATAGAGCTAAAAAGTATATTTCTAAGGCAACATATATATCGCTTATGTGCATCTGTCCGACCGTAAAACAGTTGGCGCTAATTTTGTGCATCTCGGTTTTACGTTTCACCCCATTTGACATTGTGAACATTGAAGGACCTTAGGTCAATCGATGGATCCGCTAAGAAGATGACTTTTTAGAAACTTTCACAATAGCAAATTACGGATTTCCAGAATAATTGGGGAAGAAAAATGTGTCTATTGTCTATAAAATTTAATTTTACTGTTTTCCATCCAAGTGAAACGACTGACAGAGAGCCAGAGAGTATGTATTTCCTTCTATTGTTAAACTTATGAATTAAATTAATTACCATCGGCGAAAGGAAGTCCCACAAGTCAGATGGGAAATAAAACTAATGCAGTGACCACAAAAAACGACAAGCGGGGAAACACGTCGTCATTCCGTTTCTCAAACTGTGTGAATGTAAACCATTGTTGTATAATGCATAATAAATACTTTTGCGTAGGCGTGTGGGTGATGCTCCTCCGGTGGAATTTTGCTCCTTCATACGCTTAGAGAATAGTAAAATATCGCCGAAACATTTGCGAATCTGTATAAATTGACATTATTTTCACCGCAGTTTGGACCACGACGACTTTGGTTGTGTTGGGAAAGAGAAGGACGGACAGAAACATGAATGCAATTTTGAATGAATATCCTGTCTGACTAGCTGCCTGAATACCAGAAGCTGGCTACATGATTTCCCTGTGAGACTTTCTACATGGTTTTCCTAGTCGTATGAAATGTACATCTTTTCTGCATTAAACCAATTCTGAATTCATGACTTGGGTTCATCAGAGCAGCCCCGAAAACATGAACTGGTGCGGGATGGATAGAGAAAAACATGATTTCTACTAAAAAAAGTAACAGCAGTAGTAGAACTTTCCCTTAATTTTTAATGAACCATGGAATATTTAAAAGGCAAAATGAGAATATTTTTAGATTGTGCACAGCATACTCGATGCCCATGACAGATGTGGCAATATGGTTTGCCTATTTACTAATTATATCTACGACAGAGACAATGCCAGAGACAGATTGAAATCACTGTGGGATATGAAATCATGCTCCGCTCTTCAGTTCAGTTGACTTGATACCTGC